>OX422212.1:546666236-547121720 GCA_949130495.1 Sambucus nigra | reverse complement strand
TTTAATTTGTACCTTTTTAGATTTTTTTGTGTCGTATATAATTTTAGAATTTATTTTATATTTTATTTTGAGTTGTGTATATTTTTAGGATTTATTTGTGCGCATAATTATATATATCAGAGTTCGTATTGTGCGTCGACTATTTTTATATCTTTTTACGTAAATATAATAAGTGTGAATTTTATTTTTATTTGATTTTTATTTTAGATTTACTTTTTATAATTAGTTTAGTTGTATTAATATTTTATTTTTATTAGGTTAGATTTATTAGTATTATTTTATTTTAAGTCTTTTATTTTTAAATTAGGAATTTAACTTTTTTATTTTAATAAATTTTATTTTTTATTTTTTATTTTTATTGAATTGTTACTAATTAGATAATATTAACTTTAATTTTTCTTTTTACAATCTAAAACACATACACACCCTCCCTACACGACAACATACTCAACCCGCCCCCCCCCCCCCCCCCCCCCCAACCACCATATTCACTCTCTCTCCCCTCTCACCCACACGACCGCCATACCTGTTTCTTCCAGCCTCATAACTCCCAGCCCCGCCGGCGATCCTCCGCCGTGACCCAAAATCCGGCATCCTAACCTAAGCCCTATTTCCAAACCGATTTGTTAAACCCATAACCCACCGCAAAATGGAGACCTCCGGCCTGAGCCATAGCGACCATCAACAGCCATAACCAGCGGAAGTCCCAAGGTCCAGCGACCTGAAAATCCATTTCGACCCTTAAACCCGGGCCTTCCAAACCCTTACACCCGTCGAGCACCTGCTACAAACCGATCCATACCCACCAGACTAGCTCCTACCCGAAACCCATTAACCCGAACCTTACCCCGTCACTGCCATTGCCGGACCCAGCAGCTCAACCCGTCGGAACTCTGCCCATCTCCATTGACCCGATGTGAACCTGTTCGACCCTGTACCCATGAACCCATTCAACCCGAACCCCATGGCAGCCCTTAACCCTGGTAGACCCATCGACACCTGCGGCTCCAATGCCTTCTTACCCGTACCATTTCTCCTACCTGCCATAAACCCATTGCCAACTGCCCATTATAGACGAGTTACATGTTCTAAATAACTTTAATCCCCTTTTTCTTAGAGGTGATAATTTTAGAAACCACGCGAAAAACGATCCGAAATGACCCGAAAGTAACACGATATTTCGTGTTTGTGTCGTGATTTTTTTACACGAAGTTGTGTCGTGTCGTGTTCGTGCCTTAATTATGAGTCGTGTTATCGTGTCATCGTGTTTTTTAAGCCTGAAATTTAAGAAATTATGGTTGTCGTGTCGTGCCATGTTATTTTTTATTCGTGTCGTGTTCGTGTCAGCTAAAAAAAACACGAATTCGTGTCGTGTTCGTGTCCGAAAAAACCTTATCGTGTCGTATCGCGCCAAAACACGGCCCGTTGACCCGAATTACCACCCCTACTTTTTCTTAAACTAGCCTCTTTACGTTGCATTTAATATCAATTATATCCCTAACTTCCTTTCAGGAAGACTTGATATTAGAGCTGACAATTTTTTACCCGATAATTCATTTATGACAATAATCTGAAGTGACCTGAACAAGATCCGATTAGCTTGTATAGATTTAAGAGTACCCAAAATTTATACTAAAATAAAAATCAACGCGAATCGAAAATAACACGACTAACCCAAATTGCCACCCCTACTTGATATCTTCGTTTTTATTTTAAAATTTGAAATAAATTATCTCCATCCTTTTATAGAGAATATGTATGTTAATTGATCGAATTTTATTCGAATTCGAATTCAATTTATTTAAATGGATATGAATCATGCCTAAAATCTGATTATTCATTTATTAAATGGAGCGGATTTGGATTCATATACTCCGATTCAATAATAATCTGGTCCAATCCACGGTATGAAGACCATCTCCAATTTTTTTAATCAAAAAATTCAATAAAAAAACCGTTGAGATGAGGTAATATGTAAAAAAATGGTATAAATATGTATTTTCGACTGTTGAAATGTTGACGATCATCTCACTCACTTATTGATTGAATTTTTTGATGAAACTTCATGAATATGATCTCGATAGTGAGAAGATCATATCCAATAAGTTTCATCAAAAAATTCAATCAATAAAGCGGCTGGCGCTGACCCAACATTTCAACGGTTGAAAATGCATATTTATATAATTTTTTTCACATATTACGTCATCTCAAAGGTTTTTTTATTGAATTTTTTGATAAAAAAAATTGGAATGATCTTCTCACCGTGGAGATCATATCCATAAAGTTTCATAAAAAAATTCATTTTTTTTACTATTTCAAAAAAATGATATGTATTGGGGTCTGCACCATAAGGAGTCCTTACAGGAAACTTTCTGTATATATATATATACACACATAATATTTTTAATTAATATATATATAGTATTTAATAATATTTTAAATATATATTATAATAGTAATAATATTATATAAAAAAACCTTCCTCATATAAGAGGAAAAAGACACACACACACACACGACTACTAAGAGTTGAAAATTAAAATATTGCAAATCAAGTGGTCAAAAGTATATGTTTTGACTTATCATTATTTATTTTTTAATAAAAATTATTATAAAAATAAATAAAAAATAATATGTCGAATAATTTGATCTGATCCGAATCCGTTTAATATAAACATATATGGATTTGGAACCCTATCAGATAATCGGATTATACCCAAATTCGTTTAACATAAATGGATATGGATTTGAATTTGCCTGATTCGGTCCGAATTCGATCAATTTACAGGTCTAATAGAGAGTATTTGCATTTTTAGCAAATATTTCAATATAAAATGATGGTGTAGAATTTATTTCTTTGCATAAATTCTTACGTACAATTTTTTAATAAGAGAGTTCGTAAATTTTAGCAAATTTCTCTCATTATTTAAGAGTCCATTAAGAATTCATCCATTATACATTTTGTATATAATTTTTTCTTTCTTATGTTGTAATTTTTTTTTCTTTTTCACTTTTTTTAAAGGAAAAATTGTAAATATCAAGTTTATTTAGTTTACTTATTAGCATAATTTTGTAAATTTTGTTTCTCACAATTTTCTCTAATTATCTTTTACTTCTTAGTTAGTTACTTTAAAAAATTAGCATAGTTAGTTAATTAATAATCCCTTGAAAAATCATAAAAAAATATTATGAAAATGATTCTACACTTGTCTTCACATATTTTGTTCTTCACACATGAAAGGTGGATTGATACCCTTACTTATCCTATACAAGTTCATATTATGTTTGTAGGTTGAAGGAAATTTTGATTAACGGTCTTTATTCTACAACAACACAGAAAAGACATGTTATTAACAAGGTTTGCTGCAACTCTTGGTACATCTTCTCCTCCTCCTCGTCATCCTCAAAACCATTAGTGAAGACATGGCTCCCCAAGTAAGGGAAGCCAGTCGGCTCTCATATATCCTCCATGGTGATAGTAAATTCTCCCCAGCCATTAATAAAGGTATGTGAGTCCATACTCCAATGAGAAGCCACAATATTGAAAGTGGTGGAGTGTTTTGCAATAGTGCAAGCTTTTAAACTTGAGATAGTCCTAGTTAGACCCAGGTCCTCGATGATGGCATTGTGAGTAGGGTCAGCAATCACGTGATCTACCTAGCGGTCCTACTCGTCTGGGGCACCTCCGTTAACATTAAGGTTAATGTTGGAATATGGGAAGTAATCCATATCCACCTTAACTCGCAAAATGCTATCAACAAGGACGATAAGGGCATCAATGGACTCACTCAGGCCTAGGTGAGGCCTCTCGTTGATCTTGGCCACAGAGTCCTCCTTGAACCTCTCGAGTGAGGGCATAAAGCTATCATTTTCCCTAAAGTAAAGGGCTAGACGATAGAGCCCCAAGTCCTTCTTTGAAATATTATTGAGTTACTCCCTCTGAGATTTTAAGAGGGTAATATCAGAAGAAGCCCCACCAGTAAGGGCGACGATAGAAGCAGCAACAGTGGTGGTCACGGTGGTAACACCAGTGACCATAACGGTGGAAACTGTCACATGGATGGGCAAAGAGCTCACTATAAGCTCTCTAGTGGTGGTGGCGATGGAAGCAGAGGAGCTTTCAGATGAATAAGCCATGGAGAATGAAAGAAGTTGATGGTTTTTGGTTATGGAGAATATGGAGTTTGGGAAGGGGGGGTATTTACTCTCTCTAAAACTCAGATGCAAAAGTTTGAATGCCTAAGGTAGAGGGAAACATTTTTTTAATTGACCCTTTTACATCAAAGAGAGTAGGCACTCTTTGAAGGCTAAAAGAGGGTCAAATCATTACCCAAATGATGGGACGCCTGTTACTAGGTTGGCACGTGTCTCCTCGATACCACAAACATAAGGTAAAGTGATAGGGATATTTAATTCCCTTAGAGCAATGATGAAATGGAATTCCAACACAAAACAATCATTTTGCACAAAACCCTTTTGTCTTCCAAACACAAATACTTTTGTACGAGGGGGCTAATAAAGTGGGGTACCTTCTCTCCAGTTCACTAACATCGCAAATAGGGTGGGGGTGTTGAAAGCTGAAAAGATCCACCATTAGTGACCCCAGTCACAAGTTGGAACAAAATAAGGATTTAGGTCAGGGGTCCACCACAAGTGGTCCCATTCCCAAAATAGTACATCACAAGAATTTGGGCGAGTGGGTTCACCAAAAGTGGCCCTATCCCAATGCAATTCCAAAAAATATTTTGGGTAAGGGGATCCACCATGAGTGGCTCCATCCCCAAAGCAATACTAGAAAAGATTTAGGGTGAAGGGATCCACCACGAGTGGCCCCATCTCCTAAAGCAATACTAGAAAAAGATTTAGGGGGAGGGGTTTCACCATGAGTGTCCCCCATCCCCCAAAGAAATACCAGTAAGTGTTTAGGGTGAGGAGGTCTACCACGAGTGGTACCGTCCCTAAAAATGATGCCAAGAAGTGTTTAGGGCGAGGGGGTCCATCACGAGTGGCCCATCCCCAAATTGTTACCAGGACTAAATAGTTATTTGTTACTAGGAATAAATATTTACTAATATTATTATTTTTCCTACATAGGTAGCCTTGATCGAGAAATCAGAGCCTGAGCAGGCCAGTTGGGATCTTCTGGGAGTTTTTATTTGGTGGATGAGAGATAAGGTTGATTGGGTAAAGGCAAAGCCCACCCACTTGACACTTTAGGATATAAAGAATACTAATATGAGTGACCTCTAAGGTCATTCAAGAATTCACATAGCCCACACTAAAAATAAACGAGTGAATATCTAAGATGCTGCTCACAAAAGTATTTTCTAAATGACCTTTGGTAAGTGGCCCTCAAGGTCATTTGCAAGTTTTTACAAAAGTTTATACAACAAGTTAACATTTGAAAAGATATTTACCAAATCATATATTTTGGCACTATTCGCCTACATATTTGATTTTTGACTTTGGCATGCACAAGATGTTATTTTCCAAAGGGGACAGGCGGATAATAAACAGATAGGGACAAAAGGTATACAAAAAACCTTGTCCCTAATATCCCTCTCATTTTGGTGCCCAAAATCCTAATTTAGCCCTAGTATATACCTATAAAAATGACCCTTTGTTAATGTAGACACCACATTCTAAGATGCCCTAAGTCTCCCCTTAGGTCCCTAGCACCTCCCCATCTCATGAAAAACCCTAGGTCACACTCCAAGTACCGATCTAGATCCCACTGGGCACTTTTGGGCCTCGAATTAACCCAAATAAACTTCATCGTTAAAGAAAAATCTCTTTGAATCTTAAAAGGGCACTGAAACCCATTTTCAATGGTTCACCCCATGCATGAAAATGCCATAACCGTTCAGATAAACGATCAGTTTCCCCCTCGAAAATCAATCCGGAGGCCACCGGCGCTTTCGGGCTTCGTTTGACCAAAGTCAACTCTTCATCTCGAACGAGACTGAATGAATCTCCGAAGGAAACTAAATACACTTTTCAACGATCCGCCTTATGCACAATTCTGACTTACGGTACGGATGAACGATCCATTTTACTTCGAGAGGTTCCGGGGTGCTTTCGATCCCCGATTGACCAAGGTCAACCTTTCTAACTGAGCAAAACTCTTCGGAATGTCGAAGTAAATCTCCTAAACTTTTCAATGGTCCACCCCATGTGCGATTCGAACTTACCATGTGGACTAACGATCCATTTTCGTCCAACGATCTCCCGTCCAAAAGATCGACGTGTGCTTTCGAGCCACATTTTACCTAAAGTCAACTCCCAGACCTGAGAGCAGTCGAAAGAAATATTGAAGGCATTTGAAATACCTTTCTAACAGTATACCCCGTACACGATTCAGATCAATGGTTTGTGTTCTACGACCATTTTTCCAGAAAAATCTGTATGAGACTGCCAATTGGTAAGTCCAGATCCGTGCCTATCGACAGTGTGTCTAGGGTCACCTGTCGATAGGCGAGACTAGGGTTATTTCGATGGGCACCTCCCCTGACCCTCTAAAAGGAGGGCATGGCCTCACTACAAAGGGCACCAACACAACAGATCCATTAGCATGAGTGATCTCAGCAATATTCTCCCGAAATCAGTGAAGTTCCTCGTGTGAAGTTCCATCTAGGATTACATTCCCATCCTTTTCATGCCCAATTTGGAAAAATATCTTTCTCTCTCATGAACATTCATCAACACTCAAGGGAGTTCATTTAAGATCAAATATCAAGCTCCAAAAGAAGGTCCAATTCCTTCCCCCTCTCTTTAAATACCTTGTTTTCGCATAATATACATTAGATTCATAATCTAGTTCTTACTTTATTTCATACACATTAATATCTACACTTTTATTAGTATATTTCACGTACTTTATTTTCTACAAAAAATCCAAAAACAAATAAAAGAGGGTTACACCCATAAATTCCAAATGGAATTATCCATCACACTTTTTCCAAAAACTAAAAAACACATTTTCTACACATACATAAACAATAAAATTCCATTCGAATCTATGGGATAACCCACCCCCTATGCTACATTCGAACTACGTGGACTTTGATGCCTTTATTGGCTACGTAGGCATCTCGGATTAAAATTCGAGACTCGAGTCCAATTTTTCAATTTTCGCCATTTCTCAAATTCCCTAATTTTCTAAAATATCCCGTTATATATATATATATATATATATATATATATATATATATATATATATATATATATATCATGCTTGTTTGTATTTCGTCCAACACATATTATCGTTTCCTAATAACGGTCAATATCATGATAAATTCACAAATCATACTTTCTCCATATGTTATTTTGGGAACGCTCCTATGGATGACCTCACTCTACCTTGTCTATGGTACGAGATGAATGATTCTGATCTCCATTATATAAACACACTCATACACCTCACGGGGGTATAAAGGAAGATAATAACACTATCCCATGAGAGACTGAAAGGGTAGGATGGGTTCCTAACACCTTTCCATTCCGTAACTTAGCCCTGAACCTTCTAACTATTGGTTTCTTATGCATCAGTTGTTCCTTGATGTCGCTCACTTGAAGTGGCAACATGTTCTTTTGCCTATTTTTTGCAAAATAGGCTGACTACTCAATCTCTTCACATTTACCCCCACACCGATGACGACCGAAGCACCTTTTGAAGATGGGTGAGAGACCGCGATGCATCCTTCTCGAGGAGATACATCTCTCCCACCGACGCCCCTAGGGATTGCCACAGTGGCGACTCTGCTGGGGACTATTTTTAAGAGGGCTAGACTCTGTTGAATGGGTGTTTCATTTTCTTATATATCTCCCTATTTATTTTCCCCTTATTATTCCTTATACATATGTACCTCATGCTTATGCCACTATTCACACACTTACATAGAAATTTTCCATGTACACTTCACACCACGTGCACCTAGGATCATGTATATCCACATGTTGCACACACCATAGAGAAATCCATGCTTAGGTGTCACTAACACACACCTCTACTTATGCTCATCACACACTCACTTGTAGATAATTACACATCACACATTCTCACTTGTTATCCCTGTTCTACTATTTATACTTGTACCTTATTCTCGACTGGGCATGATTAAAAAAGATACTCTCTCCATAAGATACTAATCAAAGAATCATGTATGATACACACAACATCACCAAAGAGCATTGCTATTGACCAAATTTTGTCCATCCCGCCTCATCAAAGATGATGATGCATCTCTTCTCAACTGGCAGGCTACCCTTGTGCCACCTACTAATGTTCAACCTAACCCCGATGTTTACCCCCTTACCCTTTAGTTGTTTCCCCTCACTCTGATGTAATCGAGACCTCTTTTGATGAGGTTCTCATTGTTGTTTTTCCTATCAATGAAATAAACGAAGATTTTGAGTATCTTACTGCGCCTTATATTAATTGTCTTGATTCTAATCAAACTCTTGATGATGATTGATGATGTTGGAAACACCACCACCAGATAAGGTGTTGACAAGCTCAAGCAAGTGATAACAATGGCAACACAAGAGAATACAAGTGTATATGTAGAAGGAGGTGAGGAGAAGAGGATGAACACCAATATTTATGTGGTTCAGCCAATTAGGCCTACGTACACTGTGCAAGTGAGTGAGTAAGGTCAGTGAAATAAGGCACTAACGGCCATGGATAAAATCTCTTAAGATTTCTCTCTTTACTGTGTAAATTGACAGAGTTTTAGTTAGGGTTGTAATCATCGATCCTGTACAATGTTGAGGATGACCTCAATATATAGTGATTGGGGGGTGTAATGTACCCCCCAAGCACGCAATGTGCATGTGCATGGAGACCGAGCCAGTACCAGGATGACATCTGGATGATCTCAACTAAGTAATGATGACCTCAATATTCCCTCACGTGGAGGAAATGATTCACTTATAACATATTTGTTCACGTTTTCCAAGCCATATATGTGCGCGTAGATGCTCGGTTGTCTTTGCTTGGTACCAACCTCGGCCTGAATGAGTACGAGGTTGGTGAAGTACGACCCTGCCTTGGCTGGGGATTATATGATTCCCTTGGTTGGGATGTCAGCTGAGGTTAGATATCTAGGACATCGGCTAGGGCCGATGTTGTCTTGACACTTGATGCTGAGCCTGCAAGGCCCTGCTGATCTTAGGTGAAACTTGTAACGTCGGCTATGAACGATGTTGATGGTGATGATGGTGGATAACCTATGCCCATACTTACCTCAGATGATGCCCTTGCCGAGGTGATACTTGTAACGTCGGCTGTGGTCGACCTGGTGGATAACTGACCCCATGAGTCATGTAGAGTTCAGTCGATGCCTAATCATGGTGGTACTTGCAACGTCGGCTATGGTCGACCCGGTAAAGGATAACATCACTGATGGGTAATCCTGAGCTATTGTTACCTCGGCCATCATACAGGTCGAGGTTACTGCCTCTGATTTAGCAGGTGCACTTTGGGCATATCAATCACCCACTAGTCCTTAGTTACCTATGTAAGTAGGTGACTAAGGGGTATGCATGTTTGAGGCTCTATTTTATAATGTACCAATATCTCCTTGACAGGTGTCCACTTCTGAAGTGGGTGGCGTGCCTGACAGTGTAATGATGCTGATTGTCTTTTGGTCTCCCAAGGCAATGATGGGCCTTGGGATGCGTGCAATCAGATTTGAGGGTTTAAACCCTTTCTTCTTCATTTCTCTCATTTTTCCCGCCTAAACCTTTTATGTTTTCTCTCTCTTCCAGAGCTTGATCGAGGCTATGTTTTGTGGATTTCGATGGCCAATCCTCTTATTCTTTATCTTGTATTTTATCAGGTGTTGCTTATTACCTTTCCTTTGCCATTTTCAGCCTTGTATTTCCATTTCTTGCATTTTCTGGTGATAGTTTGAGTTTCCCGGGGGTTCTTTGAGTTTTCTGGTGGTTCTTTGAGTTTTTCGGTGAACTTATTCTTTATTGTTCTTGGTTTGAACTCTTATAAAAAACCAAGTTTGATCCTTAGTTTAGGTTGTGCCCATTAGTTTACTTATGGTTTAAAGTCCAAGTGTAGGGTCATCTTCTTTATGCTCAAACCTTTTTATAAGCTCATAAAAGATTTACCCTCTCTTAAAGAGAAAAACTTTGAAAAAATTAGGTAGATAGAACTAGGCCAAGAGGAAGCTCATATGGCTGAGGCCTTTCCCCTCAAACCTATCTTTCCTCCACCTCTGAAGGTAATATACCCTAAGCCAGCCGAGCCTGTTGAGCCAACAGAGGTTCCGATAGAACCGACACCCATGTCTGAGTCTTAGTCGTCTACCTCAGACCCTATGTCTGTATACTCTTTCCAAGAGTATATGGATTTCTCCATTAGGCAAGATCAGGTCCCTGATCAGGACGAGGTCCAAAGTCGTGCCTCATCCCACAATTGTGCTAACACCTCACAGACTTCTTCTGATGTTGAGATTGTGGGGATAAGTGTGGCTATTCCCCCACCCATCGATGCTATCCCTCTGTCGGCCGCCACCAGGGATGAGTTCACTCAAATATTTCCTGATGGTTTCCCTATATCTGCCCAGGCCGACGTTACCATGGATGAGGATGATGGCCATGAGAGTGACGTTGATACCTCGGAGGCTGCCTAGATAGAGAGTACTGTTACTGAGTATGACCTCTTAGCCTTTAGGCATATCTAATCCGTAGGTCCTTTCATTAAGCCCAGGAGACCTTTGATAAATGAGAGGGCCTTTGGTGGCCGAGAAGGGGAGATCTGTGTCTATGAGCAGATGTTCAAATTGGGCTTTCGTCTCCCCATCCATTCTTCAATTAGAGAAATACTATCCCATATTAACCTAGCCCCTTCGTAATTATCCCCAAATGCCTAGAGGGTGATGATTGGGGCTATCATCCTTTGGAGGGAAGTCCATCACTCAGACCTTTCAGTTAGGGTCTTCACAGGATGATATGTCCCATCCTCTGCCAAAAACCACCCCAGCTACTATCACTTCCTAGCTAGGAAGTCAGACAAAAAGATGTTGCTGGTTACCCAAACCTCCAATCACAACTTGAAACTACGGTATTTCTTTGCCTCAGGGGTATAGGAATTTGGTCCTTGTGCCACCTCTTCATCGTTGGATTCGAGGATACCCCTGAGGTGGGGAAAAGTGTCACTTGCTGCCAAGGCCAACCCTGAGCTTAGCTAGGATAAATTACAAAAGGTTAAAGATCTTCAAGATCAGGGGGAGCATAATTGGCTAGTCAAGTACGAACATCTAATGACCCCCTATTACCTCTCTCTGGACTAGCCTGGGGGGAAGTCCTCTGATCGAGCTTCGTAAGTATTATATTTTTATAAGTTGCACTTATGAGTTTTCATACCTCTAATTTATTAACTCAGATGTTTCTTTTTACAAAATGCCCAGAAGGTATCTCTGACGATCTCTGGGAGATGTCAGACCCAAGCCTTGTTAAGCTGATGAAGAAAGTAGGGCATAATGTAGCCCTTCCTCCACCCAAGTAGAACGTCGGTACATCCAAGGCCGACGCTATAAAGAAGAGGAAATCCACCGTTGTTGGCTTGGAGGATTAGAGGCCGAGCAAAACCCAAAAGGGGGATCGTACCATCCTAATCTCCTCTGATGATGCATTGGCTGCTCGTCTGGAGTAGCTGAACATCAGTGACAACCTAATAGGTTATGGTTTAAAGGCAATGGATGCCATCGACTCTGTAATGATCGATGCAGATAAGCGCTTCCTATGCTCTCTTGATACCCCTCTACTGGCCGGGTTTAGCCTTCACAGGTCTATCCAGGTAAAAACTTTTGTTTTTTTATTCCAAGTGTAACCTCGGCTTTGAATGGATTAAGGCTTGAAATCATACATCTGACTTTGTTTTGCAGGGTATTTGGTCTATGCACCAATTCGTTGACTGTACCCTAAGGAAGTTGCCCCTTATTGAGAAGGGAAAAGAGGCCCATAAGGGTCAAGCCTATTTAAATGCAGAGGTTTAACATCTGAAGACAACTTTGGAGGAGTCTGAAAATAAGGTGAAGCAGAGGGATAGGGACATAGCCAAGCTTAAGAAGGACCACACCTATGCTTTGCAGGATAAAGATGACGTCCTTAAGGCAAAGGTTGACGCTGCAGTAAAGGCTGCCCTTGAGGATGCCTCTGAGAAGATCATGGCCAACTACAAAGTCTCTGACCAGTTTATAAGCTTCAGCCTTGAATATCTCGAAAGAGGTATTAAGGCAACTGGGAAGTGGGAAGCTTCAAAGGAGAAGGAGATAGGAAGCTTAACTGCCTTAGACTTTGTTGGTCTGGGCTTCGGTGATTCTCGCTTTGCTCAGGCCTTGTAAGATATTGAGGAGGAAGATGCTGCTCCTGCACAAACTTCACCATTGGAGGTTACTGAAATCGAAGAGGCCATTCTTTAGGATGACACAGTGGAGGTGACCAATATTGGCCAAGAGCAGACTAATGTTACTGCAGATACTTAGATATTGATTTGTGGATCTTTAAGTTGTAATTTATTTATTTTCATCTGTAACTTTTGTAAACTCTGATAACATATTTTGAGGCATATCTGACTTGTAATTCTGACTACATGTTATACCATCTTCTTCAGATGATTTTTCTACTTTCAATGAATGCTCTCTCTTGAATGTTATTTGTCATATAATGAACTTCTCTTAAAGGTCTTTGCCCTCATAATTTATCACCAAATTAATGATGTCTTAGGTATGAGGTCATCAAAATATGATGTTTCACCACATAAATTTCACCAAATTAATGATGTTGAAGGTCCGAGGTCATCATAATATGATGTTAACCTCATAATTTATCACCAAGTTAATGATGTTTAAGGTCCGAGGTCACCAAAATATGATGTTTCACCTCATAAATTTCACCAAATTAATAATGTTTAAAGTCCGAGGTCACCAAAATATGATGTTTCACCTCATAAATTTCACCAAATTAATGATGTTGAAGGTCTGAGGTCATTATAATATGATGTTTCACCTCATAAATTTCACCTAATTAATGATGTTTAAGGTCCGAGGTCACCAAAATATAATGTTTCACCTCATAAATTTCACTAAATTAATGATGTTTAAGGCCGGAGGTCATCAAACTATGGTGCTTCACCTCATACTTCACGAAATTAATGATGTTTAAAGTCTGAGGTCACCAAATTATGATGTTTCACCTTATAAATTTCACCAAATTAATGATGTTTAAAGGTGTGAGGTCAACCAATTATGATGTTTCACCTCATAATTTTCACTAAATTAATGATGTTTACAATCATAAATTTCACCAAATTAAGGATGTTGAAGGTCTGAGGTCATCATAATATGATGCTGACCTCCTAATTTATCACCAAGTTAATGATGTTTAAGGTCTAAGGTCACTAAAATATGATGTTTCAACTCATAAATTTCACCAAATTAATGATGTTGAAGGTCTGAGGTCATCGTAATATGATGTTAACCTCATAATTTATCACTAAATTAATGATGTTTAAAGGTCTTAGGTCAGCAAATTATGATGTTTCACCTCATAAATTTCACAAAATTAATGATGTTTAACGTCTGAGGTCACCAAATTATGATGTTTCACCTCATAAATTTCACCAAATTAATGATGTTGAAGGTCTGAGGTCATCATAATATGATGTTAAACTCATAAATTATCACCAAGTTAATGATGTTTTAAGGTTTGAGGTCACCAAAATATGATGTTTCACCTCATAATTTATCACCAAGTTAAAGATGTTTAAGGTCTGAGGTCATCAAAATATGATGTTTCACCTCATAAATTTCACCAAATTAATGATGTTTAAAGTCTGAGGTCACCAAAGTTGTTTTACCAATTAAATTTTGCCATATTAATGATGTTGAAGGTCTGAGGTCATTATAATATGATGTTTCACTTCATAAATTTCACCAAATTAATGATGTTTAAGGTATGAGGTTACCAAAATATGATGTTTCACCTCATAAATTTTACAGAATTAATGATGTTTAAGGTCTGAGGTCATCAAACTATGGTGTTTCACTATATACTTCACCAAATTAATGATGTTTAAGGTCTGGGGTCACCAAATTATGATGTTTCACCTCATAAATTTCACCAAATATATGATGTTTAAAGGTCCGAGGTTACCAAATTATGATGTTTCACCTAATAATTTTCACCAAATTAATGATGTTTAAAGGTCTGAGGTCACCAAATTATGATGTTTCACCTCATAAATTTCACCAAATTAATGATGTTGAAGGTCTGAGGTCATCATAATATGATGTTAACCTCATAATTTATCACCAAGTTAATGATGTTTAAGGTCTGAGGTCACCAAAATATGATGTTTCACCTCATAAATTTCACCAAATTAATGATTTTGAAAGTCTAAGGTCATCATAATATGATGTTAACCTCATAATTTATCACCAAATTAATGATGTTTAAAGGTTTGAGGTCACCAAATTATGATGTTTCACCTCATAAATTTCACAAAATTAATGATGTTTAAGGTCTGAGGTCACCAAATTATGATGTTTTACCTCAAAAATTTTACCAAATTAATGATGTTTAAGGTCTGAGGTCACCAAATTATGATGTTTTACCTCATAAATTTCACCAAATTAATGATGTTGAAGGTCTGAGGTCATCATAATTATTATGTTTCACCTCATAAATTTCACAAAATTAACGATGTTGAAGGTCTGAGGCCATCATAATATGATGTTAAACTCATAATTTATCACTAAGTTAATGATGTTTTAAGGTCTGAGGTCACCAAATTATGATGTTTCACCTCATAAATTAGACAAAATTAATGATGTTGAAGGTCTGAGGTCATCATAATATGATGTTAACGTCATAATTTATCACCAAATTAATGATGTTTAAAGGTCCGAGGTCACTAAGTTATGATGTTTCACCTCATAAATTTCACAAAATTAATGATGTTTAAGGTCCGAGGTCACCAAATTATGATGTTTCACCTCATAAATTTTACCAAATTAATGATGTTGAAGGTCTGAGGTCATCATAATATGATGTTAACCTCATAATTTATCACCAAGTTAATTATGTTTAAGGTCTGAGGTCACCAAAATACGATGTTTCACCTAATAAATTTCACCAAATTAATGACGTTGAAGGTCCGAGGTCATCATAATATGATGTTAACCTCATAATTTATCACCAAGTTAATGATGTTTAAGCATAATGAAATAATATTGACATAGGAAATGCTATTCTCATTAATATCCTCTTCATGAAATGATACATGTATTACAAATAAACAACTGCAACATCATATGTAATACTTCTTCAGGTGATCAGCGTTCTAAGGGTTTGAAAAAGGTTTCCCTTCGAGATCTTCTAGCCGGTAGGTGCTGGGTACAACCTCATCGACTAATTTGTAAGGGCTATGCCAGTTTGGGCGGAGCTTATTTGCCTTATACAACTTCTTCTTCAACACTAGATCTCCTACAACTATAGGTCTTGATTTTACCCTTTGATTGTAGAACTTTGTTGTTCTCTACTGGTAGGTTGCTTGTCTGATCTCAGCATCTTCCTTTCTTTCCTCAACCAAATCTAGGTTGAGTTGTCTCTCTTTTCTATTCTTCTCAGGGTCATAGGTCTGAACTCTGTCAGTGGGGAGTCCTACTTCTGTAGGTATGACGGCTTCTGAGCCATGGGCTAACATAAATGGGGTCTCCCCCGTTGGTGTGCTTGCCGTTGTTCTGTAGGCCCATAACACTGTATACACCTTTTTTGTCCATCTCCCTTTGGCTTCTTCCAACCTCTTCTTAATCCCCTTAAGGATTGTTCAGTTCGTGACTTCGGTCTGACTATTTGCCCGAGGTTATCCAGGAGAAGAGAAGAACTGCTTGATCCCGACTCTCTCACAATATTTCTCCAAGGAAGCATTCTTGAACTGCGTTCCATTATCAGAAATGAGGGTGTTTGGGAGACCGTATCTGCATATGATCTTCCAGAAGAATTGAAAGGACTCCTGCTTGGTGATAGTGATCATGGGCTCAGCCTCTACCCACTTAGAGAAGTAATCAATTGCTACTATAAAAAATTGATATTTATTCGCAACTCTTGGCAATGGTCCCACCAAGTCAATCCCCCAAACTACAAATGGCAAGGTGAGCTGATTGACGTCATAGGTTGATGAGGTTGATTAGTGATATTGGAGAATCTCTGGCACTTGTCACACCTTTTCACGTAGGCAGCAGCATCCTTGGACAAGGTCGGCCACCAGTATCCCTATGTAATTATCCTCTTGGCTAAAGGTTTTCTTCCTATGTGACTGGAACAAGAACCCTTGTGTGCATCCTACAGGATGTGGGAGACATCTATGGGATGGACACATCTGAGCAGAGGTAGTGGGAATCCTTTTTTATACAGTAAATATCCTATTATTGAGAACTTGGCAGATTTGTACCTCAACTTCCTCCTTTTCGACTTTGATTCTGGCAGCTCTCCCTGTCTGATATATCTGATAAGGGGGTCCATCCAAGAGTCCCCTAGGTTCAAGTTGAGGCAAGGTCTGGGAAACTCTTCGTCCTCAAAGGTCGGTTTGAGTAGGATCTCGACTGGTATTATCCTTCCCATGCCTATCCTTATTATTGAAGCCAACCTTGCCAGTGAATCTGCATGACTGTTGTTTAATCGGGGTATCCTCTTCATCTTCACTTCTGTAAATCTTTCTACCATCATTCTCAACTTCTTCAAATATTTGGCCATCCTTTCATCCTTGGCCTCATATACTCCCAGGATTTGGTTGACAACTAACCTTGAGTCACTCTGGACTAGGAGTTTGCCAACACTAAGGGATTTTTCCAATAAGAGGCTTGCTATCAAGGCCTCATAGTATGACTCATTGTTGGATGCTTTGAAATTGAATCTAAGTGCATATTCAATGTCGGTACCATTCGGTGCTGACACTATCAACCTTGCTCTGCTACCACTTTCACAAGAAGACCCATAGATGAAGAGGTTCCAAATATCTTCATTTGAAGAGAAGTTCCCCTCTGACAGGGTCCCTTTCTTGAAGAGGTACCTGTCTTCCTCATTCTCAGCTACTTTTTTTCTGGCTCTGCTGAACACAACCTCTTTCAGATTTTAGACGATGTTACTATCTGATTCATCTGCAATCTCTGGACTATTCTTAGGCTCAACCTCTTCCCATGTGAACTCGGTGATAAAGTTTGCGAGTGCCTGCCCTTTGATGGCCACCCTAGGTTGATAAACAATGTCATATTCTCCCAACTCGATGGCCCAGGTCATCAATTTGCCTGACTTCTTGAGCTTGTGGAGGAATTGCCTTAGTGGGGAGTCAGTGAGGATGACCATAGAATGAGCTTGGAAATAGGGCTTCATCTTCTTGGAAGCGTGTATCAAGGCGTAGGTCAAATTCCCCATCCGAGCATAGTTCTGTTCAGACCCTTGAAGGGCCTTACTATTGAAGTATACAGGCCTCTGTACCCCATCATTTTCTCGTACTATGGTTGCACTTATAGCTGACTCTGAGACTGCTAGATAAACATACAACTTCTCTCCCAGAATGGGTCGGGATAAGAGCAGGGGGGATTCGAGGTAGGACTTGATCTCCTTAAAGGCCTTGTCACACTCTTCATCCCACTCGAAGGCCTTTCTAAGCACCTTAAAAAATGGAAGACACTCATCCGTAGCTCTGGAAATAAACCTGTTGAGTGCGAAAACTCTTCCAGTGAGCCTCTGAACGTCTTTTATACTTCTTAGTGTCTTCATATCAAACAAATCCGTGAGCTTATCGGGGTTGGCCTTTATTCCCCTCTGATTGACGATGAATCCAAGAAACTTTCCAGCTCCTACTTCGAAGACACACTTGGCAGGGTTGAGCTTCATCCTTTATAAGTCCATGGTGTCGAAGGGTCTTTCCAGGCCCGCCACGTGAGTTCGAGCCTTCAAGATCTTCGTTAACATGTCATTTACATATACCTCCATGGTCTTGCCAATTTGATCTTCAAACATCTTATTTATAAGACGTTGATACGTGGACCTTGCATTCTCTAAGTCGAAGGGCATGACCTTATAGTAATAGGCCCCCTTGTCTGCGATGAACACTATCTTCTCTAAGTCTTCAACATCCATGAAGATCTGTTTATACCCTTAATACGCGTCCATGAAGCTCAAAAGTTCATGTCCTATCGTGGCATCTACAATCTGATCAATCCGAGGCAAGGGGAAGCTGTCTTTAGGGCAAGACTTGTTCAAATCAATGAAGTCTATTCATATTCTCCATTTCTCGTTAGCTTTGGGCATAATGACCGCGTTGGATAACCACTCTAGGTATATGACCTCCCTGATAAATTCTGCCTCTTATAAATTTTTGACCTCTTTACTGATGACATCTTACTTTTCCCTGAAGTAAACTCTTCATCTTTATTTGATTGGCTTAGCATCTTCTGCCACATTGAGTTTGTGGTACATAACCTCTGGGTCGATGCCAGGCATGTCTGCGTGGATCCAAGCGAAGACACTCTGCCTCTTCTTTAAAAATCTTATCAACTCTTCCTTGATCTTGAGTTTTAGGGCCTTGCCGATTTGGGCAGTTTTTTTTTTGTTCGTCCTCATTGAGGACGATGGATTCTACCTCTTTCACGGCCTCTGCTTTCTTTAACTTTGTTTCATACCTAGGATCAAGTGTATCAATGTTATATGTTATTATTGCCCTCTTATGTTCCTTTCTCTCTTCAACCGAGTTGAATTAGCATTCTCGTGCCGTGGTCTGGTCACCTTGCACTTCCCCTACCCCATAGGGGGTCAAGAATTTTAGCATTTGGTGGCCCGTTGATGGCACGACCTCAAATCCTTGAGGGTTACTCGTCCTATGATGAAGTTGTAGGCTAAAAATACATTTTCATCCATCACGAAAAAATTAATCCTCCTGGTCAACCTCTTAGGCCACTCGTCACCCATTCGTACATCCATCTCATACATGCCCAAGGGATGGACCTTCTCTCCGCTAAAGCCAATCAACGGATGATGATAGGGTACAAGCCTTGCTCTGTTGAGGCCTAGACTCTTGAAGTAGGGCCAGAACATAACATCCGTGAAGCTTCCACCATCAACAAGGATCCTCTGAACCTCAAACCCATGCACCCTCATGGTGATTACCAAAGGGTCATCGTGTGGAGCTAAGATACCTTTGAAATCAAGTCGGTAGAACCCAACTACAAGGGTATCCATATCTACCTTCTTTCTCTTATGCTTAGCTTCTAAAGATGCCAAATTCACAACCTCTACTTTGGTCACTGACCTAGCCTCTGCCATATGAGCTTTACGGTTGGATACTTATGAGCCACCCCCTACTAGTCCTCCATAGATGGTGTTAACACCAAAGGAGATCATACCAACCCTCTTCACCGGGGTATTATCGTCTTTTGGTGGGAGGTCAGGATCGTCCTCATCATCACCATCTGAGTCATCATCTCTTCTCGTTGGGGGATCATCTCGACATCTGTCGTTTCTCTTCCTTTTAGGGTCATCTCTTCCCCTCTTTGGAGTTTTATTATCGACATACTTCCTGAGCTTTTTGAACTTTAACATCTTCTCGATTTCCATCTTTAAGGCGAAGCACTTGTCTGTCACATGGTTGTGGTCTTGGTGGAACTCACACTATAGGTTCTTGTTCCTCTTATGCGGAGGAGCCTTTAGCTTCTCTGGCCATGTCAAGGACTGGTCATTTTTTATTTCGTTGAGGATGTGTTCACAGCTCACCGTTAGAGGAGTATAGTGTGCAAACTTGTCGTCTGCATACCTCTTTTTTCTATCTTTATTCCTTTGGAACTTCCCGCTGCCACTTCCGTTCGCATCCTCATACTTTGTAGCCATAGCCTCTTCAGCGTTCATGACCTTTCCTGCAGTTGCCAATAGCTCTGCCATGGTCTTGGGAGGGTCTTCTGCAAGCTTCCAGAGCAACTTCCCTTTCTGGAGTCCTCCAATGAGGGCAGCTATAGCTATATTCTCTTCATAATCTTCAACCTCCAATTTTTCTTTATTGAATCTAGCAATGTAGTCTCTTAGGCTCTCGTTCTTGACTTGCTTGACACACAACAGATGGGTGGTCTTCTTTTGAGGTCTCACCCCAAAATAGAAATTGTGAATGAACCGTTCAGCCAAGCCCTTAAAGTTCTCAATAGAGTTCTTCGTAAGAGAGGTGAACCAGATGTGTGTAGCTCCCGTCAAAGTCCCAGAGAAGTCCTGACACTTTATCTCATTTGGGATTGAATAAATATCCACTGTAGACTAGTACATCTCGATATGATGCACAAGGTTGATACTACCATCATTCTTGGGAGACACTGTAGGTGGTTTGAACTTGGCAAGGGTTGGATAGTTCACTATCTTTGCACAAATGGGGAGCCCTCTAAGAACCCTCTTTATAGTGGGTCTCGACTTTTAAGGAGGTTCCCTATCTTCTCTTCAAGACGTTAAATGGAGTAATTCCATGGATTTGTAACGTCGACTTGGCCGAGGTTACCCCCAGCCACCTCCAAGGGGTGAACTGAGGGTTCTCCAGCTGTTGCACAATGTTGGCTATTGACCTCCTCTTGATCCCTGTCTCGGCCTTGATGGGGTCGGCCATGATGAGGCCGATGTTCACCATTTTCCCTTTGAGAGCCAACGATAATTAGTGACCTGGATAGCCTCTGTCTTAGGTCATTGACTGGGCGGAGCCTTTCAAAGGTCGACCCCCTATTCAAGCGATCAAAAGTTGATCCTCTTTATTGGACACCACCATCTCTTCTGCCCCGGCAACCTCTGCTCTGCTGGATAGGATGTACCATGTTATTAAAAACCTCATACGGCTCCCAGCAGTCTTCTGGGGCATCCTCTGCCTCCATATCGTCATATCTATCCTTAGGGCAAGGGTTTCCCAACCTCCACAGATGTAAACGCCTAGGGTCAACAACATCCCTTCTCCGCTGAGGAGTAGGTTGGTCCTTTCGTGCTGCCTAGGGTGGTCCCCTGGCTTCAGGGTGGGGTTGAACTGCTACCGAAGTAATCATCTCCGGTGAGACCCCTGGTGGCCTAATCATATTTTGACTAAGTTGTGTAAATTGTTCCTTCATTGCTTGTTGAGTTGCGACCAATGACTTCGAGGCTGCTGCCACCTCAACCATTTCGGACTGGGGTGGCGCTTGGATGGAACTGGGTCCTCCAGCACCATATGGTGGAGGAGGTGGTGGTAACTCCGGTTCCATATGTTAAAACTAAAGATCTTGTAAATAAGGTGAGCTTAATACCTTAAAGGACCTCTTTCAGTGGTGAAACAACTCCACACAAGGGGTGAGGCCTGGCTCACCACCAGAGTCTCCGGTGAGGTTAAGCTAGGAATGAAAGAGTTATGTCTTCTCGTTCCCACAGACGGTACCAAAAGCTAGAAACATATAGTTATAACGGATTTTTCCACGTGTTCCAAGCCATACATGTGCGCGTAGATGCTCGACTGTCTTTACTTGGTATCAACCTCGGCTTGGATGAGTACAAGGTTGGAGAAGTATGAACCTACCTTGGTTGGGGATTATATGATGCCCTTGGCTGGGATGTCAGCCGAGGTTAAATATCTGGAACGTCGTCCAGGAGCGATGTTGTCTTGACACTTAATGCTGATACAGCAAGGCCCTGCTAATCTTAGGTGAAACTTGTAACGTTGGCTATGGTCGATGTTGATGGTTATGCTGGTGGATAACCCATGCCCATACTTACCACAGATGATTCCCTTACCGAGGTGATACTTGTAACGTCGACTGTGTTCGACCCGGTGGATAACTGACCCCATGAGTCATATAGACCTTGGACGATGCCCAATCATGGTGGTACTTGCAACATCGGCTTTGGCTAACCTGGTGAAGAAATACATCACTAATGGGTAATCCTGAGCTATTGTTACCTCGGTCGTCATACAGGCCGAGGTTACTGCCTCTGATCTGGCAGGTGCACTTTGGGTATATCAATTGTATTACTACGCCTTACATTAATTGTCTTGATTCTAATCAAACTCTTGATGATGATGATTTTGCAAATGAATAATTCTTAACTGATCTAAATAAGGATAATAACAAATAACATTACCGCGTTCAAGTTAATGAAGATAAAACTGTTGTTATTAATCTCAGTTCTAGTAGCTAAATGCACGAGATTAGGATAGGGGCCACCCTTAATGAGCGTGAGCATGCGTAACTTGAAGAACTGCTAAAGAAATTCGTAGATGTCTTCGCATGGTCCTACGATGATATATCTGGCATTGACCCTGAGATAGCACCGCATGATATTGTAACTCTCCTGAAATGCAAACTGATCAAACAGAAACTGTGAAAGCTCCGTACCGAATGGTCACTCAAAGTTAAAAAAGAAGTAGTCATGCAACTGAATGTGGGATTTATTGGGGTGATCGAATATCCCATATGGCTAGCCAATATCGTACCCGTGCCGAAATCAAGAGGGTAGGTTCGCATGTGTGTCCACTATCGAGACTTAAATAAGGCCTCTTCGAAGGATGATTACTCGCTACCCAATATCGATATGATTGTGGGCAATACGACCAGCCAAGCTCTCAAGTCATTTATTGACAGGTTTGTTGGATATAATCAGATCAAGATGCACCTAGATCACTAGGAGAAAATAGCATTCATTACCCATTGGGGAACCTTTTGCTACACTGTTATGCCATTTTGTCTAAAAAATACAGACGCTACCCACCAGAGGGCTGCCATAACCATTATCCATAATCTGATACACAAGGAAGTCGAGGTCTATGTAGATGACATGATTATCAAGTCCAAGACTAGGGAAGCCCACGTTCCCGCTCTCCGTAAGTTCTTCAAATGAATGGAACAACACCAAATGCAGATAAACCCACATAAATGTGTCTTCGGCATTACTAAAGGAAAACTCTTGGGATTCATGGTTAGTGAGAAAGGGATATAAGAAGATCCTGCCAAGCTAAATGCTATACTTGAGATGCCACTACCTCGATCGGAGAAGGAAGTCCGGGGGTTCCTTAGGAAATTACATTACATCAGCTAGTTAATCAGCCAATTGACTTCCATTTGTGAACCCATCTTCAAACTCCTTTGAAAGGATTCAACCAAAGTTTGGAAAGAAGCTTGCCAAGAAGCCTTCGACCAAATCAAGTAATACCTAACCCAACCTTTAGTGCTCATGTCGTCGCAGCTTGATCTTCCCTTACTCCTATACCTAACCGTAACCGATACTTCAACTAGGGATTTACTAGCCCAATACCTCGAAGAAACTTGCAAAGATAGATCCATTACTATGCCAATCGAAAGTTAGTCGATTATGAAGTTAACTACACCTCTAGGAAAAAGCATGTGTTTCTCTTGTTTGGGTTACCCAAAGGTTGCGGCACTTAATGCTTGCCTTTCACATCAAGCTTGTATCCCGATTGGATCCCATAAAGTACCTACTCAAGAAGACGACCATATCCAGCCGAATGGAGTGTTGGTTGATACTCCTAACTTAATTTGATATCACTTATGTCACACAAAAAGCCATGAAAGGAAGAGCCATCTCTGACTACCCTATGGAAGAGGCCGATGTCTAGATCTTCGAGTTCCCTGCTGAGAATATCCTTTGTTCCTCCCAAGAATAACTTCGACGGAAAGTGTTCTTTGATGGCCACTACACCAAATCTGCCGAATTATCGCGGTTATTGACCTTGACTAGTTGGACTTCTCAAGGTCAATGCCTGTGAAAATTCTGGGGGTGACAACTATTATTATCACAGACGTGTCACGGTCATTGACCGTGATAAGTTCATTATATTTGTCACGGACAAGCCACGGGGTAAGGTTAACTCTAAGGAGGTGAGTAGTCCACACGATATACGAATTGACACACCCAGTAATATACATCATGCATACTCGATCTTAACAAATGTAGTTCAACTGTTTTCCACTCAAACACCTTACCATTCTTACACCTATCACACTAACACGGAAACTCTTCATCATTATGACATCTCTTTGCGTATTTCACAAATTCATTAGCACCTCTGTGAAACACATCCCCCATTCTATTTGTATCACCCATCCACTCTTTGTATTTCGGATATCCCATTACAGCTGCCACAACTAATCACCTATTAAAGGTAAGAAGCGTATATTCATGGATTAGTACAAACAAAACTTAGATTTATAGTATGTTTCATTTAATTATGTCTTATTTATATTCGATTTTTAAATTTCAAATTCAAATTCAATTTATAATAGAAATTCCTATTTCCTCCATCTCCTCTAAAGGGTGAGTGGTCCTATCCCATTCAAGACCGCATATTTCTGTAATATACGTAACAGCTCATGCACATTGTTACGATTTGAGAAAAATTCGACAGCATATCCTCGTAGTTCTCTAAGTACACGACGTAGATTGGCAAGTGTGAGTGTTATTTCAATTGATCAATTGAAATAACAGTCACACTTGCCAATCTAGTATGTACCCAGAGAACATTAGGATACGATTGCAAAACTTCTTCCAAAAGTAACAACTTTAAGCCACTAAGAATATTATTATACAGAAATTATACAGTCCCAAACTGTCCAAACAGGACAATTCGAGAGATCTCATTACAGGGATAATGACTCTCGAACGGGTGTAAGGGCTATTAAATGCGTATGCATAAGAACTAGAAGGCTAGTATCTATGCACAGTGTATGTAATTTCAAGTATGTTTCATTTAATTATCATACTATATATATATTATTCGTTATACAAAGTAATTTTCAAAAAAAGTTGAAAAATCCCACCCCCATATAGACAATAATCCAGTGGTCATGCCACTTCTAAAATTAACCAATCCAACATCGATCCACTATAATCCAACCGCAATGGCAACAACAAATGTATATCCCGTACTCCTTCTAATTCATCTACTCAATTAATTCTTTTCATCAATTAAACTAACAATTAAAGTATACAATTATTAATTTACTAATTTACAATGAGGGGCAATCCTACTTTCATATGAAAGGGGCACTAATTATTAATTTACAAAAAAGAATCAACAACCAATCAATATTAAATCAATCAATTCTTTTACAAGGCGCACTACAATATGAGGGGCAATATCTAATAAACCAATAAAAATTTAATTAAAAAAAAACACACACACGCATATATGCACATACAGGCCCACACCCCCTCCCCCTTGCCCTACCCCCTTCCCACCCGCTATCGCTTCCCACCACATGCACACACACACACATATATACACATGCACATATACACACACACATATACACATGCACATGCGCATACACCCCCCTCGCCTCCCCCAGCCCTGCCCCCTCCCCCCACCTCACACACGCATCTATACACCACACACACACACACACACACACATGCACATTTACACACACATATGTATACACACACACACACATATAAATACACATATACATAAATGGAGGAGAAATAGAGAGAAAACATACCAAAGTTGTAGAGAGAGAGAGAGAGAGAGAGAGAGAGAGAGAGAGAGAAATGGAGGGAATATAATCAGTGGTAAAAAAAGAAAAGGGAGGATTTTTTACTGACAGAATTATCACGGACATGTCACGGTAATTGACCGTGAAAACTTTACGGTATTATCACGGTGATTGATCGTGACAAGAATTTGTCACGGCCTTCTGATCGTGATAAAAAATGCATGTTTTTTTGTCACGATCAATGACCGTGACAAGGCTATCCGTTTAAAGGGTGCCAATTTGGCCATTTTGGTGTAGTGGGCTCTGCCAACAAGAAAGGGTATGGCATTGGGATCCTTCTAATTTCCCCTGATGACTCTCACACTCCCATTTCCATCAAATTATATTTTCCTTGGAAACATAACATGATTGAATACGAGGCATGCACGGTAGGCCTCAAAGTTTCCCTCAAGAAAGGAATTCAATACCTCAATGTCTACGGGGATTCAACCCTCATCATCGGTCAAGTACTTAGAAAGTGAAAATTTAAGGACAAGAAACTCTTACCCTTCCATGCCCACCTAGAAGAGTTGGATTTCTAATTCCAAGAAATCACCTTCGACTACCTTTCACAATAAAAGAATAACCTAGCTGACGCCCTTGCTACCTTATCTTCCATGATTGACATGCCCGAGGAAAAAACCATGGCCCTTTTCCTTATCCAAAAATAAGAAAAACCAACCCACTGCTACCACATTGAGCTTGGCACGGAGGAAGATCCTGAGATAGTCGATTGTTGGTCCTATGATATTTTGCACTTCCTCAAACATGGTAGGTATCCCCAAGGATCTGACAAAAAAGATCGAGCAACTCTTCACAGACTGGATGTCCAATACATTGTCTGTGATAAATCACTATTTAAGAAAAACTTTGATGGAATCCATTTTCACTGCATCGTAGGGGCTGACAATGAATAAATGATGTAGAAAATTCACAACAGAGAATGCGAACCCCACATGAACGGACATATGCTTGCCAAGAAGATCATCCGATAGGGTTACTACTAGACTACCATGGTTCAAGAGTGCACAACATATGTTCAAAGGTGCCTCAAATGCCAATAATTTTCCAACCTACAACGCTTGCCCCCGCGAGAATTGTACAACATGACTTCTCCATGGTCGTTCTCTACATGGGGCATTAACATCATAGGGAATGTTACACTGAAAGCATCCAACGTGCATGATTTCATCCTAATCGCCATTGACTACTTCAACAAATGGGTCGAAGCCGAGTCATACGCAGTTCTGAATGACAAGAAAGTAGCCAAGTTTATAAAAAAAAACATCATCGACTAATATGGGATCCCGCATGATCTGGTGTCAGAAAACGGTTTACATTTTGAGGCAAAAGTTACAAAATTGGTGGACGATTATGGAATTCAGAGACACAAATATTCTCCATACCAGCCTCAGACCAATGAATCAATCGAAACATCCAATAAGAATATCAAAGCCATTATCAGTAAGATGATCGAGAGTTATCGAGACTAGGCTAACATGATCCCTTATGCCCTCTGGGGTTACTATACTTCAGTTCAAACCTCTATTGGGGCTACCCCTTACTCTCTAGTCTATGGCATGGAAGCAGTCCTACCCATGGAGCTAGAGATCCCTTCGCTACACGTCATGCTTGAAAGAAAATTTAGTGAGGAAGATTGGCACCAAAGTCATCTTAACGAGCTGTCCCCCTTGGATGAAAGGAGGCTGAGAGCTTTGTATCACATAAAAGGGTACCATTGCCGTATAGTGAGATATCATTCAATAAGAGAGTCAAGGACTACAATGTTTGATAAGGGGACTTAGCCCTCAAAGAAATAGTAGAGCCCACTTGGGGCCCTAGAAGAAAATTCAAGCCCAATTGGAGTGGCTCATACATCATGAAGAAAATCCTGTCAAGCGGCACCACTGTGCTCACTGACCTAGATGGAGAAGAAATGGCGCGTCCAGTCAACCTGGACTGTCTCAAGAAATTCTACCCCTAGTTCAAAATCTTGGTGCGCTACAACTCTTCTCATCTCCCTTCTATTCTATAACAAAAAAATCAATCAATGTTCACTTCTCCCTAATCAGAACTACGTGGGGCCTGATCCTCTAAAACCCTTTTTTCTTTTAAAAAAATGAATTTTAGAATTTTTTTTAAAAATCCTCAGAGGTACGTAGGCAGCTCATCCGTTCACATGAGCACAACCCTCTTATTTTTCATAAAAAATATTCTTTTCTTATCCCTGAGAATGACAGTTCATTTTAACATATACATGAATAAAAGGATTATGTATGCCTCAGCGATCGGTATAGATAATTCCAAATGCAAAACTCATCAAGAGGCATAACTAGATGATCGAAAACTTATTTATTTCATTATTCAAAATTTCAATAGGATTACATCACCATAGGGAGCCAAACGACTTCCTTTGTCATGCCTACTCCTACCTTCCTAAAACCAAATTAAAACCAAACCCCATTACTCCTGAAAATCACCCTCCAATTATTTCCACAAAACCACACCCCTTAGAAAAGCTTCACAAAATCCTACCCGCAGCTGCTAGAGGAACCATCCCCATCATCACCTGTATCCTGAGGTCCCCAAACCTCCCCTGCTTGAATGGCGTACCATAGACGCTCCATAGAGAGATAAGCCCGAACTAGTTTGGGGAAAACCACAAATCACCTTTGTACAGTCTTCACTGCCAGCATCTTAGCCACTACCTTCTTCAAAACCACTTCATGTAGTCCTCGGAGACATGCCAAACTCACCCAGTAGACTGAGAAGGACGAGTTGACGGACGACGATTCTCCCCCAAAGAACCAAGCCACATGTGCATACGCTCTGTCAGGTCCTCCACAGGAAAGAAGTTCGGTGTCCGCGGTGGCACAATTTTCTCCCAACCAAATTGGTGCGACAACCTCCAGGGAAAGTAGAAAGAGGTCTGCCTGAGGCCTACTAATAAGACATATTAGTACTCCCCGAGTTCTAGAATAGGCAACAGCTCCCCCCACCAAGGCACTGACCGATGAAAGCCTCGAGCTCCGTGCTCTATAAACCATTTCCCCCAACTCTCAATGTCCAGGCCTACGCTAATAAAATAGCGTGAGAAAAATTTTGGCCCCGCTAAAAAAGGATACTCAGGTGGGACTGCGATACGGAACTTCTCTGACAGCCACATGAACAACATTACAGGGCTACCCCTCAAAAAGTCAGAACGACCTTCCCGCCAAGCTTCCAGACCATTCAAAGTTTCCGTCAATATCACCGTCACAGGATTGCGATGGTACGACATCTAAGAAGTAATAGCCACAAGTTGAGGGTCCACTAGCATTTCCCCAGTCATCAACAACACTTTTGAAACTAGGCCCAGAATAACGGCCCTAGTATAGACACATCACCCACATCCTACAAATGCACGAATCGCAGCATCGTTGGAAGGGAAATCATTCCTCCCGTAACCAATGGCCTGCCCGCCGAAGGTGAGATATGGAGTAGTCCAGGAAAAAAATCCCTAGGAGAACGGGAAAACTCAGGCAAAACGTCAAAAACGTTGGGATTTATCCCCAGCATGGCAGAAAATTCCTCATAAGTAGGACACACTTCATCCAATCTAAAGAGAAATACATGATCCGCGGGTTACCAGAACTCAACTGCCGCCATTAGAATATTCCACGCAATGGGCCGATTACGCCACAAAGAGACTCGCCGCATGTGGAAAGCATCATAATTAACATTATAAGAACACATTGCTTCCAAGGCTTTGAGGTAGTTGGAGAACTCAATGCTACCAAGGAGAGTCATCTTGTAATATAAGAAGATAATAGGCAAGTAAGAATGTGAGAAGTAAAGGAAATGAAAGTGTGAGGAGAAAAGCCCCATTCACAGCCTTATTTATACTTGAAAACTCTCAAGAAATGATAAGAAACCCTGCAGAAAACAGAGTAAAAATTTCCCCACCAAGCACCAAGCAATTGAAGAAAGTGAAATCAAAGCCTTGGGTTGATTGGGGCTGGATTGATATACCGATAGTTAGGACAGGGTTCATGCCGATCGGCAACCCCTCATTTTGAGAAAGTTCCCTTTTTCCTCTTTTGTCAAAATCAAAAATAAAAAAACCCAAAACCCAAAACCAAAAATTGTTTTTATCTTAAGAGAATTTTGAATTTCCTTATGCTTTTACTTATCCCATTTAAAAAAATAAATCCCTCTCAAATCAATTTTTAAATTCCTTTTACGGTCTCAACAGCAAAGTAAAAAGTGCATGTGCATTAATTACTAATGCAGAAATTAATAAAAAACTTCATTTTTATTTGCATATATTTTTATGTGTTACATTAATGTCTTGAAGGAAAAATAAAAAAACAACGGGACTGAGCCCAAACCCAATTATCTCCCTCTCTCTCTAAGAGCCTCCATCCCTACTATTGATACCAAATTTAGTCTGCTGACACGGATCAATCGAGTGAAGATACGTGGCAATCTACGTGGCAACAACAAGCACTTTCGAGGAACTCAGACGCTCCGAGGAACCATACTACAACAAGGAACACTGCTTCCCCGAGTAACTCAGACGCTCCGACCTACAAGAACTCTCCGAGGAACTTTTGAGTACTGAGGAACTTTGAGCACCGAGGAACCTTAGGCGGTCCGAGCAGCTTAGGCGGTCCGAGCTGCACCTCGAACAAAGCATTAATAGCAGGAAAACCAACAGTCCGACTGTTCATTAAATGCTTATCATTCAGATGTATACGCTTAAGGGGCGTTTAATATATTACCCTTTCACATGTACAGCATTGAATGTATTGCCCTTTCACATTATAGCCTCACGGCTATAAATACATTGTACAATCTTCATTGTTGGGGGACCGAAATTTCTTGATTGAACTTGTAATCGAGAATTCCCAAATAATCATCAATAACAGAAACAGTGGACGTAGGCCATTCTTATAAGGCTGAACCACTTTAAAAGTTCTTTGTCTCATTTATTTTATTTGTGATTAAATAATTAGATACAATCTAATTTTTTACATCAACAGATTGGCGCCGTCTGTGAGAAACGACTGGTAATATCATTTTTCATCAAAAACAATCCATCACAAATGGCTGATATTCCAGAATCTAGCAATCTAAATGCTGGAAGCCCTCCAAATCCATCTACTACGCCTAATATTCCAGATCTGGCTGGAATAATGACAAATTTGGCCCAGGGCCAGACCGTCATGCAAGAAACTATGCGACAACTCATACAAACCCTCCATGGCGGTGCACCAACCCATTCAGGACCGCGGAGCATTAAAAGAAATACCCGTGCACCTTCTTTGCGTACTAAGCGTACCGATTCACATCGTAATGAGGAGTCTGAAGATTTTTCTTATCAACCTGGACGAACTTCGTCAGTGCGAGCCACAGATACTGAACAACGTGTCACTCTCTCTCCAGAAAGGACTAGTGCACTAGAGAGGTTAAGCAGGGCATCACCTTTCAATCGATTAGGACCTAGAAGAAGTAGAAGTCCTCCTAAAGTCGCATCGAGGAGTTTTCGATGACCATCAGATTTAAGGGAAGGATCTGCCCAGTCGCGACCAGCTGCTCGTCAAGATAGATCCCAGGAAGCCACTTCAACGCGATCATTTGCTCGAACCAACAGGACCGAGGAAGGAAATGATGCATGGAAAGGCTCTATTCAGAAGCTGGAGGATAGATTAGGGGAAATGGATAAAGCCAAGAACCCTCTACAACGAACTTTTGTTCGAGGAACACCTTTTGTCCAGGCCATTGTAGATTTTCCAACACCATCAAAGTTTAAAGCACCTGTTGTGACCCCCAAATATGATGGAAAGACTGACCCTGTCCTTCATATAGAACGATACCAAGCTGCTGCCGACATCTATGCTGTTCCAGATGAGATAAGATGCAGAGCATTCTTGAGACCTCTTACCGGATCTGCTCAAATGTGGTATAATAATCTTCCTCGGGGTAAGATCTCAACTTTTCTTCAACTGGTTGAGTTATTTATTGGGAATTTATATTTTGGGGCAAAGCCAGTTAAACGAGTAGCGCATTTGTTAAGTGTTAGACAAAAAGATGGTGAAAGTACCAGAGATTATATAACTCGTTTTAATAATGAGAAACTCGAAGTCATTGATTATGAGGAGAAGACAGCGATTACCGACTTGATGAGTGGACTACTGCCCAATAAATTGTACTACACTTTGGCCAAAGATCCACCTAGAACCATGTCAGACCTGATGAGAAAAGCGTCCAAGATTATGAATGCCGAGGAGGCTATGGCTGCGAAGAAGAACATGGATGCCAAAGAAACCAAGGTGAAAGGTGATAAAGCTAAGAAGAAAGAGCATAAGAATAATGGTAATGACAAACATTCAAAAACTAGGTCGGTATGGGACGTCATGAAGAAATTCGATAATTATACTCCTTTAAAGAAGGATATCAACCATGTTCTAGAAATAATCAAGAACAACGAGGAATTAAACTGGCCAGAGAAAATGAAGGCAGACCCTGATCGGAGGAATAAAGCAAAGTATTGCGAGTTTCATAAAGATCATGGCCATATGACCAAAAATTGCATAGATCTTCAGAATGAGATTGAAACACTCATTAGACGAGGAAAACTGGCAAAGTATGTTGATCGTGGAAGCGAAAGAAGGAACAATGACCTAATAAGAGAGAGGTCTAGATCTCCTCGTCGAGCAGAGGAGAACAAGAAAAGAAACCATGAAGTTGATCCAAAAGACGACCCTGATCTTCCCAAGAGACCAAGGCAGCCAGAACGTGAGGTATTTTCAATACGCTTTGGGTCATTTGATTGTAATGTTATTACAGGTGGAGATGCAGGAGGAGGAGACCTTACTACCGAGAGAAAAGCTTACCTCTGTGAGGCTCAAGCTTTCTCATACATTCAACGAATAAATCTAGCTGAAGAGGATCGCGTGAGAAAGGTGAAAAAAGAGAAATTGGTCATTGGTTTCTCAAAGAATGACCTCGCAGGTGTTCTATATCCTCATGATGACCCATTGGTGATAAAAATGAGGATGAAGGAGGTAATGATTTCAAGAGTATTGGTCGACAATGGTAGCTCGGCAGACATCATGTTCTACTCGTGCTTCGACAGTTTAAATCTAAAGCTATCTCAACTGGAGCCTTATCATAGACCCCTCCTCGGTTTTGCTGGCGAGAAAGTATTTCCACTTGGGACGATCAAGTTGGATATATTCATTGGTACGTGGCCTGCTTGTCGAACAGAAAGAATACGCTTTTTCGTGATGGATAAGAATGTTCAATCATCATACAATATCATCATGGGAAGAGTTGGATTAAAGAAATTCGAGGCTGTACCATCTACAGTGCATCAGTGCATAAAATTTCCAACAAATTTTGGAGTAAGAGTTGTGAAAGGTGATCAGAAAGTAGCTCGGGAATGCTATTATTCATCCGCCGAGCAAGAGGAACTTGAGGAATCAAGGAAAAAGACTACTACCTATCAAGTGGATGAAGGTGCAAAAATTGAAACATTGGATCCTAGAGATGAGTCGCAACTCGTGAAGGGTCAAGTGGTGGAAGCTACTGAAAACATCATTCTGGACGACGAGCACCCTGAACGAACTACTCAAGTAGGTTCGTCGTTGGAAGCCTCACTAAAACATGAATTGATAACTTTCCTTAGAAGCAAAAAGAAAACTTTTGCGTGGAGTCATGAGGATATGCCTGGGATAGACCCAAATTTCTTATGTCACGAACTCAATGTGAATAAGTAGATCAAGCCTGTGAAGAAGAGAAGAAGAGTATTCAGTCCCGAGAAGAATTAAGCTATACAGGAGGAAGTCGAGAAGCTCCAGAAAGCTTGTTTTATTGAAGATGTTAAATATCCAGACTGGTTAGCAAATGTGGTGATGGTGAAAAAGAAGAACAACAAGTGGAGGATGTGTGTAGATTTCACCGACCTCAATAAAGCATGCCCAAAGGATCACTTTTCGCTGCCCCGAATTGATTAACTAGTGGATGCTAACTCGGGACACGAGCTGCTGAGCTTCATGGATGCTTATTCTGGTTACAATCAGATTAAAATGAAACCTGAAGACAGGGAGAATACTTCTTTCATTACCCCTAGGGGAACTTATTGTTATAATGTTATGCCTTTTGGTTTGAAAAATGCAGGTGCGACATATCAGCGACTGATGAACAAGGTCTTTGCTGAACAAATCAGTTGCAATATGGAAGTCTATGTTGACGATATGCTGACAAAGAGCAAGAAAGCTGCCGATCATCTAGTTGACTTAAGTCAGACTTTTGATCAACTGGATAAATATCAAATGAAGCTGAACCCGACGAAATGCATATTTGGAGTACGAGAAGGCATTTTCTCGGGTACATTGTCAATCAACGAGGCATTGAGGCGAATCCTGAAAAGATCAAAGCTCTATTAGGGCTGCGATCTCCAATGACGAAGAAAGAGGTGCAAAGTCTTACAGGGCGAGTAGAAACACTCAACAGATTTGTATCGCGAGCAACTGATCGATGTCTCCCATTCTTCAAGACACTCCGAAAGACTTTTGAGTGGAATGATGAATGTGAGAAGGATTTTCAAGACTTGAAGAAATACTTGGGAGCACCTCCATTGTTATCCAGGCCAGTGATGGGAGAAAAATTATACTTGTATCTGGCAGTGTCCGAGAATGCAGTGAGTTCTACATTGATAAGAGTGGAGAATGGAGTACAAAACCCAATCTACTATACAAGTAAGGCCTTCCGAGGAGCAGAGATTAGATATCCAAGGCTGGAAAAGTTAGCACTGGCGCTGATTGAGGCGAGTAGGAGAATGAGGCCATACTTCCAGGCTCATACTATAGTCGTATATACTGATATGCCGTTGAGGCAAGCCCTTCATAAACCAGAGAAATCAATGAGATTTATGTACTGGGAAATGGAGCTCGATGAATACGATATAGTCTATGAACCCAGATCATCGCTTAGAGGGAAAGCTGTAGTGGAATTTATAGCAGAGTTCACCTATCCTGATACCCCCGAGGAGGAAAAGTTGCTCGTTGATCAACCTGTGGATGTTACAGGATCATCAAACACAAGCTCAGACCAACTTAGGTTGGTAAAAGGGCAAGTGGATGTTGCAGGATCATCAAATTCAAGCCCAGACCAACTCAGGTTGGTAAAAGGGAGAGAAAAGATGATCGACGAAGAGCAAGAGATATCAGGGGAGGATGAAAGGAAGCAACAAATATTTCATCGAGGAACTTTGTCAGATTAAAAGTTTAAAGACGAGTTACCTATATAGAGGCTATATGTAGATGGCTCATCTTGCACAACAGGCAGTGGGGCAAGGATAGTTTTAAGCACTCCGGATGAGGTCGACATGGAATACACCCTACGTTTCTAATTCAAAGCTTCCAATAATGAGGCTGAGTATGAGGCCATGATTGCAGGTCTTAATTTGGAAAATATTATGGAGGCGCAGCAGGTTATTGTCTTCAGTGATTCTCAATTGATCGTAAATCAAATGTTGGGGATATATGCAGCCAAAGGAGAATTAATGATCAGATATCATGTAAAGGCAAAGGAAATTGTGTCAGAATTTGCTGCTATTCAGCTGGTCAGAATACCAAGAATGGAGAATGCGAGAGCAGACGCCCTAGCTCGATTAGCATCAGCTACTCGTACCGAGCTACGAAGAACAATCCCAATTGAAGTTTTAGCTGGTCGGAGTATAGATGACCTGATGATGAACTTTATTACCCTCAATTTAGGATCATCATGGATGGATCCCATCAGGGTATATATTGAAGAAGGAGTATTACCAATTGACAAGCTCGCAGCCAAGAAATTGAAGTTTAAAGCTTCTCGGTATGTATTAACTAACGGTATTCTATACAGACAAGGAATTATAGCTGGTTTGTAAAGATGTGTGCATCCCACCGAGGTGAAAGATTTAATTGAAGAGATCCATGAAGCGTCCTGTGGAGCCCATGTAGCAGGTCGAACGCTTTTGCGAAGGGTAATGACGCAGGGGTACTACTGGCCGACGATGAGAGCTGATTGTATAGCCTATGACAAGAAATGTGACAAGTGTCAACGCTTTTCCTCCATCCGAAGAACTCCACAAGCATTGTTGACACCCATCACTTCCCCCTGGCCATTTTCCATGTGGGGAATAGATTTGGTTGGGCCACTGCCGACGACTAGGGGAAGGTTTAAGTACCTCATCATCGCAGTGGATTATTTTACTAAATGGGTTGAAGCTGAGTCTCTCATTGATATGACGTATGACAAGGTGTACCAATTTATTTGGAATAACATCATTTGTCGATACGGTCTTCCTCATGCCTTCATCACAGACCATGGAACACAATTTGATAACGAGGAGTTCGCTGCCTATTGTCATCAATCAAATGTTTTGAAGATCCACTCAGCACCAGGCCATCCTCAAAGCAATGGACAAACTGAAGTGACAAACAGAACACTGCTGAATGGCTTGAAGAAAAGACTAAGTGATGCAAAAGAAAATTGGATCAACGAGTTACAGTCAGTACTGTGGGCTTATCATACTACTCCCCGAACAGCAACTGGAGAATCTCCATATATGTTAGCATTTGGAAGTGAAGCTGTTATACCTGGCGAGTTGGTCCTCCCAACGCACAAGGTACTGAATTTTAATTCCCCTGTCAGCGACTTAATGAGAAGATTGGATTTAGACATGCTCGAGGAAGTTAGAGAAGAAGAAGCCATCAGGAATGCTGCATACCAACAACGAACAACTTTATTCTACAATAAGAGGGTGAAGAAGTGCGACCTGAAAGAAGGAGACTATGTGCTAAAGAAAGTGATTCAAAAGCACAACAAACTAGAGGCAAACTGGCGTGGACCATACCGAGTTACAGAAGTTGTTCGACCAGGAACTTACCGAATAACAACTTTAGAGGGGGAGGAGTTTAAGAATGCATGGAATGCAGAGCACCTGCGCAAGTATTATCAGTGATGTATATTCTCTCCTTTTATTGAAAGTTTTTCGGGGAATACTAGTGCTACACACTACTCGACAAAACTCGGAGCTCAGACTACTCAAATTTATTCTCGAAAACGCCAACTATGGTTGGTCGAGAAACAAATGTATTCCTCCGGGAAGTAAAACTTGTATTCCTCCAGGAAGTAAAACTTGTATTCCTCCGGTAAGTAAAGCTACTTGTATTCCTCCGGGAAGTAAAACTTGTATTCCTCCGGGAAGTAAAGCTACTTGTATTCCTCCAAAAAGTAAAGATACTTGTATTCCTCCGAGAAGTAAAACTTGTATTCCTCCAGGAAGTAAAGCTACTTGTATTCCTCCGGGAAGTAAAGCTACTTGTATTCCTACGGGAAGTAAAACTTGTATTCGTCCGGGAAGTAAAGCTACTTGTATTCCTCCGGGAAGTAAAACTTGTATTCTTACGGGAAGTAAAACTATGTGTTCCTCGGGAAGTAAAAGTATTCCTAAAAATGCCAACTTATGTTGGTTAGGAAGTAAATATATTCTCGAAAATTCCAACTAAGGTTGGTCGGGAGCTACAACTATTCCAAAAAGTGCCAAAGTTGCTCGTAGATGAAAAACCCACTAATTGTAGTTGGTCAAAAAGGAAAATTTACCGACCTTGGTTGGTCGGAAGCATTTTATGAAAACGAGCGAGCAACATTTTTGATACTCGTAACTTTTTACTAAGTTGGTCGAGAAAAAAAACATCATTTTTGTCAAATGATTACCAAAAATTCAAACTACTCGACAATAAGTTGGTCGACAATAAGTTGGTCGAGAAACAAAACATCATTTTGACCAAGTGACTACTTGACAATAAGTTGGTCGACAAACAAAACATCATTTTAACCAAGTGACTACTCGACAATAAGTTGGTCGACAAATAACACAGTATCATTATCTTTTTAACAGATACACATGCACAAATATAAAGTGTTTTACAAGAAAATAGCAATTAAGATTGCGAACAAAAACAAAAGTCTTTCATTAAATCCAAAAACAGATTACATTGAGAATGAAATGTATACTAACTATTACATCAAAATTCCTACTCTATTGGTTTCTTTCCCTCTGCTTTTGAAACAGGTTCCTCGCCAGCAGGCGGATCATTTAAAGCAAGAGAAGAATTTATGAAGTTGAGATCTTTTAACATCCTAATATTCATCACGGATGGTCGATCTAGGAGGTGCTCGGGATGAGATATCTCGACATTTGAATGGATATTGTAGTCGCCGAGATACTTGGAAATTAAGCACTGAGGGATGGCCCGAGCAGGGATCCAACTCATGTCAAGCTTGAATGGTGGCACTGGAAGTTCGAGCATCCCAGGATTATGGTAATCCCACAGGAAAAATGACCCCTTTCCAGTTTCATCACACCTAAGGCATTCAACCAGCCCTGTTTGTAGCCCTCATTATTGGCATTCTGGATACGATCGTCCAAGTGGTAGAGATCCTCATTGTACACAGCCATCCAAAACTCCCTGGGCTGTTTGTGGAATTGATATGTCAATCTTTCCATCTGATCATGGAGATTTTTGATGAAGAGCTCTTTATTCTCCAAGGTAGATTTCTGCGCAGAAAGCTGCTCTTCCAGGTCCCTGATCTTCTTTGACATTTCAGCCAACGCCTGGTTCTTCGCCATTAATTGTAAAGCTTGGTTCTCTAAAGAAGATTGAATCCTCTGTTCCTCGATTGGAATCCGAGCTGCTCTTGCTCGTCCCCGAGGAGCTCTTGCTCGTCCACGAGAAGATGTAGAAGGGCCAGATCTTTTCAAGGTTTCCAACTCATCTCTCAAGTTGGCGTTCTCGACCTCCAAGAATGCGAATCCCTCATCAGTCACTGGGATTAAGGCTTTTGAAGTGGAAGCTGCAGACTTCAACTGCGATAACTCTCTTTGCAGGTTGTTATTCTCTTGCTCTAATACTTCAGCTATTTGTCTGCACTCCTCGACATCATCCCTCAGAGTTCTCTCCCTCACATCGTAGCCAGAAAAACGCTTCTCGTATCCCTTGTCAGAATTGAGTTGCTGATACTTCTTCTCATACCCCTCATGCAAAAGGGCAGTGGATTCTTTGTATTGTTGCTGAAGGTATTCAAGAGTTCCTTGGAGATCCTCAATCTTATCATAATAAGCCATATTATTGGCCACCGCACAATCAAGCAGACACTTCGAAATATTGGTAAGCTTCAACTGCCTGTTCCGAAGCATCTTGGCCAAGGATGTCGACAATTTGTGCTGCACTCAGATCTGTGTGACCACCCTTAAAATAATCATTGCATTGCCTCAACAACTTTGTATCATGAGCAGACAGTAATTCCATCCTGGCCAGAAACTAGTAAAGGAAGAAAAAGCAGTAATTAATAATCAAAATAGAGCATGAAGAAGATACAACACTATGCAAAAACAAAAGTTCAAGTTTTATTATATCACAAGGTTCAGAGTTACATGGTTCAGGATTACATTTGCTAAAAAAAAAATAAAATAGATAGAAGTCCGAACAACTCTACACCTTTTCCTTGTCTCCCAAAACTTTCTCGAGAAGCTGGGACGAGGAAGTAGGTTGCTCGGATGGAGCAGATAGTAGCTGGGGAAGTACTGGAGGTTGCTCGGAGGAAGTAGCGAGCTGCTGAAATTCCTCGTTAGCAGGCTGGATGGCTGGGGGATGATCTCCCATCACCATGAAAGACTCTTCGAAGGCAGCTTCATCCTCTTCTTCGTCTTCAGGAGTTGGAGGGGGACCAAGGATGTGTCGCTGAAAGAGTCAGAGTTTTCATCAACCTTCATCTCCTATAGAGCAGCGATCCACCCATCTCTAAAGTATTTAAGGCTGCCATATTCTACTTGAGACATCATGGCATCTAAGCCTTTGTTCCACCCCTTGTCCCAGCTGGCGCTGAAAGAATTCTTCACAGCCATTTTCCTCTTTAACTTCTCCGAGGAAAGCTTCTAGAATAGAAGATTTTCAGCAGTCTTTAATTTATTCTCAACTTCTTCCTTCTGGCGACTTACTTCGTGAAGTTGGATTAATTATTCCTCAGCAACCTTGAGCTTATTCTCAAGCTCTCCAGCATCTTTTAGCTTCCCTTCAAGCTCTTTATTTTTCTCCTCCAAGTTCTTTATTTTCTTCTCCAACCCCTTGGAGATTTCAACAACTTGAGCCTTCTCCTTCTCGGTGGAGGTAAGTTTCTTCTCCCAAGCAGCCTTGTCAGCATCGTACTTCTGATGAGAATCTTCCAAAGACTGCCTCACGCCCATCAGAGCTTCCTCCACACCAGATGATGAGCTTGAAGCTTTAATAGCTTCATCTTTCTTCAAAATTGTGTTAAAGCATCTCACCAACTGTGAAAACAAAATTAAAGCAAGTCAGAGACAAATATAACAAAGGAAAGATGAAAAGTTCAAAATAAAAGGACTTAAAGAAGTAATGTGGCGAGCTGCCAAAGAGGTAACCATGTCCCGAGAAAGGTTTTCTTTGATACCTTGGATCTCGGGAATGATCCAAGTCTTCACCGAGCTCATGGCAGAGCTGGGGGGAAGAAAAGTGGGAACTCCACTAGTCGGGGGCTGAGAGACGGTGTCAGCCAAATTGGCCGAGGAGCTTTTCTTCAGCCTCCTCGGAGGAACAAGAATAGTTTCGACCAAGGAAGAACTCTTGGTCGGTGATATGACAATCACCTCGCCTGGAGAAGCAGCCTTGCTCGGGGCCACTGAAGGCTTCTCGGCAACCTTTGCAGGATCAACTGGAGGGGTTGCATCAATTTTCTTTGTCCCTTCTGGGACATCAATTTTACTTCTTTTTGCCTCTCCAGCACCAGAGGCAAGTTTCTCGAAAAGAGTAGGAGGTCTTCTTTTCTTCATCCTTTCACTTAAAGGAACGTGTGACTCAGGCGAAGAACTGGTGGAAGCTGGTACTGGCTCTGCGTCACTTATCACTGGATGAGCAGTAAAAGAAGTTGTGTAACTCTTGTACCGAAGCAAATACGAGGCTGACCTAATGTGCTCATCGGCAACAGTCTGATGCAAACTCCAGATAAGTTTTAAGTGCCTTATATTAACGTCTTCTTCTTTTGGACACTTTCTTTTGTTATCAACTGCAAATAAATAAACATTAAAACATCAGTGGCACATTTTATCAAACATAAAGGAAGCATAATTTCAAAATAAATAGAATGAAATAAAAATAACCTATCCCATTGCCATAGGGAGGGCATCTGGGACCCTGATACACTTCATCTCCAGATAAAGGAGCATGTTGCCAATTTTTTATAACAACCCCGTGCTCAAAATAATCCCTATTGGCATCCGGGAGATTGACAACTAAAGCCCTATTTAAAAATATGGTTTTTAAATAAAATGTATTATCCCCAACAGCCCATCTATAACAAAGCATGATTTCTGGAATTCCTATGCGAGTTCCATGAATTTGATTTAGTCTATGAACCCTGTTAACTATTCTCCATGTATTGGGGGCTATTCTTGCAGGAACCATGTCAAAGTATTGACAGAATTCCAGACATAGAGGGTTGGGAGGAAAAGAAAATCCACACTCAGCAACAAAGACACTGGGGAACCAATGTCCCTCAGCCAAACGGAAATAATCAGAAGGTTCAGAAAGTTCTTCCAAAATAACCCAGGAAGGAATAGAGAAATCAGAGCGAAATTTATTAAGAGATTCAACAAGGTAAACCATGATGAATAAAGGAAAAGGAAGAAGATCTTACAGAAAAAGAGTGGATCTGTTGACAACGAACGATGGAAGAGATGAATACACAGGAGAGAAAGAAATGATGGAAAACTCGAAGATACAAATTTGAAAAAGTAGAAGACGATGGGATTGTCTGTGACGCTTAAATACCTTGCCTTGGGAAAAGGAAAAAGTAATGATTACAAAAAGAAACGATTACGCTACCGGCGGCTAGAAGGACAAAAAGGGCGCAACAATCGAAGCGGTTATAAAAATTCAAAAAAGCCTGATCCTACGATTTTGGACGGAAAAATAAATACGAAGGAAACACTCCTAAAAATCAGAAGGACCATTTAAAACTACCATATTTCGAGAAAGAATGTTCCACACTCCTCAAATTTCGAACTATGAAACGTTGGGGGGCTTATGTTGATACCAAATTTAGTCTGCTGACACGGCTCAATCGAGTGAAGATATGTGGTAATCTATGTGGCAACAACAAGCACTTTCGAGGAACTAAGACGCTCTGAGGAACCATACTACAACAAGGAACACTGCTCCCCCGAGTAATTCAGACGCTCCGACCTACAAGAACTCTCAGAGGAACTTTTAAGTACCGAGGAACTTTGAGCACCAAAGAACCTTAGGCGGTCCGAGCAGCTTAGGCGGTCCGAGATGCACCTCGAACAAAGCATTAATATCAGTAAAACCAACAGTCCGACTGTTCATTAAATGCTTATCATTCAGATGTATACGCTTAAGGAGCATTTAATATATTACCCTTTCACATGAATAGCATTGAATGTATTACCCTTTCACATTACAACCTCAGGTCTATAAATACATTGTACAATCCTCATTTAGGGGGACCGTAATTTCTTGATTGAACTTGTAATCGAGAATTCTCAAATAATCATCAATAATAGAAACAGTGGACGTAGGCCATTCTTATAAGGCTGAACCACTTTAAAAGTTCTTTGTCTCATTTATTTTATCTATGATTAAATAATTAGATACAATCTAATTTTTTACATCAACACCTACGACACACCCTCTTCCCCCTATGGCGAGACAATGTTCCACCACTTCCAGAGCTTGACCCTTCCCCAGACGAGACAGATGGCACTAAGTAAGAAGGAACCCGAATTGCATCCTTAATATGGGCAGTCGATGACGATATCCAATCCCTAATATCCCTCAGCCAAGTGGTGGGGACCCGGATGTGCTATAAAAGAAACAGAAAGGTCAAATCCGTCGTCTGAAAGAAAATAAAGGAAACAAGAAAGCAAAAGATAAAGAAACACAAAGTGTACCTCGGGTCGAATGACCTCCTCTGCCAGTCCCAACTCCTCCGGGTCCATCGCATTAGGATAATGCTGTAAACGCATCGAGCCTCCACCAGCTCATCGGATGTTGTAACCAGGTGAAAACAACCATACAAAGGGAGCCTTTGAGGTTGTCACCGCCACTAATGCCGTCGCATCGCCCGCATTATGGGAGGACCCAACTTGTTGAATTGAACCCGCATAAGGAAGAGACATCACATCACATATATTGGGATGCATCAACTAACTTGATATGAAATCCATATAGTCTTACATTACAGTTGTGTCGGTAGACAGCGAGTAAGGCTCACCCATCATTTTCACCACCCGGGAATCATTTGATATCTCTCGCACTCGTCTCATGAACATAGGGGGATTTTTCGACGTCACCACAACCTCATCTTCTACGATATGTCGAACTAACCTCTCCCCAAGATACTAAGAGTATCGAAGCTCATGCGCCAGTAGACGCCCCATCTGTGCATGTATTCGAGTCGACCCAGTGTGCTGAATGGCCGCCCCCCAAGAATAAAAGGTCACCTACAAACACCCAACAAAAGAAAAAGATCAATATCAATATCAATAAAAAATCATAAAAGGAAAGGACATTCTCAAGATAAAAAAGGCTTACCCGCTCGCTCATCAGCCCATTCAAGACCTGATACACCACCTCTAGAGAGAGAGATTTCTTCGACTGTCGGTTGGACCTTTGTCACTGGTACATCCGGTAGAAGTCCCCAATACAGTCATCTTTCAAAGATATCAACTGGGTATTTAGCCCAATCACCTCATAAAACCACATCTACAAAGGACAAAGGCTTACATTTAAGAAATCAAGAATAAAATGCATGAAGGAAAATACGAATGCATAAAGGAAAAATGAAAAAAATATAAAAAATTCCTCCAGAAGATATGTGGCTCTAGTAAAAGACTGCCGATAACATCGGTTGAATGAATCAAGATAATAATAATGGGTCACCAAAGTCAGACTCCCCCAATCATAAAGACGGATGTCCGAGAACACCCTTAAAATGGCAAAAACCACAAGTGCACAACGTCTCCACTCGTCGCCACTAGAAAAAACAAGCGAGCCATCTGATGCACCTGCTTCCCGTCACTCTCATTGGTCCTCCTCCTCAACAACAACTCCCTCAACAGAGACAAATGGAAAGAGTCCCGAGAAAACACCCTCTTCAAATCACCTATTTCTTCCATCACCGCCTCTGACGTCACCCTCGGCATCCTATCCACCTCAATCTAAGCACCATCACAATCCAGCCCTAGCAGCTACTACGCATCAATATGAGTCACCATCATCTCCCCAAAGACAAAATGGATGTTATGGATAGTGTCGCCCCAGCTCTCCCCCAGAGCACACAGAACGGATGTAGAACAGGGCATCTCATCTGGAGCAGACTTCAGTCTCCCAAAGCCAGCTGATGACACCATCTAGTGCACAACAGGTGGAAGGTGCTCCCAAACATCCTTAAGCCCCATCATCCCTCGGGCACGTATAGTCGACATGCAGACATCGAACTATCGAAGAAACAAGAAAACCATTGTCAAATTCAAGAAATAAAGAAATATCGTCAAGAGAAAAGGAAAAATAATACCAAAGGTCATTCAATACTTACATAGCCACCAAGGTTCACCACCCTAGAAGAAAGATGATCGAGGGATCAAATAGAAGAATCGGATCATCCATCACCGGCTCTAATGAGTTCTCGTTGCCCAGTGCAAGGGGAAATCTAGACCTCCACCCCAACCCTGCCCAATCATCGGCATTAAGCCATGCCATGTGAGTAGCGCTACTTGAGAAATCGACCATGCCAAACATTATAATGATTTTCAGAAGTTAATTACAGAAGAAGGGAAGTCAGAAAATTGTGAAAAATGAGGAGAACCAACCCCTTTTTATAGGAGGCTAAGGGGCATACTGATAGGCATCTCCCTGCCAGCACCGATTGACACTGTCCCTCTACCTGCTCAAGGCACCCCAAAAGACCATTCCACTGCTGTTTGGCACCCCTCCATCTATGCCAGTCAGTACCCCCTTTGAAATTTCGTACAAAAAGTCCAAAAAAATACAAAAAAATCATAAACAATCCCAGGAAAATTGCTAAAATCATGAGATTAATTTTAGAACATTTTCATTAAGAAAAATGTTTTTTTACATCCCTAGCAAAATTCTAAAAAATAATTCTCCCCAAGCAATGTCTCCAGAGGATGCTCCAAAATTCCGAAAAAAATTCCCCGACTAAAAATCCTTAGATCATTCCCTTTTCCCCAACGGAACCAAAAATAAAATGCCTCCCCAAATACCCAGATAAAGACCATACATCCCTAGTTGAGTCCCCAAACTTTCCAAAGGAAAAATAATCTCTTAGAATTGGCTTCGACCCTCAAAATTGGTCACTTCTACTTAAGCTCGCAGAATTGGCTTTGACCCGCAGAATTGGTCACCCCAAATAAGCCCTCAGAATTGTCTTCAACCCTCAGAATTGTCTACTTGTACTTAAGTTCACAGAATTGGCATTGACCCACAGAATTAGTCACCTCAAATAAGCCCTCAGAATTGGTTTCAAACCTCGAAATTGGTCTCTTCTACTTAAGCTTGTAGAATTAGCTATGACCTGCAAAATTGGTCACCCCAAATAAGCCCTCATAATTGGCTTCGACCCTCAAAATTGGCCTCTTCTACTTAATCCCACATAATTAGCTCTGAACCACAGAATTGGTCACCCCAAATAAGCCCTCGGAATTGGCTTCGACCTTAAGAATTATTCGCTTCTACTTAAGACCTTAGAATTGGCTTTGACCCACATAATTGGTCACTCCAAATAAGCCCTCAGAATTGGCTTCAACCCTCAAAATTGGTTGCTTTTACTTAATCCCATAGAATTGGCTTTGACCCGCCGAATTGGTCAACCCTATCTTAATCCCTCAAAAGTGGCTTCGACCCTCAGAATTGTTATCTTCTACTTAAGCCCACAGAATTGGCTTTGACCCGCAGAATTGGTCACCCTATTTTAAGCCCGCGGAATTGGCTTCGTCCCGCAGAATTGGTCTCTATAATTTAGATCCTCATAACTAACCCCGACCCAAATAATTGATTGCCTATGTACTCATCATCTCTTTTATGTCATCAGAATCGACCTCCCCAACATCACCTTAGGTCCCGAGCATCGACCTCGACCCTCTAAATCGGTAATCCTTATCCCCTAGGTCCTCAAAATCGACCTTTATCATGTGGTGTCTATTTGATGGCTATCACTTGTTCCAAAATCACCCATTGAGGGTATCTATAGACATCACATTCTAGTACCCCCTAAGTCCCTAGCACCTCCCCATCTCACGGAAAACCCTAGGTCACACTTCGAGTATCGATTTAGAGCCCATCGGGCACTCTCAGGCCCCAAATTAACCCCAATCAACTTCACCGTCAGAGAAAAAGGTATTTGAATCTTGAAAGGGAACTGAAACCCCTTTCCAACGGTCTGCCCTATGTGTGAAACGACATAATCGTTCGAATGAACGATCTGTTTTCCCCCTAAAATCATTTCGAAGGCCACCGGGCTCTCCTGGGCTTCGTTTGACTAAGTCAACTCTTCATATCTATTAAGACTTAATTAATCTCCAAAGGGCACGAATACCCTTTCCAATAGTCCTCCCTATGAGCGATTCTTACTTACGGTACGGACGAACGATCCGTTTCACTCCAAGAGGTCCCTGGGTGCGTTTGAGACCTGATTGACCAAGGTTAACCTTATAAACTGAGTGAAACTCTTTGTAATGTTTAAGTACTTATCCTAATCTTTCCAACCATCCACCTCGTGTGAGATTTGGACTTACCATGTGGATGAACAATCTATTTTTGTCTGACGCTCTCCTGTCTAAAAGACTGACGTGCGCTTTCGAGCCACATTTGAACCAAAGTCAACTCCAAAACCCGGGAGTGGTCCAAAGGACTCTTAAAGGTATCTAAAATACCTTTCTAACGGTACGCCCCGTACGCTATTCAGATCAATAGTTTGTGTTTTACAACCATTTTTTCAGGAAAATTTGCACTACACTGCCAATTGGCTGGTGTAGATCCCTGCCTATCGAAATAGTGTCTGGGATCACATGCCGATAGGCACCCCCCGGCCCTATAAAAGGAGGGTATGACCTCATTCCAAAGGGAACCAACATAACAGATCCATCAACATCAGTGATCTCAACAACATTCCCTCGAAATCAGCGAAGTTCCTCATGTGAAGTTCCATTCAAGCTTACATTCCCATCCTTTTCATACCCAATTTGACAAAATATCCATCTCTCTCATCAACATTCATCAACACTCAAGGGAGTTCATCCAAGATCAAAGATCAATCTCCAAAAGATGGTCCAATTCCTTCCCTCTCCCTTTAAATTCCTTATTTTCGCACAATATACATTAGATTCATAATCTAGTTCTTACTTTAGTTCGTACACAATAATATCTACACTTTTATTAATATATTGCACATACTTTATTTCCTATAAAAAAATTCAAAAACAAATAAAAGAGGGTTACACCCGTAAATTCCGAATGGAATTATCCATCACACTTTTTCCAAAACCTAAAAAACACATTTTGTACAAATGCACATATCATAAAATTCCGTTCGGATCTATGGGATAAATCCCACCCCCTACGCTAAATTTGAACTACGTAGACTTTGATGACTCTATTCAATTTTCTAATTTTCTAAAATCTCCCATTTTCACACACACACACACACACACACACACACACACACACACACATATATATATATATATATATATATATATATATATATATATATATATATATATATATATATCATGCTTGTTTTCGTTTCATCTCACACATATTATCGTTTCCTAATAACGGTCAATATCGTGATAGACACACAAATCATACTTTCTACATATGTTATTTTGGGAACATTCCTATGGGTGACCTCACTCTACCTTGTCTATGGTACGAGTTGAATGATTTTGATCTCCATTATATAAACATGCTCACACACTTCATGGGGATATAAAGGAAGATAATAACACTAGCCCATGAGAGATTGAAATGGGGGGATGGGTGCCTAACACCTTTCCATTCTCACACACACACACACACACACACACACACACACACACACACACACACACATATATATATATATATATATATATATCATGCTTGTTTTCGTTTCGTCTCACACATATTATCGTTTCCTAGTAACGGTTAATATCGTGATAGACGCACAAATCATACTTTCTACATATGTTATTTTGGGAACATTCCTATGGGTGACCTCACTCTACCTTGTCCATGGTACGAGTTGAATGATTTTGATCTCCATTATATAAACATGCTCACACACTTCATGGGGATATAAAGGAAGATAATAACACTAGCCCATGAGAGATTGAAAGGGCGGGATGGGTGCCTAACACCTTTCCATTCTGTAACTTAGCCACCGAACCATTGCCCTATTGGTTTCGTATGCATCAGTTTATCCTTGATGTCGCTCTCTCGAAGTGGCAACACATTCTTTTGCTTGATTTGTGAAAAATAGGCTTGCAACTTCATCTCTTCATATTTACCCCCACACCAACGATGACGGAAGCACCTTTCATAAAGGGGTGCGAGATTGCAATGCAACCTTCCCGAGGGGATATATATCTCCCCCCAATGCCACCCAGGATGGTCACAGGTAAGGCCAAGAACACATATAGAAAAATCAAATTTTCACCATTACTCTACAGAAATTTCACTAGAAATAGTATTCCCACCCGGCTCTTTCTCTAAGTGTCAAAGTTCTTGCCACTTCACTCCCCTTGTAAGCGAAACATTTCAGACATTGTCCCTAGTATCTAGGTTATTTACTTTATGGCATATCCCGTTGCCTTGCATCATGATCATCACGAAAAATCAAAGATTCGAATATCTAGCAACTCCAACGTGCATTTACTAGGTGCATCACTATATGTTCAACGTGTATCACTTCATCTTCATCGTGCTTCACTAGTCCACTTAATGATGTTATAGTTTATATTCGGAGTTCTAAGTTTATTTATAATTATATTGTGAGTTTTTTTTTTGATTTCAAAATGAGGCATTTTTGGACTTTAAAATATTTTAGTTTGTTGCCTATGTCGTTCAAACGAGATAGGAATCTCGTTCTAACAAAAGGGTGTTCTCATTCGAAGTCTCGTTAGAAGTCTACATCAAATGAGCATCGATCGAGGATATACGATTTCAAGCCGTTAGAAGGTCATTTGCAGCACGTTAAGATGAGATAGAATTTTCATTCGAACGAAACCTATTTTTGTTCTAATAAAGAGTTGATCTCATTCGAATGAGCATCAAAATTGTTCGAACGACTGCCGCCGCCTCGATTTTTTTATTTTCCTATTAATACTTGCTTTGTGTAGGGCTTTTTAAAGAGTTTTACAATTTCAATTTTTGTAGACCTGCTGCAAAAAGTCTCATATTTTAAAAAGAGATAACATATATTGATTCACACCCATCACCTCCCATATATAGTTGTGAATCCACTTTAAAACTCTCATGTAATTTCATACCGAAATTACTCTTGTTGAAAATGCGTCTCCAGTGTTGATCTTAAGATTCTTGTGGGAATCATTACTGAAGAAACACTGCAGTTTGTGATTATTGTGAGGGTCATAGTTGAAGGAAGAAGAAGGCCGCCGGGGGGGAGCGTCATGAAAATGCTATAGATTCATTTATAAAATTTGTAAGTTGCGATTTGTAAATTTTATAAAGTGAATAAAAGGTTTTATAAGAAAGGGATTTTCCCTGAAAATTGTCCTATGTGGTTTGAATGCATAATTTACTGTTTTATGAAACAATTACCTAGTTGCATGTTCTAGCGTAAATAAAATTAAAAAATGGTGTGGGTTGTCATCTGAATTTAATAAATTTACGCCATTGGACTATTACACACTCACAAATTGGTATGTACATAATTTTTTGTAAATATTTTCTTGATATCAACTTTTGTTTCTAAAAATTGTTAATCTTTGAAAAATCGTAAATTTTATGATGGATAACTCATATAATAGGATGAAAATTTTCGATGGATCGAACTATGCCTATTGGAAAGCTCGAATGAGATTTGCTTTAAAAGCCATAGATGAAAGGGTCTGGTTAGTATGTGAAAGAGGGTGGACCCTACCGACGGTCAATCTAAATAACATTGAGAGTCCTAAACCTGTCGCATCTTGGACTGATGGTGAGCTTAATTGGAGTTCCTTTAACTCCTACGGCCTTAGTGCGATTTCTAGAGACGTCACCCTTGACGAGTTCCAACACATCATGACGTGCACTACGTCTTAGTAAGTAAAGGCTATACTTTAGTTGACACATGAGGGTACCTATGCCATGAAGGCATCTAATCTTTAAAATTTGACCACACAATTTGAGACCATCACTATGTTTGAGTTCAAGAGTTTTGGTGAATTTTATGTTAGGTTGTTAGACATCGTAAATGCTAGTTTTCATTTATCTGAGAAAATTTATGAGATTTGGGTTGTTAAAAAGATTAAAAGGTCACACCCTTCCTGATTTATTCCCAAGGTTATGGTTTATAACTCTTTCGTAATTTTAGACACTCTTAGGTTAGAAGAACTCATTGAAAACCTTCAAAATTATGAGATAGATATGTTCCCTAAAACCATTAAACCTAAGGATATGGGGGTATATTTAAAGACTCAAACTAAGATAAAGAAAAATGAGAGTTTGTGTGTTTGAATCTGAGGGTGATTTTGATGTTGATGACTTAGCGTTGTTTGCAAATTTTTTAAAAAAGTCTCTCAAATTTTCCAAAACCAGCTCTTCGAATAAAAATATTTTTGAGAAAAATAAAAATAAGAATGAGGTCAAGGATATCGATGAGAAAGAGGAACAAATAAGGTGTTATGAGTGTGGAGGTAAATGGCACAAGTCATAAGAGTGTCCCACTATGCAAAAGAGAAAGGGTAAGGAGATCGCAAATCAAGCCACTCTTAGATATTGTGACATCGAATCGGTTGATTCAGACGGAGAATTACCTCATGTGCTATGCATTATGTTCATGGATAGTCAAGTGAGTACTTCTAGTTTATCCCACGATGATTAGGACACATGTAAACTTGAAAGCCTCATTGATGTTGCGATCCATTCAATTGAGAATGTGGATGAGATTGCAAGTAAGGGAGAAGGAGATATGAGTGATCTTTACACTAAGACGTTGAAGACAAAAAAGATTAAGAAGTATTTTTCTTTTAGGGTATTAGATTTGGAGAGAGAGATGAAAGTTTTGAGGTTGCGTGAGGCATCGAAAATTTAAGTCGAGAAGGTAAAGGTTTATTCATTTGAGCAGTTGATCATTTTAGGCCGAAAAAGAGTGATTTGACCAACACCGTTGATAGTCTTATGAGAGATCTTTAATCTTTGTTGAAGAATCATGATAAACTTGAAGCCCATGTATTCCAACTCGAGAGAGATCTTGAACGTGCCCGGGAGGTCAAAGTCACTTTAGAGGACACATCTAAAAATGTTTGAAAAATTCTCCTAGGTACCACTTTAGGTAATGTTGAGAGGCTAGGAATAAGTTATGACAGTGCTTCCACTTCTCATGTATCACCTCGGACGGTTCCCGAGTTTATGTTAGATATATATGGCCCTCGACTTAGCCCATCTAGGCATCCAAATCCATGTAGGAGAGCTCATCCTAGACGTTTTGAGAGAGGTGGACTTAAGACCATTTATGTTTGTTACCCATTGCAAGAAAAGAGGTCACCTTAGGAATTTTTCTTTAAGTTCGGGAGAATGTCTCATAGGTATCTTCCACGATATTCTACTACACGATTCCCTGCGCGCACTCCCACACATGTTGCTCCGCATGCTCCCGCACATCATATGAGAGAATTTGAGAGTTTTCGAGAGAAAGTAGAGTATTTAGTCAAAGCTTCACAAATTTTTATGGAGGAATTTCATAGGATGTCATCTCCTTTTCAGAACTCTGGGCCTATTGATTGCGCTTGTGACTTGTTTACTAGAATAGGGTGTTTTTCATGCTCATATCATATATCCCTATTTATAGTGTGTACTATCATTGTATTTATATTTTTTTTCCATATTTTAAAAAAATTACAAAAAGATTTTTGGTGTGTTTTTAAGAAAAATGAAAAATACAAATAAATTTTTGGTTCTTTTTAAGAAAAATGCAAAAGGCAAAAAGATTTTATTTTTTATAAAATTTTTGAAAAACACAAAGATTTTGAAGTTTGTTTACACCTTGTATGGATGGACATTTAGGATGGCTAAGTCATAATATCATTTAATTATTCATGTGATTTTTTGATAGTGTTTTGAGATACAACATCATTTCATCCATGTGATTTATAACGTGTTGGAGTCACTGAGTTGTGATTAGACGATTACTTTCTACATGTTTGACTCCTTGTCTCCTTTAATGCGCACACACATAGATTTATGTGATTTTTGCACTTGTTGGTCACATGTGGGTCAAGGTGATTTCATATCAATTTTTCTTAAAATGAAAAATATATCATATGAGATAAAGGTTGCACTTGTAAGAACCATTACCCGGATTGAGAAAAATAAATAAAATTATTTTATCGATAAATTTGTTATATATTAAGAAATGGAATCGGGATACAAAAGACATGTTGACTTTGCATGAAAAGCCACCATTTTCAAAGAAAGAGTCTAAAAGATTAACAACACATAAAAACTGAAGTCCCAGGATAAATTTAGATTTGACCATTGATTCTTCATTATACACGAGCATTAAGTTCTTCAAATTCTTTTGAGTAAATTTCTATATTATGAGAGGATTTTGAGGGAGTTAAAATATAAGATCAATGGGTTTGCACATTCTACATAATCTCTAAAAACATGACCTAGTTTTGGGTGCTATTGGTGTGAAAATCAGTTTAGACTTTGGTTTGTTGATTAGATTGAGTCAGTATCATATGAATTCAATTTTTTTACACCTAAAGGAAGACTTCAAGTACATTCATGAGGAGTATCTCAAATCTATCATGCAAATATGTTATGATTATCTGAGTTGATTAACCTATCAACTTTATTCACACCCATTCCTTACGCTTTCACAACTTGGTTATCTTAGCGTTAGTTCATGGTGTGTGTTGTACTTGTATATTTTTATACTTTATAAAAAATATAAAATTTCAAAAATAGTTGGTATGGTTTTTCTTAGTTTATTTCACGCTACTTATTACCTTATATTTGGGGTGCTATTCTTCAATTTTTGTGAGACACAACAATTTATCACTCAGTTTTTCCTTTCTTTGTCTATTTAAGACAACATAAAAAGGGGGAGAACGAATTATGGGGGAATGGGAGTTTGATTTATGGGGGAGACATAAGTTCTAATTATATTTCAAACTTTTTTTTGCATCATGATTATTGCTTTGTTTAATTGTGTACAGGTACACTTTGATGAGCATATGCAAAGTACACTTAAGACAAAGCACCAAAAAAGAAGATCAAGAGAAGGTGGCAAAATTAAAGCTTTTGAGATTTAAAGATGTTTAAGATTTAAAGACTTATGTATTTTGATATCATTTCATTTCTGGGATTTGGGACGGTATTAGAATAGTATTTGTCTTAGGAATTTTTTTGGTAATTCGATTTTTTTTATGTTTGTATCAGAATATCCATAGGGGGAGATTTGTAAGGGAAACATTTCAGAAATTTCCTCTAGTATCTAGGTTACATACTTTATGGCATATCCCGTTACCCCGCATCACGATCATCACAACAAATCAAAGATTCGAATATCCAATAACTCTAATGTGCATCCATTACGTGCACCACGACATCTTCAATGTGCATCACTTCATCTTCATCATGCTCCACTACTCCACCAAATAATTGAAAAAGTACCACTTAACTCGTTTAATTCAAGATTAAACTATCTAAATGGCTCTGAACAGTTTGTGTAAAAAACTCTTTTCTTAACACAAATTTTTAACACAAGATGTGTAAAACAGTATGAACGAGTTATTTAAGGAATAGGTTTACCAGTTTAGAAAACCAAGACTTATAAGGAACTTAAATAACCACAGCCTCAAGAAAGGGATGAGAGTAAAAGGAAGTATACAAGTACAATTTTAATGTGGTAAAACCCCACCCAATCGAGAAAATATCCACGGAGGTCTCTACACCTCAAAGGAAAAAATCTACTAAAATAGAGTTACAATTTACAAACTTTATAACAATCAAGACACACAATCAAATCTAATTCTAAGTTCAAAAATGTACCAACTCCTCTGGATTTTCTGACTTCTCTCAAGGCCCTCCTGTTGTTGATGTTCTCCCAGCTTTGTAACTCCACTCCTTTTAGCTTTACGTCGACTCAAAAGTCCAAGATCTCAACACCAACACTTTTTAGTGTCGTAGTGTGAAGGTGTAAGTGGTGATGTGATTTAAATCACATGCATGCAACTCACACACACTTAATTATAGACATGATGCTAATCAAATTACAAACATATCATAAATATGTAAAGATTTACAAAATCAGTTTAATAGAAACTATAAGACTTTGGATCTTTCAATATATCCACAGATCAAGAGGGAATCTTGCTATAAACACGAGCCAAGATCCTACACACTTTTTTGTTTTGAAAATATACAAACTATTTCACAAAATGTGAAATTTGTGAAAGTGTAAATCCACAATCAAGATCTTAAACTAGATATGAGTCTGAATGTTCAAAGAAACTAAAATCAGAAACTATTTTGTTGGTTTTTGGGTTTGAAAACATAACAGTTGAAAATAGCCAACAAAACTATGATTTATCAAAATAAGAAATGAAAAGAAAGGAGATAAACGTGGAATGTATCACAGAACGACAATCTCAGTTTTCTATGAGAGAAAATGAGATCAAACTATTTTGATTAAGTTGGAAAAGAGATAAAGGACAGAAGAGGAATGATCTTCACAACTCTCGAACTAACACACTCTCAGAAATATTTTTCTTGTGAGATTTTCCCGGAGTATAGTTTAGGGTTCTCTCTATCTCTCTCTCTCTCTCCCTCTCTCTCTCTCTCTCTCCCTCTCCTCTCTTTATTTTCTGTCAAAAGTGAGGCAAGCAAAAGATTATAATTGCAACACATAAGACGTGTATTTATACTAAGCCATGGAAGCCTCTAGAACTTTGAAGCAAATGAATGGTCACACTTAAGTCTTAAGTGATCAAGGTAAATCTGATGGCTAACAATGCACCACAATTATAAAGACTCTGATTCGTTTAAACAAAAACACAAGGATCATGTAAAAACGCATGCAGTCCATAGATTAAAACAATCCAACGATTCACAATCAAACACAGGAATATGAGGGCAAGAAAATACAAATCCAACCGTTATGAGATTAACACGTGTAAGGTTGTGATATCTTGTACAATGCGTGTTTTTGAACTTTTAGAAATATAATTTGTACCCACACAATTATCAAGCGCATTTGGTTTCTACCCAAGAGAGGTTTTAACAACTTTATGAATTTACAAAATAGCCCACTAACTTTGTAAAAGCCAATTTTAAATTTCTAAAAATTGTTTAAAAAATCTTAGAAATTATTTAAAATATACCAAAAATTATGGAAAAAATATTTTAAAGGGATTTAACTCACACACCCTCATATTACGAAGAATGAAATTTCATATGCAATACATAAATGATCCTAGGTGTGGTGTTGGTGTTAGTGTTTATACCTTTGGACTATTAGAGGAAATCAAAATGAAGAGGCTGAAGGCTTATTGGTTTGAAAAGGGTACGACTTGATTTTATCACTATTTCCAAACTAGATGAACACATAATAATATAGACTCAAGTAAGTCAAAGATATAGGGTGCTTCAATCTCCCCCCTTTGAAAATATGAGACAAAATATCCTTTGAGTCATCTAGGATTCGTAGGGATACAAAAGAATAAGAAAAACTTAGTCCTATACAAAAATTCTATCTACCCACTATCCTAGAAAGAGAAAATTACATAACTCAACTAGATACAGACCAATACCCTATCAAAATTCTAATGCAAATGAAGTTATTAATTCTTGAAAATAAGATAACTAAGATCAAGATTTTTAGTTGAGAATACACCAAAATGTCCAAGAGGACTCAAATTTCTCTCCCATTTGGTCTCAAATGGACGAAGGGCAAAGTAAAATAAGTAGGAAACAATTAATCATTGTTCCGCTATAACCACACCAATAGATTTGGGTTAAGATTCAAATTGAAGAAATTCTAATGGTTTGGTAAATAGGTCAGCTAATTTCAATTCAATAGGTAGGTAATTAATTTCTAACTCCTTAGATTCAACTAACTCGCATATGAAATGATAAACGATTTAATATGTTTGGTATAAGAGTGATGAACTGAATTTTTAGAAATATTAATCGCGCTTTGATTGTCATAATAGAGATGTAACTTATCTTTAGTTATACCGTAATCCTTCAGCATTTGTTTCAGCCAAAGTAATTGAGCACAATAGCTTCCTGCTATAATATATTCGGATTTGTCAGTAGATAAGGACGTGAAGTTTTGTTTCTTATTACTCCATCCTACCAAATTGTTACCAATATTGTAACACGCTCTTGAAGTACTCTTACTATCATCGGTACACCCATCCCAATAAGCATCGGTTTAACCTACTATAGTACTAGAAGTGTCTTTAGTGTACCAAAGTCCTAAGTTTAGAGTGCCTTTAATGTATTTGATAATTATTTTAATGCACAATAAATGACTCTCTTTAGGATTATTTTGATATTGAGCACAAACGCAGACATAGTACATGATATCAGGACGGGAGGCAGTAAGGTAAAGTGAGATTCCTATCATACTACCGTACAAGGTAGAATCAATTGATTTCCCATTCTCATCTTTAGAAAATTTGACATAAGTACTCATAGGAGTCCTTGATTCTTTATCTGTTTCTAGGCCAAACTTCTTGACAATCTCTAAAGCGTATTTGGATTGCGATAAAAATAATCCATCTGAATTTTGTTTAACTTGGAGCCCTAAGAATAATTGTAACTCCCCCACAACTAACATCTGAAATTCTTTGTGCATAATGTTTGAAAAGGTATTAACTTCTAAAGGGGAGGTGGATCCAAAAATGATATCGTCAACATAAACTTGAGCTATAGTAATATTGTTGTCAAAATGTTTGACAAATAAGGTTTGGTCATTCCCTCTTCTCCTAAATCCGTAGTCTAAAAGAAAAGTGGATAGACGCTCATACCAAGCTCTAGGAGCTTATTTTAAACCATAAAGAGATTTTTTAAGGCGATAGACATAATTTGGGTGATGAGGGTCAATGAACCCTTTGGGTTGTTCTGCATAGGTCTCCTCACTTAAAATTTCGTTAAGGAAGGTTGACTTAACATCCATTTGTTATAGTTTGAAGTGCAAATGACAAGCTATTGCAAAAAGTAAGTGAACAGATTCGAGGCGAGTGACAGGAGAAATTTTTTTCTCGAAATCTATTCCTTCAATCTGAGAGTAGCCCTGGGCAACTAATCTAGCTTTATTCCGAATAATCATCCCAGATTCATCAGTCTCAGTTATGATCAAGGATTTGTACTGCAGAATTAAGATTTATGTTTTAGTAGCTTTAACACTGGTATCACCCTCATGTGCATCCACTAGGATGTCCTATTCTTCCTTAGAGGTAGAAAAAAAATGATAGCCTCTTAAATTCGTGTTCATTAATAGACATGAATATGGCATTTTTGCCTTCATTATTGTTAAGGGAAGTCTGTTTCTCTTCTTTAGTGAATTCACTTAGTAACTTTCTAATCCTCACAGTACTTCCTTCAATGACTGGTTTAGTAGGAAAAGTGTAACCATTTTTAATAACTTCCCAGACACCATCTCCCAATGTCCCTTGGATGAAGGAAACCATCCTTACCTTAAAGTAAGGAAAGTTGGTTTCATCAAAGAGAGGGGGACTGGACAGGTTACCTAGTCTCTCAAATTTCTTGTCCATAATTTGTTTTGAGAAAACAAGTTCAAAAACTCAAGATCTAAAGAATTTTTAAAAACTAATGCTCCGATACCAATTGAAAACATACTACTTAAGTACTTTAATTCAATATTAAACTATCTAAATGGCTCTAACCATTTTATTGAAGAAACTATTTTTTTAAAACAAATTTTTAACAAAAGATGTGTAAAACACCATGAACGAGTTATTTAAGGCATAGATTTACCAGTTTTGAAAACCAAAACATATAAGGAACTTAAATCAACACAGCCTTAAGAAAGGGATGAGAGGAAGAGGAAGTATACAAGTAAAATTTTAGCGTGGTAAAACCCCACCTGATTGGGGTAACATCTACGGAGGTCTCTACACCTCAAAAGTAAAAAACCACTAAAATAGAGTAATAGTTTACAAACTATATAACAATCAAAACACACAATCAGACCTAATTCTAAGTTCAAAAATGTACCAACTCCTCTGGATTTTCTGACTTCTCCTAAGGCTTTCATGTTGTTGATGTTCTCTTAGCTTTGTAACTCCACTCCTTTTAGCTTTACGTCGACTCAATAGTACAAGATCTTAATACCAACACTTTTTAGTGTGGTAGTGTGAAGGTGTAAGTGGTGATGTGCTCTAAATCACATGTATGCAACTCACACACACTTAATTACAGACATGATGCTAATTAAATTACAAACATATCACAAATATGTAAAGATTTCCAAAATGAGTTTAATCGAAACATTAAGACTTTGGATCATTCAATATATCCACAGATAAAGAGACAATCTTGCTATAAACACGAGCCAAGATTCTAAACACTTTCTTATTTTAAAAATATACAAACTATTTCACAAAATGTGAAATATGTGAAAGAGTAAATCCCTAATCAAGATCTTAAACTAGACCTGAGTCTGAATGTTCAAAGAAATTGAAATCAGAAACTGTTTTATTGGTTTTAGGGTTTGAAAACATAACAGTTGAAAATAGCAAACAAAATTATGATTTCTCGAAATAAGAAATCAAAACAAAGAGAGATAAACATGGAATGTATCACATAATGTATATCTTAATTTTCTATGAGAGAAAATGAGATCAAACTGTTGTGATTAAGTTGGAAAAGAGATAAAAGAAAAAAGAGGAATGATCTTCACAACTCTCGAACTAACACACTCTCAGAAATATTTTTCTGGTGAGATTTGGCCGGAGTTTAGTTTAAGTTTTCTTTCTCTCTCTCTCTCTTCTCTCTTCTCTCTTTATTTTCTCTCAAAAGTGAGGCAAGCAAAAGAATGTAATCGCAACACATAAGACATGTATTTATACTAAGCCATGGAAGCCTTTGGATCTTCGAAGAAAATGAATGGTCACCATTAAGTCTTAAGTGATCAAGGTGAATCTGATGGCTAACAATGCACCTAATTATAAAGCCTCTGATTGGTTTAAACGAATACACAAGGATCAGGTAAAAACGCACACAGTCCATAGATTGGAACAATTCAATGATTCACAATCAAACACAGGAATGTGAGGGCAAGAAAACACAAATCCAACCGTTATGGGATTAACACATGTAAGGTTATGATGGCTTGTAAAACACGTATTTTTGAACTTTCAGAAATACAATTTGTACCCAAAAAATTATCAAGAGCATTTGGTTTCTACCCAAGCAAGGTTTTAACATCTTAACAAATTTAAAAAATAGCCCACAAACTTTGTAAAATCCAATTTTAAATTTCTAAAAATTATTTAAAAAATCTTAGAAATTATTTAAAATCTCCCAAAACTTATGGAAAAATTATTTTAAAGGAATTTAACTCACACACCCTCACATTATGAAGAATGAAATCTCATATGCAATACATAAATGATCCTAGGTGTGGTGTTGGTGTTTGTACCTTTGGACTTTTAGAGGAAATCAAAATGAAGAGTCTAAAGGCTTGTTGGTTTGAAAAGGGTTTGACTCAATTTTGTCACTATTTCCAAACTAGATAAGCACCTAATAATATAGACTCAAGTGAGTCAAAGATATAGGGTGATTCAATTTACCCCTTTGGAAACATGAGATAAAATCTCCTTTGAGTCAGCTAGGACACGCGGGGATACAAAAGAATAAGAAAAATGTAGTCCTATACAAAAATTCTATCTACCCAATATCCTAGAGAGAGAAAATTACATAACTCAACTAGATACAGACCAATACCCTATCAAAATTATGTTGCAAATGAAGGTATTAATTCCTGAAAATGAGATAACTAAGATCAAGATTTTTAGTTGAGAATACACCAAAATTTCCAAGAGGACTCAAATTTCTCTCCCATTTTGTCTCAAATGGACAAAGGGCAAAGTAAAATAAGTAGGAAACAAATTGAACGAAGACGAAGGTTGCATGTGGGAGATTCGTTAAAACACTGTAGATTCATTTATAAAATTTATAAGTTGCAATTTATAAATTATATAAAGTGAATAAAAGGTTTTTCATGAAAGGGATTTTTCCTGAAAACTGTCTTTTGTGGTTTGAATGTATGTTTTACTATTTTACACAATAATTAGCTAGTTGCATGTTCTAGCATAAAGAAAATTAAAAATTAGTGTGGGTTGTCATATGAATTTAATAAATTAATGCCATTGGACTATTGGTCACTCTTACCCATTTTTATAGCCACTATTCTCAGAAGATCTCTCTCTCTCTCTCAGACATCATTATTATTTGTTAAATTTGCTATTCTCCATTCTCTTTTTGGGAAGAAGTTCAAAGTCATTACTCCATTCTTAGTTAAAGTGGAAGGTTTTCTCTCATATATGCTCTTGATACTTTTAATCCCTTAAAGACAACATATGTGGAAGTGGGTCACGCCTCACCCAGTCTAGTTCTTCATAAACCCCAGTATAACCACCCTCCTATAGTATCATTTGAGGATCTCTCTAAGATTAATTATTTAAAAATTTCCTTGAAAATTATAGTTATATTATAACTTTAATAGTGGTTCCTTATCACATAAGAATGTGAACTCTCTTACTATAAATAAAATAACATTTGCCACTTTGAATTTAGAGCATGTACTCTAAGAACCCATAGATACCTTACATTTATTAACATTATATTTATCATTTTGCATTGACACTTCATTAAGCTTATATAACATGTGAGTTTTCTTCTAGATTCGTATAGATTTGTTTACTTCTTAGCAAGATTTGTTATGATAAAGTATGTATTTGTTTCTCATAGTTTTATTATTAACTATGTATTTCCCTTACTAGATTTCGGATTGTATAACATGATATTGGAGATTGTGGGTTCTAATATAGAATACCCAGATAAAGAGGTGGAAATTATATAGTATAAGTTCTTCGTGATTGGGTATTGCCATCTAGAAACCAATATTTAAATTCATATGTTTCTAGTTTGATCCCTCTTATGAATCGAATACATAAGAACCCGTTGCCATAGTTATTCTCACATACATTTCTTATTTTGTGTCACCTTCCCCTTGATTCCTTTCTATACTTACTTATTTTATTAGTGGTTCTAATTATTAGATTAGCAAACACTTTTTTTTAAAATAGGATGCTAGAGAAAGCCTCCAAAACATCAATACAAAACCAAGTTTTAGAACCATTAAAAGGAAATATATGAAAAGCGAGTTTAATCTCCCCATAATTGAGATTGAGAATAGAAGATTCTACATTGACACTCCCTCATAAGTGGATTTGTTCCTTGCACACCATAAATGCCAACAAATGAAAGCGGGGATAATACGACAAAGGATGCATGTAATGCTTTCTCCCTTTGAATTAATCCACCAATTCATCAAGTTGCCATTAAAATTGGAAGATGAAATCCTCAATCCAATAATGTTCGAGAAATGTTTACAAATAGATTGGGCAAGAGTACCACTCCAAAAAAGATGTTCTTTATCCTGTTCACAAGAAATTACACAACATCTACATTTTGAAACTAAAGGGATGTGAAACCATTTGATCGACTCATCTATGTAAATTCCTTTATAAAGCAACCGCCACATGAAAAGTTAAATTTTAGGAGCGACCCTCTTATCCCAAATTAGAGAAAAATAATGTTTTCTACATCCTTCATCCCTCACCAAATGCCAAGAAGATTTGATTGTAAAGTTACTATTATTTATCAAAAACTAATTTTCGGTATTAGTATCAACATTATCTGGAAAGTCCTCCCAAACCTTTTGCATTCTTTTACTTGAGATGAAACCGATACAAACCCTTTAAAATTTTGTGCTTCCAATTTTTGGTATTTACTATGTATGAACCGGGACCATAAAGATTTGGAGTTAAAAAACTTCTACCACATGTTAAGTGTATAGGCAAGGGATAAATCGAACATGCACCTTAAGTTTAGGCCACCTTATTATTTTGTTTTGCAAAATATCACAGAACACAACCCATTGGAATTTTGTTTTATCTTCTTGTTTACCCCATAAAAACCGAGCTAGGCATTTGTTTATGTGATTAAGAACCATACTCGGAGGAATAATATCGACTAGAAGATGTAAGTGCATGGAATATTCTACCGATTTGATGAGGAAAATTATTTGATGAATTAGGGCAAGTGTAGTTCATCACACTACACTATTTGGTCATTTATTATTAACCTTGAATGCTTAGAATCTCATCCATAACTTTTTTCACTTCCATAAATCTCCATGACATCTCACTTTGTAAGAATTATAAATATACCTCGTGGCTTCTTTTTGTTCCATTAATCATAACAAATTTTCTATTCAACTCAAGAAAAGATTTTAATTTGCGTTTCTAAAAAGAACATTAACTACGATCGAGCTGTGTCGTTGTTATGTAATATTCTCTAGCTTTTGGTGACTTCCATTTGGAAGATATGGTTTGAAAGAGTGGTCCATAAAAATTGAGCTAAAGTATTGTAAGTAAAAGTTTCGTTTGTGTAAATCTCCATTAGAGTACATTCCTTATTCAGTTAACCCTGGTGTCTCCCGTTAGTGGGTTTTGCTTGTACATCCTTGTGTTTTTTGATTAGTTTATCTTCTCCATATTTTGATTCATCACTTGAAATGAATTAATATATAACTGGTTGAATTTTTGTGGTGAAATAGTTGTAACCTAGACATATGATTGTTTATATTCCCATAAAAGTGAATTATAAGAAAATAAGACCTCATTCTTAGTAATACATTTTAATTAGGTGAGATATACCTCCATTTATCACTGAATGTTTTGTCCCTCTCTTAAAGCCCTAACTCAAAATTTGTAGTTGTATTTAGGATGAGGCAATTTTTTATGCTTTAGGGGGGTGATTTATTATTTACGTATCTTTTGTTTAATGATCTTATGTCCTGAAAAATTGTTATTAGTCGTGGACTTTCTAAATACAGACATTCTTAGTACTTAAGATGTCATATAACTCTCAATAAAATGTTTTATCCATTTTAATTTTTTTGGTTAAAGATAATCAATATTCTCACCATGATCTCAACCGTTTCAAATTCACAGTTGACATGTGTTAACACTTACCTTCGTATGTATACCTACTTACTTCATTAATCCCTCATTTGAGCAAGTTTGGCTTTAAAAATAATAACCAACATATTTGAGCAATAAAAATAATTTTATAAAGAACTTTATTTTTCCTTTTTATTTTGAAAATACCCCAAAAATTACGTGGGTTATTACACCTTACTTACAACTAATTTCTTCTCGATCAACATTGCCTTTTTCTCAGCAGAGAGTAAATTAGCCTCAGCTGTAGCCAATTTATCTTGAGAAGCTGTCAAACTGGTATATGTAGTAACTAGCTTTCCCTCAGCAAGTTTGGCTTTATTCATGTCCTTCAATATCGCCTCATCCCCAGCCTTCTACTTGGACTCTAATAATTGCTTTGAAGTATCAACTGACTTCCTTAATCCCTCAAGCTCCTCTTCAACTTCTCCACTAGAACAACGAACTTGCTCGTCTTTTTTAAGAATTTGATTAAAATTTGCTAAAAACTTCATAAAAAACAATATCAAATTATAAGGAATGCCAAGAAGAAAGAGGTATCAAGAGGTAACTAATAAATAAGAAGTGATTACCATTCCAAACATTCGCAAGAATTATCTGCCAACTTTAGTCTTGGAATAGGGGTAAGAGATGCTCTGTCAGTAGCATGGGTTCCAGTCTTAATCAATTTCTTGGAAACACTAGGATGGATAAAAATGGAAGATAACTCAACAACATCCAAGTCTTCCTAGATCTTCTCGATCAACTCATGGTCAGCAGCAGAACTTTTTTTAACTTACTTATTAGGAAAGCCTCTCTTCAACCTCTAAAATTGAGGAGCATCAATATTTATTTCCACAGAAATGATGACCTGAGGAACTTTCTCTTTCTCAAAAGCCTTGGACGCTTTCTCCGGCTTCTTTGTTGTCACGGTAGCTTTATTGGCAGGAGGAGACAAGGCTCCAGTGATCAAGTCAGGGATTTTATTCTTTCCCATGGTAGCAAGTGGAGAGGAGGGGATTGGAAGAAATGTCCAAAGACTAAAAAGATGAAGAGGCTCCCAAATCCTTCTCTACACCAACAGATTCTTCAGCAGAGGAGGTAGTAATTGGCTCTTCCTCAAGATTAATGGGATCAACAATTGTTGAAATTGTATACCAAGTAACAAAAGAAGTTATAGAGCTCCTATATTGCAGCAGATAAGAGGCAGCTATGGGGTGTTCCTTTCCAATTTGCTAGTGGATGCTCCAAAGGAACTTCAACTCACGAAGGTTCACATCCTCTTTTTAGGACATTTATTCGTTCTCTCAACTGTGTAAAAAATAGAAATAAGATAAGAAGTGATTAATTAGGATATCATCAAACGGTTTGTGAACAATGAGCATAATAACATAGTTATAGAGATTGATAACCTATTCCATGAAGCACTAGAGGAAACCTGGTCCCATCATACACTTCCCCAGTTGGTAAAGGAACATGCTGCCAATTTTTATCAATAACTCCATAATCAAAGTAATCCTTATGTGAGTCTGGAAAATTAAGAACTAAGGCCCTATTCATAAACCAAGTCTTTAAATTATCCCTTGATATTCCAATATCAAGGGATATGTACAAAGGCATCAAGAATGAAGTATTGGGAGCTTTTGTTGGTACTAAAAATTATCCACCAACGTGGACCAATCAGGAGTGGACAAATGTCTTCTTACGTGGAAATATACTAATCAATATATACCAACTTGGCAGACATGCCAATCAACATGAAGAATGCAGACCATCAATAATAATGAAGCGTCACCCATACTAAGGGACTTACCACACGTGGTTCACACAACCAGCATTTATATTCATTACGTACGTGTGTAAATTCTTAAATGTATAAAGGAATTATATCCCTTGATATTGCAACCCTTGATCTCTGGGTCATTATAAATACATTGTATTCCTTTTATCAAAGAACAAAATAAAACGAATTCTAGGTTATTGTTTTTTACAAGAGTACCTAGCTTTTTGTAATCTCTGAAATCAATATCATAACAGTGCACGTAGGCTTTCTTACATATTCGAACCACTTTAAAATACCGTGTCTCTCTTTTATTATTTCATTATAACTCTATAGTTTATCTGCGATTATAAATTTGGATCAAATCCATTTTTTGACATCAACAATAACCTATGGAACGCTCCTTCACCTTAGCTTCTAAATATAAGTTGGATTTTTTCAACATCAATGACTCTGCTATAACTCCTAAAAGAAAACTTGAAAACCACTCTCCTCCTCCTCCTCCTCCTCCTCCTCTTCATCTTCTTCTTCATTATCCTCTCCTTACTATCCTAGTAACATGAAGATCGAACCCCAAAATCCTCATGCACATGACCACCTTGAATAGGGAAAGACACTTCATTTAAGCCCACATGACTGTTCATAAATGCAGTGTAGTTGCAATCTGTGGGGGAATTAACTTTCTCTTCGACTCACTATCACTAAGGGTTGTATTATATACCTTCGGTTTCTTACCCTCCTTCCTTAGTTGAGTGGGACACTAACTATAATAATTCCCAAAACCATGGAATTCAAAATACTTTCCCCGTTCGTCCACCTTCTTCGGGTCATCCCTATTCTACCTATCATGGTTAAAAAAGTTTTTAGGTTTATTTTCAAAACTTTTCTTAAATATTTTCTCATCTCTTAGATTAAGAAAATTATTGAACATACTAACAAACCTGGATATCGCTTCAGCATAAAGCTGTCCATCACTAGCAGAATCCGACATGTCCTCTTTTTGGGAATTCAAAGAAATGTACTTCTTCTTTTTTCTATGGGGGACACATGTTCATCTAGTAGGTTTGAAGATCACCTACAAGTTCTTGAACTCTCATATTGTCAACACAACCTAGGGATCTTGGACCATAACTTTGGCATTAAATATTTCAGGTAATGACCTTAGGAGTTTTTGCACAACTTTAGACTCAAGGATTGGCTCACCTAAGTTAAACGAGGAGCTGAAAATATCTGACAAATTATCATAGAACTCATCAAAAGACTCATCCTCTAACATCTAAATCATGTTAAAATTTGTCATCACATTTTGTAATATGGAAATCCTAACCGTATATGTTCCCTCGTGTGTGGATCACAAAATATCCCAAGCATATTTCGTGCTCTCGCAAGTCGTAATGCATCTAAACTCATGGACTGTCACAACGCAAGAATAACATTCACACCCATGGAATTAAAAGTCGCGGAATTTTTTCCAATCATTGATCAAGAGGCACATGCTTTAGGAGCACCACCTTCAGTGGGAAGAGTTCACCCATACTTAATCGAGATTTGAACAATTTTATCTATCAATTTTAATAAAAATAGCCTTCCAGCCTTCCAATAGGGATAGTTAGACTCATCAAACATTGGGAGATGATCAAATAAATTACCTTTTTCGTTAAAATCAATTTAAACCTGAAAAAAGCACAATACGGGGATCTAACACAACCCACTTTGATACCTATTTCATAAAGCTAGTGTAACCTAGGGTTTGTACAGAAACACCACCAAGTTTTAAATTTCACAATTTTAATGGACATTGCACCAAGATAAAACCACAAGTGTTGTGTTAAATAATTTTATCAATTTTAGTCTTGACCTGAGCATGCATCAAGGTGAGTATAAGCAAGAATAAGAACCACAAACCATCACACGATGAAGTATGTGGAAAAATCACAATGGAAAAGACCTCGGATAACCCAGCCATAGTAGTCCATTACGATATAGGTATACTAACAAGAGACATGTATACATGCTCATATAATCGATGCCTTTAAGACTTGATGAGATTCCTCATTCCTTGTATCCTTATTCATATCCATTGTTGGACACCTTCCAACAGCCACACAACGCATGTGTATTCCCATGTCTCGGTATCCCACTGATATTAATTATCTCGTGACCCGTCCATCTACCACTCAACATAAACAAGGTCTCCACTCCTCAAAATGCTCACAATATGAAGAGAAAACTAGTTTGGTGCAACACATAAATGATATCAAACCAACATACAGATGTGTAATTCTTCGATCTTAAACTTGGGTGTAAACTAGGGTAAAGGAGGCACAAGATAAAGCTTGGAAAATCATTTTTGTAAAAACGCTCTTGGAAAATAAATGCCAAACCAAAGTATTTATAGAAAATAAAAATTTTAAGGTGGAATATTTTTGAGGCAGTCCATTCGAATGGGAATCAATGTTCATTATAACAAAACTAACATTCTCATTTGAAACAAAAATAGGTTTGTTTGAAAAAAATGTTATTTTCCTTTGAATAATGATTGAATGAGATTTGAACTATATTTCTCTGTAAACAAACCAAATGTCGTTTGAAGTTTGTTTGAACCTTATTTGAATGAGATGCCTTTTTTTATGGGAACTATTTATTTAAATACAACAAGAAAACTTTAGAACTTACAACCAATGAGTGGAAGAATAAATAAGGCTCTTTATCTCAGAGCCCTTACAAACCAAAGCTTAATTGAATTTGAATGAATGAGATGCCTAAACTCGTTTGAATGATGTAAGAACCTTATTCGAATAATATACGAATCTCGTTTGAACGATAGAGGAAATTTCTTCGACTGAAAAACACAAAACAATTATTTTTCTTTTAAAGCCTGTTTCATGAAAATTCCTCAATTTTTTTTATAAAATAACAACCAAATAAAATCCAGGGATCAAACAAAAATATGAATCGATGATTATATTGAGATCCCTCAGATGATGAAGATGAAAACTCAACATGTAACTCACCGTGATGTTTCTTGAAATCAACCTTTAGGGTTCAACGTGGTTTAGAGCTTGCACAACAATAATGAACACAAGTATTTAAATGGTTCAATCTTATCCTACATCCACTGTGCAAAGTATGGGAGTGATTCCACTATAAAGATGAGAAAATAGCCATGGACGGAGAATAAAAGCTTCTCTATCTCTTCATAAATACATAGATTAAGAGTAGGGTTTATAATTTTTGATCATTTAGGAAAAGTACACAAGTTTCTTTTATAGGTCTAAGGGTGTGCAATATCACCCGTAAGAATGAACACTATGTGTGAATGAAAGAGAGGCCAACGAGCGTGTGACACCTATAGAGAAGGGTGTAGAAGTTACAATGAAGAATATTCTCCTCACATCTTAGTTCATCTTCCATGATGATTTTAGTTGGATATGTCCACAATACCCATGCCATGATTTCCATACGGCCTAGAGATGTCTGAGGTAGAGAGTGTCAACTTATATCACTCTAGTTAGGCCGAGTCGAGACTGGTTAATTATCTGAGATTGGTACAGGGGGTGTTATTGATTCAGCCTTCTTGTGTTGTTCGCGGTCGATATTGATGATGATCGATACCGATTGTCGCTTATTGAGGTAACTACTCTTATTGGCCATTTGGAGTGGTCTCTGAGGAAAAGACCACTTAGGACGAGAGTCAGGGTGATGGCTTCTGGAGGATGATGGATCTATTTGAAGGCATGTCCGTGGAATATTATTCCTTAGTGAGTCCTTAAGACGAGACCACAATCATGTTTATCAATCATCCCCTATAACTTAGTTTTCAATGTCAATTAGAGGTGGAGGTTTAAATACTATTGCTATCTCCTCTCGTTTTGACATTGTATTTCTTAGTCTTCATTCCAGGGTATCCCAGGAATAGTGGGGGTACAAAGGTCGTATTGGGGTTTTACAGAGATATTACTTCTCACTTATGATAAGTAATACACCTTTCGTTCATTGAGTGTCTTGGTCAATATTGACATGACGCACGTAGCTAACCGACTAATTGAGGGGTGCGCCCTAATGATGGAACTTTTTGGGAAGTGTGCGTGCGTATTTTAGGCGATAAATTACCCTTGACTCTTAATCTTTATTCATTTCTACCAATCCTTATTTCCAGAGAAAAAGCCCATTTCTCTCTCTATATTTTCCGGAGACCTTTATTTCCTCTTTTCGGCAATTTTCCTGTATTCGCAGCCATTTTCGTTCGCTTTCAGGTATTTTCTTCAATGTTTCTCTTAGTTTCCTTTCTCTTAATCAAGTTTTTTCACTTCCATTTTGCTTAACATACTTTTCTATTTGCTCTATCCACCATTTGTGGTGGTTTATATCTACTTTACGGCAGTTTAAGGTGGGTAGGAAAATAGGAGTCAATTATAGGTCAAATTGGAAGGGTTTTTTGAGTCTTTAGGTTAGTTATTTGCATTATTGGTGTCCCATATAGTGTGAGTTGCCTGAGGTGTTCTTGGAGTTTTTGAGGAAAACTATTCAAAAACCATTCAAGCACCTTAATTTGATCCTTAGCAATTTCCATATAGGTTAGTTCATTATTTTTTCACATATTATTTGTTGTACAATCTTAGTGAAGAGTTTCCTCATCTACGCGAGCACATAAGATTAGAGATAAGAAAAGGTTGAGGCCAAGTAATGCTGACATAGGCCCCAGATACCATTGAATCCTACCCTATTAGCTATAGAAAAACCTTTTCTCTTGACTTATTCTTGTCTGACCAAGATCACAGTCAGGAATCCTCTAAATATAATTACCCTATGTAGTGACACTATGTCTTCTTCTAAGGGTTACGTCCATTCTGAGTGATTAGGCCTTTAAGATAACCAAGTGATTTTAGAGGCCGATTCCTTCGATGAGGCTATGAAGGTTACCATCACTCGTCCCGATAAAGGTGAGATGGCTGACTGTGCTGAATCTAGCAGTAGGGGTCATCCTAGTACTTCCTCATGTTAGCTTCGAAATCTCGAGCCAAAAGTATATGACATCTTGGATAATGAGTGTAAGAATATGGTTGACGTTAATGCTCATCCACCAATAGTTTAAACTCCTATGCCTATCTCGGCTATGACTTTAGCTGAGTTTTGATAACATGACCCTCATGGAAAGGCTCCTACCATTAAGGAAGAGGATAATGATGAACGTATTTATTCTCATAATACTAATGTGGCCTCGACCATCGCCAGTGATATTCATGAGGCTAATCTGGTGGTTTGGAGGCAAATTTACGGGGTCAGGCTCTCCATAGGCATAAGATTATTGGTCACAGATGAATGTCCATGCGACCTTAGAAATAAGGGCGAAGTTACCATTTATGAATAGATGTTCGGGGTCGTCTTTCAATTTTCCATCCACTCATCCATTAGGGCTGTTCTCTCATGTATTAACCTTGCTCCTGCCCAACTAACTCCGAATGCTTAGAGGATCCTCTATAGGTCATCTCATCTTTGAAGGGTCGCCTATGATGAGGATCTTTAGGTTGATATTTTTTCGGCTTACTAATAATATGGATGTTACTACCAAAGCCCACCCTTGGTATTACCACTTCGTGGCTCGTCTCTCTGATCGTAAACTTCTCCAAATTAATTAGACTTCAAACATTGATTGGAAGTCTCATTATTTCTTTATTTCTGGTGATTGGGAGTTTATTGAGGGTGCTTCGGGTAGTTCTGGTGAGCCAAGAGTTTATTATCAGTGGGATCCCGTCTCGATCTCGACCAGAGTTGACCCTGGACTCAACACTGAGAGAATAGATAATATTGATAACTTGAGGGTGGAAGGTCTAATAGTCTTTGAGGACTTGATGATTCCTGAACTTTTCCATTACTCAAGCATGGGGGTGGACCCCTTGGTGACATTCTATAAGACAATTGTTCCCTTTTTTTGAACTTTGCTATCGTATTCAAACTTTTTTAACTAAAATATGGCTGAAAGTGACACTTATTTTTTTTTCTTTACAAATTTTCCAGTGGGTATTTCTGATCATACCTAGGAAATGGATGCACTTATGTCTTCTAACTTTTTTCCTCTTCTTCAAGGGAAGGTTGCATCACCTACCCAGATCCGTTAAAAGTTCACAATAGTTGGCCCCCAAGCTATTGAGGATTCCAAAAAGGGAAGGAAACTAATACAGGATCCTCGACCCCCTTAGCAATAAAAGAAGAAGAAGGAGGGTCAGTCTTAACGTACCTATGAGCCTCTTCTTTCAATCACCGATGATGTGTCAACTGCTTCTCAATTTGCCTAACTTGGGGCTAATGCTAACTCTCTTATTGGGAATAATCTAAAAGCTTGATACGTGATCATCTCAGTTGTCCTAAATTTTTACAGTTGATATTTTAATTCCTAGGATTCTTCAAGGGTCTTCAATTTTGACCTTCACATGGTGACTCAAGGAAAGATGATATATGGATTAACTATTCACCCTTTCTTTGCCTTGTATGCACTAAATCATTGTCTTGTCATTTAAGTCTATCATTACCCTCCAGAATATCAAATAGTGGGTGGAGGAGGCTGAGTCAAAAGCTAAAGTGACCGATAAGGCCAAATCCCAACTGTTTGAGCTGAAACAGAAGGTCAATTTTAAAGCTCAAACGTAGTAGCTTTGGGACAGTCGTAAGGAGTGCCTTGCTACATTTAGGAAGAGTTGTAGAGTAAAGGTCAAGAAACTTGAATAGGATTCAAAGCTCAAAAGGATGCCGTGGACGAGAGAGTAAAGACAGTCGCTGAGAAGGCCGTTGCTGACTTTAAAGGGATCGAAGAATTTTATGGCTATGCTATTCAATATATGGAGAAAGGGAGCCAGTACTATTCATCGATAGGTGGTAAACTAATATGACGACCTTCTATTTATAAAACTTTCTTTGGTCAAGATTATTAAGTCCTTCAACATTTTTTATCCTTCTAGTATCACTAATATGTAGGACGTTTAGGCAAAATCTGATGTTATTGGTCCTATTATGGATGAGGATGAGACAACAATTATGGCTGAGAAAGAGGGGTCAAAAGCTACTGGTGACAAGGAGGACACCACCATCAACCATGAGGGGAATACGGCTCCTGAGGAGGTAGTGGTTGAGTCATTAACAATAACTACTTAAGTTAATAGGCTTCTCTGGGCAAGTATCTGTGGTCTCCAAGGCCCATTTTTTTGTAATTTGCCTCATCTTTTTGTTTGAACTTCTTTAATATCTATTTACATTTTTTTTGAATTAATATCAATTGGATGGAAGCTAATCCTTTTCCACTTGCTCTTTTGAAGTGTAGTGTTTGATTCACTATTTTCACCAAACCATGCACAATGCAAGCCCTTTTCCCTTTAATGAATTTCACCATACTAAAATAATGTTTAATAATTTCATCATGCAAAAATGAAATTAAAATTTTTACCATACTAAAATGAGGTTAAATATTTCCGTCCTCTTAGGGTTTATATATAGTGGTACCTTGGAGCCCAGACTCTAAATGCCGAGAGAGAGGTTTAATTATTCACCATAAAATGATGTTTCAAAATTTCACGATATTTAAATGATGTTAAGGGGTTTTTACCTTTCAGGGTCTACTCAAAGCGATGCCTTGGGGATGAGACTTCAAATTCATTCTCATACCGTTGAGAGAAAGATCTAGTTATTCATCATAAAATGATGCTTCATGATTTCACCATACTTCAATGATATTAAGGGTCTCACCATACTCAAGTGATGTTAAGTACTTCCCACGTGTCAGGTTTTACTCAGAGCGATGGCTTAGAGTCAAGATTACATAGGCATTATCATACCGCCGAAGGAGAGATCTAGTTATTTACTAGAAAATGACGTTTCATAGTTTCACCATACTTAAATGATGTTAAGGCTCTCACCGTACATTAATAATGTAAAGGACTTCTCACCTCACAGGGTTTACTCAGAGTGATTCCTTAGAGATGAGACTTCGTAGGCATTCTCATACCGCTGAGAGGGAGATCTAGTTATTCACCATAAAATGATGTTTCATAATTATGTGATTTTCAAAAATGAAATTTCCAAATATAGGAGACAACACTTCATTATATTTCTCTCTTCAACTTTTCTTCAAATAGTATTTGATCATAAAAGAAGTTGCCTTTGGTCTAAACAAACGAACTAACTATTAGTAATACTTTTTTAAATGATCCACATTCCAATAGTTAGGGAACGGTTCTCTTTTAAGATTTTCTAGCCGATATATCCCTGGGATGACCTCCTCAGTGACTCTATAGGGACGATACCAGTTAGGATGGAGCTTGTCGATATTCTGGATGACCTTTTTTAGTACGAGGTCTCCCAATATGATAGGTTGAAACTTGACCCACTTGTTGTGTAATTTAGGGGATCTCTTTTGGTAGGTTGACTGCCTAATGTCCGTATCTTCTCTTATTTCTTCGATAAGGTCTAAGTCTAATATATTTTCCTCTAGATTTGCCTCAAGGTCGTAGGTTTGAACTCTATGGCTTGGCAACCCAATTTCTATTGAAATTATAACTTCTGACCAGTAAGCTAGCATGACTGGTGTTTCTCTTGCTGGGGTTATTTCGATCGTCCTATAGGCCCATAAAAATCTATGAAACTCATCAACCCATTTTCCCTTGGAATCTCCAAGTTTTTTCTTAATCCCATCGAATATTGTTTTATTCATTACCTCAATCTGCCTATTAACTTGCAGTAGGCTTGGCATAGAGAACAATTTTATTGAGACCCTTCTACAATAGGCTTCCAAGGACTTGTTCTTGAACTATTTTCCATTATTAGATATCAAGGTATTGGTAGTTTGTAATAATAAATAATGTTCCTCCAAATATATCTCAAACATTTCTCCTAAGGGATGGTAATCATAGCCTCAACTTCTACCCACTTGGAAAAGTAGTCAATCGCGATAATCAAAAAGAAAAATTTCCCTTTTGCTTTGGGTAGGGGCCGACCAAGTCAATATCCCACATTGAAAAAGGCTAAGGGTCCGTTATTAGAGAGTGAGGTTGTTGATGTTGATGGAGTATGTTAGTAAAATGTTGCCATTTTATTTCACTTGAGAACATATTTTGCTGAGTCCTTGGCAAGATTCGACCAATAATAACCCTGGGTGATGATCCTTTTGGTTGTGGATCATCCATAAATGTGGCTCTCACAAGAACCCTCATGTATGTATTTGAGTACGTAAGTTACCTCAGACGGGTGCACACATCTTAGGAGGGGAAGCAAAAACCCCTTTTATACAACACATTTCTAATGATGGTAAACTTAGCTTCTCGATATGGTATTTTTTTATGCTCGGCTTTAGCTTTTGGAAAATTTCCATAACTTAGGTGATCTTTCATTGGGTCCATCTAAGATGGTACAAAATTAAAATTCATATAAACTTTAATGTTTTCTTCATCAATCTATATTCTCGGCTTCAGGAGGATCTCAAGAAGCACCAATCGGTAGATATTTTTTCAGGTCGTAGATGCGAGCCTTGCTAGTGCATCTTCTTCTTTTGTTTTAAACTCGGGGGATTCTTTTATTCTTGACTTCTCGTAAGTTCTTTAAAATCTTCTTAACCCTAGCTAAGTACTCAAACATTTTATTATCCTTTTATTTATAAATCACAAAAATTTGGTCATCAACCAGTTAGGAATCACCATGGGCAAGTATCTAGCAAACATTCTATCCATTTGCAAGCAAGAGTCCTGCCATCATGGACTCATACTCTGACTCGTTATTTGATGCTTCAAAGCTAAATCGTAGGCTGTATTCAATAGTTATCCCATATGGCATAGATAATATCAATCCTTCCCCACTACTATTTGCACATGACGAACCATCAACAAATAAACTTCATATTTGTGACCCTGGGATAAAGGCACCTTCATTCATGGAACCATTTTTACAAAACATCTCACCTCAACACATCAATTATGGTGTTGGTCGATGTTCCTTCATCTGTAATTTCCTTTCCCTTTTGCACAACCTCAAAGACTTCAACCAATACTTCTCTTATAATGTTGTCTTAAATTCCCATGTGAACTCGGCCTAAAAATTTACTTAAGCGTACCGTTTAATTGCACTTCTTGGCCAATAAATGATATCAAACTCACCCAGATCAATCGACTAGGCCATTAATCTAACTGATATCTTAGGTTCATGAATGACTTGTCAAATGGGCATATCGATGAGCACTACCATTGTATGCGATTAAAAGTAGGGCGTCATTTTTTTAGAGACAAGGATCAAAACCTATGCAAGCTTTTCCATTTTCGGATACCATAAATTTCTTCCTTGGTGCGCCTTGTTGTTGAAATAAATAGGTTTTTGCACTCCATTATCGTCTCAGAAAATGGCAGTGCTAATGGCCGACTCAGAGATTGTCGGGTATAGGTGTCACTTTTATCCTTCTATTGGCCGAGTAAGGAGCATGGGTTAACCGATACAGGACTTCAACTCATGAAATGATTTTTCACACTCATCATCCTAAAAAAACACTTTCTTTAAAATTCTGAAAAATGACAAACACTTTTCTGTTGCCCTTGACACAAATCTGTTCAACACGGCGACTCGACATGTAAGTCTCTGTGTATCTTTGATTGTATTTAGCATCTTCATGTAAATCAATTCCTTAATCTTGGTTGGATTTGGCTCAATTCCCCCTGATTGATAATAAATCCCAATAACTTTCCATCTCTAATGTCGAACACACACTTTTTTAGATTTAATTTCTTTCTATACCGATCCATTGTAGCGAGCATTCTTTCTAAGTTGACTACGTGACTCTTGACCTTCAAACTCTTCGTGAAAATATCTTCCATGTAGACCTCCATTGTCTTTAGATTTGGTCCTTAAACATTTTGTTTACTAACCTCTAGTAGGTATCCCTTACATTTTTCAAGTCGAACGTCATAAGTTTATAGAATTATGTTCCTTTGTTTGTGATGAAGGAAGTTTTTTCAACTTTTCCTTCATATATGGTGATATGCCCTAAGTGCACCCTCTTAGTTAGAGCTGATAACCTCGGCCAGTCTTATAACCGAGGTGACAAAAGCCTATGTCATCTATGATAAGGGTCGTCACTCAGAAGGTTGGCTTGAGCGGATATCCCTTCAACCCCTACATCAACCTCGGCTGGACATCAGTCGAGGTAAGAATGGACATAGGTTATCCATCAGCATTAACATCAACATCGTCCCTCGCCGGCATCATAAGTTTCACCTATGATTAGCAAAGCCTCGCAGGCTCATCATCAAGTGTCAAGACAATATTGGCCCTGGCCGTCGCTCCAGACATCTAACCTCGGTTGGCATCCCAACCAAGGTCATCATATAATTATCTCAAACATGGAGAGGGTCGACAACACCAACCACGTACTCATCCAGTCCAAGGTTGGCACCAATTGAAGACAACTGAAACTATACACGCATATGTTTGTCTTGGAACACGTAGACAAATATGTTATAACTGAATCATTCCCTCCGCATGAGGGAATATTAAGGTCATCATTTTTTAGTTAAGGTCAGCCAGGTGTCATCCTTACACTGGTTGGAACTTCATGCATATGCACTATATAGAGAGGTCATCCTCAACATGGTAAAGGATCAATAATTTGCAACCCTATCTGAAGCTCTATCATTTTTACAGTAAAGAGAGAAAGCTTGAGAGATTGTATCCATAGCCATTAGTGCCTTCATTCACTGATATTACACTCACAATGGATATAGGCCAGATTAGCTGAACCACTTATACATAAGTGTTCATCCTTTTCTCCTCATCTCCTTCTCATACTATACATACATATACTCTTGCTTCCATTTCTATGTTCGTTTGAGATTGTTCATATCTTATCTGGTGGTGCTGTTTCCTGCATTATCATATGAATATCTGATTATACCCAGAGTAATCATCCATGAAACTCACAAATTCAAGGCCGACTGTAGCATCCACTATCTGCTCAATTTTTAGCAAATAAAATTTATCCTCTGGATGGGCTTTGTCAAGGTTAGTGAAGTCTACACACATCCTCCACTTTTCATTCTGTTTAGGCACTATAAGAACATTGCATAGCCATTCTGGGTATTGCACTTCTCTGATGAAGTCTATAATCTGTAGCTTCTTCTCTTCTTCCTCTTCATATCCATCTCTCACAAAGGTCTGTCTTTGTTATTATAATAGGTTCATTATCTCGTCTATTTTAAGCCGATAATAAATAACCTTCAGTTCAATCATCGATATATCATTACGACTCCATGCGAACACACTTTGACTTCTTTTTAACAACTCTATTAACTCATTTATTTATAGTTTGAGGGATGAGACTATTTGGATGTTTTTTTCGATTTTCCCTCATTAGGGATAATGGATTCTACCTCTTTCATAGTCTCTCCTTTCTTAAGCTTCTTCTCATCTCTTAGGTAAAAAATGTCATTGTTATACGAGGTTGTCTTTCTCTAGTGGTCCTCCCTCTCTTCCACTGAGGTGAAGTAACACTCGCGTGCTTCTACCTGATCACCATTCACTTCCTTTACTCCATAAGTACTCAAGAATTTCTACATTTGGTGTATGGTGGAAGGAACAAATTCAAACTCCTTGAGTGCCACCCTCCTTAGAATTATGTTGTAGACCGAGAAAACGTTCTCATCCATCACAAAAAGATGATCTTCCTAGTCAAGCATCTTAGCCAGGTTCTCATGCATACATCCATTTCAAAGACTCCTAGTTGGTGGACTTTCTTTTCGTTGAACCCAATCAATGGGTGATGATATGGGAAAAGTCTTTTCTTGCTTAGTTTTATTCCATTGAAACAATTCGAGAACATAACATTGGTCGAGCTCCCCATCCCCTAGAGTACGAGCCGTATTACTCATATGTTGATGATAAGAGGATCATCATGTGGTGCTAAAATACCCTTGAAGTCCTACCCAAATAATCCCACTAAAAGGCTCTCCATAGCGACTTTCTTCAATTTTCTTGGTTTACTCTCAACCTCAGCTAAATTGCCTTTAGCTCTCCTAGGCCATCTCTTAGCCTCAATCACATGAGGCTTTCTATCGGCCATCTTAGTTCCTCCACCTTCCATTCCTCCACATATCATCTTTACATCAAAATAAATCATATTAAGGTTTCCTTTAACTGTAGGAGGTTTAGTAGGAAGATCTCGTTCATCTTCATCACAATCATCTGACTCCGGGTCATTTTTGTTTACTTGTTTCTTCTTCGTCCTGTTGTCCCTTGGTGAAGAGTATCCTTTTCTGCTATTGCCTTACCCTCTCTTGTTAACATACTTTCATAGCTTCCTTTGATTTAATAACTTCTCAATATCGTATTTCAAAGCGAAGCATTATTCCATTGTATGGTCGTAATCTTGATGGAACTCACACTATTTTCTTTTGCCCCTCTTGTGAGTGGGAGATCTCAACTTTTTTGGGCACCTAAGCTCTTTGTTATCGTTTATCTCATTCAGAATCGGATTTGGATTAACGGTCTAAGGAGTGTACTTAGCAAACTTATTATGGTTAGACCTTTTCTTCCACTCCTAGTCTTTTTCTTGATCTCAACTTTGGCCAAGTTTGTTACTCTCAGCCTCATTTTAGTCTCCTCTCTTATCTATCATGGCCTCCTCCGCATTCATAATTCTCTCGACTTTAACCATAAGTTCTATCATTGACTTTGGAGGATCCTTGGATATATTTTAATTGAAGTTTCCCGATTGAAGCCCACTGACGAGGGCTTTCATTGTGATGCTCTCTTCATAATTCTCAACCTCTATATTTTCTTTATTAAATCGAGATATACATTCCCTCATAGACTCTCTGTTCCCTTGTATAATGTTTATCAAATGAGTAAATGCTTGGTCGGCTTCCTGTCGAAGTAAAATTTATGGAAACTTCTCCTTTATTTATTTAAAACTTTTAATGGATCCTCTCGGAAGGCCGATGTACTATACATGTGTAGCATCGGTAAGCCTAACAGAGAAAGCTTGACACCCCATATCATCCGATGTGGAGTACATGCCGACTGACTAATGAATCTCTATGTGATGAACAAGAGTTGTACTCTAATCATAGATAGGAGTCATGGTTAGGGGTTTGAACTTACCAAGAGTTGGATAATTTACTGTTCTTAACAAAAAGGTAGAACCCCCATGTATCCAGTGTGACTGGGATCTTGATTTTAATGAGACAATCGATAAAATCTTTAAATAGTTTAATTGATCTATCCTAAGTTTTTTCCTCTAGAACTATGTTATCAACTTCTCCTTCAATTCCAGGAGAGATTTTGACAACTATCCCCCTTCCTGAATTTCTCTATCTTCTTTTAACTTGTCTATGCCCCCTTTCTTGGTCTCGTCTTAGTCGATTATTTCCTAAATGACCAGTGGCACATGTAATACTAATGCTATGGGGGATATGGTCTCGGATGCAATTACCTCTAGGGACAAGATGATTAAAGGCCAACCCCCTGCTTATCCTATCAATTGCATTAACTTTTTGATGAAAATGAGGGGGCGTGCCGAAGAATTATCTATTCATATATCGGTGTTGAGTTATCCACTGACTGACATGACGTATCTGACATCTATTACCTTTCCTAATAGTTATCCTCGTCATATGCTAAGTCCTTTGGATACTCTTGAAGCCTCTTACCAAGAGGAGAAATACGGGTCGATAATTTCTCTATGGTTGGGGTTATGTTGGACTTTTTTAGCAGGGAGTAGGAGTGGTCCCCTAGCTATTGGATGCGCGGGCTCTCTGAAGACCGAAGTAATAAGATTAACAGTGGGATCCTCAGGGATCATACTCATAATATCTTGGATAAAGGATAAGAACTGCTATTGCATATGCTCTTGGCTAGCCACAAGGGACCTGATCACCACTGCCAGATAAACCATTTTAGATTGCTGAGGTGGTTGGATGGAACCAACCCCAACATTTAATGCTGGATCAGTGGCTATCTACGCTAAACCATAATCAAATAGAAAAAAGGTGAAGAAGAAAGTAAAAAACTCAGAAACAGGATGAACCAAAGAAGCTGATGAACCTCTTAGGTCAAGAAACATTAATAGTGATTCAAATCCAACAGAGGTGAACCTAGATCACCACCAGAGATGAGAAATATAAGGTTCAAGTTGAGATGACGAAGAAAACACTCTCTTCCGATAAGAGGCACCAAAATAATGATGCTTGAAATATCCCTTTAGGGTTCAACCTATTTTAGAGCTGGCACAAGAATGGAGGAAATAGTAAATAGAAGTAGAGTAGTAAAAGAGATAAGATAAAATAGACAAATATAAGTATTTAAGTGGTTCAGCCTTAGCCTATGTCCATTGTTCGAAGTATAGGAGTGATTTCACTATAAAGACGGGATAATAGTAATGGATGGGCTATACAAGCTTCTCTCTCTCTCTCTCCACAAATACATAAAGTAATAGTTGGTTTTATAGTTTTTGATCCTTTAGGAAAAAGACACAAGGTTCCTTTTATAGGTCTATGGGTGCCCAATGTCACCCCCAAGCATGCACTTCATGTGTGAATAAGAGAGGGGACAATGAGCATGTGATACCTGTAAGAAGGGTGAATAAATCATAATGAAGAATATTCTTCCAACGTGTTAGTTGATTTTCTATAATACTTTTAGTTGGATATGTCCACAATTATCCTGTCATAATTTCCATACGTGCATGAGATGTCCGAGGTAGAGGGTCTCGACTAACTGAGTCTGGTAGAGCTTTACACTACTCTGGTTAGGTTGAGATGTGATCGGTTAACTATCTGAGACTGGTACGGGTCGTGTTGCTGAGTCGGCCTTTTTGTGCTGATTGTATCGCTTCCTAAAATAACTGCTCTGACTGGCCATATGAAGTGGTCTTTGAGGCCAAGACCTCTTAGTATGAGACTAAGGATGAGGAATTCTATAGGATGATGATTTTATTTGAAGACATGTCTTGAGGAAGACTCTTCCTTAGTATGTCATTCGGATGAGACCATTAAGATATGTCTTTAAGGATACACAACTCAAGTATTAACTTATGACTCAACAAACAACAAATTAAGCCAATACATACAATTTGACTCGATTTGAAAATTTATCCTTATGATTCTAGTGGATCATCAGTGAAGGAACATATCGAGAGGCACTTAATTATTATTGAGAGAAAAAATGAATATATGCATATGCTCGCTAACTTTAAGTTTGTGGGTGAAGCATCAGAGTGATGGGATGCTATTATGACCATGTAACAAATAAACACTATGCTCATTATTGAGTTCTAGAGCAAGCTTGATGATAAATGATTTTTTTTAGTCGTTAGGAATTAGAAGAAAAGAGAGTTCTTAAGTTTGACATATGTGAGCCTCATTATTACCGAGCATGAGCAAGAGTTCACCAACCTATCATTTTTTCACCAGTTGAAGTGAATAGTTAGGAGAAGAAGATAGATGGCATCATCCATCTATTAACTTAGAAAATTAGGAAGATACTATTGAGGAACCTGACCTTCACCACCTATACATAAGTGGTGAATCCCGCTTCATTGCCTTTTTAGGACAACAAGAAGATTCAGAAAGGGAAAGGTTGAGAAGTGGCATAATGAAGATGCGTCTAGATAATTGGCAAGACAGATGGAGGTATCATAGGATATTCACTGCACATATAGGGGGATAAACGGTCTTAGGGGAATCATATTGGAGATAAACCACAAAAGGGGCACATGGGTTATGATTATATTTTCCCTCAAGGAAATTATGGCTAATGGAAACAAACCTACAAGGGGCGGAAACAACAAGGTAGAGGCCAACAGGTCTAGTAGTAGGGATAAGGATAACAAGCCCAACAATGACAAGGTAAGTGCCAACATGATATGTTTCCCGACACTTATTTTGCACGTGGTAAGGCGGGTCATACATTCAAGAGGTTTCCTTTGGTAAATTAGGGAATACATGGGAAGAGAGGTTAACGGGGGTACTAACCACTATGGGGCCAGTGATTGTAATTACCTTCCCCACTAGTTATGGCGGTACCGACATTACTATCTTTACTACCATCTCAGCTACATGGGATCCACATTTTTAGTATGAACATGTATATCATGTTACACTTAGATATTCTCTGGTACCAATGCAAGCGATAGAGGGAACATTTCCTCTCCACGGGCATATGGGATGTGTTTTGTTTGATAGTGTTACATCACATTCAATTATTAGTAAAATATTTTCTCAGTTGTTTAGGATTATGGATTTAGCATCGGAAACATTATTGAATATTAATTTACTGTTGGTTCGGGATAGGCCTATTCATTGCGTGTATAGAGGGATAGGTGTGAATATTCAGAGATTACATTTTATAGTTGATTTGTTAATTTTTTATACGTTTGGGTATGACATTATCCTAGGGATAGATTGGTTATCTATTTATCATACTTGTATGGACTGTTATGGTAAGTCGATCGGTTTTACCACCCTTGAGAAGGAGATGTACTTGGCTATGATGGCACTTAGTGAAGGGGGGTCAATAATGAATTTATATTATGTTTAGGAGGATACTTCTAAGGAAGTTACCGTGTCATTAAACTATAGTCCTGTAGTTAGCGAGTTTCCTGGCATCTTTTAGGAGATTTCGGGGTTTTCATCTAGTAGGAAAATTGAGTTTCTAATGGATTCAACTTCAAGCACTAGACCGATAACAACACCTTAGTGTATGGCTCTACTGGAGATGAGAAACCAGATTCAACAGTTTCTTGGAGAAGGATTTTTCATGAAGAGTACTTCACCTTGGACATCTCCGATCCTCTTTGTGAAGAAGAAAGAGTCGAAATTGAGATTGTGCATAGATTATTAGGGGTTTGACAAAGTCATCGTGGAAAAAAATAATCCTTTATCATATATTGAGGCCAATAGGTCTAGAAGATGACGTTTTTGATAAGTTATGAGTTGTATAAGCTTTTATGCCATTTGGGTTGACCAATGCACTGATTGTGTACACCAACTTAATGAACCGAGTGTTGCGAGAGTGTTTGGACAGGCTTTTAATCGTGTTTATAAATGATATTTTGGTTTATTCTCGAATTGCAGACGAGCACGCTTAACTTTTTCTAGTATCCTTACAAACACTATGAAACCACCAACTCTATGCTAAGTTCAAGAAGTGTGGATTTTTATTGTGAGAGGTGAAATTGTTAGGTCATATTATAATAGAGAGGGGGATGCTAATGGAACCGAGTAAGATGTAAGGAGTGTTTGAGTGGGGATAACTCTTGACACCTAAGTAGGTGCGCGATTTTTCTGGGCTTGAAATGGTAATATCATCAATTTTGTAAGAGTATAGTATATTCAATTGACCCCATATAATAGATTATCTAAATTCCTTGTCAAAACATGCTTGAGTCCTTGTCCAAGAGGTCACCGAAAAGATTCATCAAGTATTACCCAGATTCAATCATGCCTAACCTCAAGTAAACCACTTGGAAAAGTATAAGACTTAGCAAACTTAGATTCACACATTGGTTAATTATTTTCATAATTGAAAAACTATTTTGAATTAACCTCGTTTGGATAAATTGTCAAACACATTATGCAAATATACTTTTCATGTAGAAAAATATATTTTCTGAAACTGCATCTTTTTCGTGTATATTAACTATAGGTATCCTCGGCTGGGACAAAAATACTTAAGGTTTTTCCAAAACATATGTTAAAATCTTTTTATGCAAAACTAGAAAAAAATCCCTAATCCAACAATTTATATAAATTTCAGCCCTCCGTACTGTTAAGAAAATATTCATAAAATATTCATCAAACCTCCAAAAATTACAAAACTAGCGCCTACACATTCCTTATTCAATATATCTAGAAACTATTTTGGCAAGAAGGTCATATTACCATGTATACAACATCGAACCTATCTAAAAGTGACCAGCAGAACCCTAAAGTTCAATTCAATCTCAAAAATCATTAAATTTCTCATCTAAATCATGAAATATTAAAGGGATTTTCCTTAATTACATCCATCCAACATTCAATCCCCAATTTATCCATATAACCTAAGTTTATATTGAAAATAATCAATTAACTTACATACATGGAGTTCAACATGAGTTCCCAATTTATTACTTTCCAAAATTACAAATTATTATCTAACTCAATTTTACCATTTAGGTTTAGAATCCAATGAGTAACCATACTATACCACAACTTCAATTATAAATACACTACACAAATTTGTCTTGAATAAATATGTGAGATTCCAAGACAATTATCCCAATTCCTTCTTCTCTAACTCCACTTGCCTTGAATTTCTTTTTCTCCAAGTATTTTCCTCTCTTTAACCTCTCTTTATGACTTATGTTTTTCTATAAAGTGTTAGTAATGAAGTAATCTAACTATAATCACCATTTTATCTTGTTATCCTCAAAATTAACCTTGACCCAATAAGCCCCAACATATCTCTAAATAGTATAAAATCTAACCCAAACTATATACTAACCTATGGACCTTAAAACCCAACCTTTAAGGTATACTCAAACATTCCACACGTCCCTAAAGTCACTCGAATCATTCCATTAACATAATTATTTTTATTTCTTAAATAATTGTTACTTCGTTATCGTATTTTAAATTCAAATAAATTTCAAATAAAAACATAATTTTTAGTGAATTCACCAATCAAAGTAGATAAATACACATAATTATTCACAGATATGCTGCATATAATTTATTTACATTACTATAAATTACGGGGTACACATGGTACTTAGTTTGACCATATGTATCTTTCGCTTGAAACAAAAGTCTTTCAAGTGTCCTTCTTTTTCAAAATAGGACGAAACAAACTTCACCTTTCCATTGTTCTTCATAAATGAAGTGGTTGAAGAATAACTCACCAAGGTAAGTAGTAAAATGGGTTATGATGTTCACAGAAATGAGTTGGCCACTAGTGGACAAAGAACTATCATTAACAAAGCCTAGACTTCTCTTATCTTTAACAATTTTCCGTCCAAAAAAATCTTTCCCAACTTTTTATACCTATCGCTTAAATAAAACATTAAAGTGGACATGGATAACAAGTTGATCTGAAGCATTAAGATTTTGTTCATTATGGAAAGTTTGGAATTTTTACTCTCTAGTAAATATTTCGACAATTACTCCTTATCAACACGAAGTAAGTCATTGTTATTTCCCTTTATGACAAGTTGTTCACAAAAAAGACCACAAGTTGAGCATGATATTTTCTCACGTTACTCTCATTAACCAAATCATTTCATCCTCAACATTATCTAGCACACTGGAGAGTTCTATGCTCACATTCATGAGTTTTATATATTCCTTAAAAAGTTGAGCATAAAAGGTGTGGAAATCATTATTCACACATTTATCATCATCCCAAGAGTTATTCATGGTAGCCTCAAAATACGCCGGAGGAGCAATAATTCCTCCTATTCATCTGAATTATCTATTTTACCAAGGAAAAAAATATTGCAAATTTATTTTTGGGAGAATATGGATCCGAATTTTAGTCATCATCACTTAAAGTGGCCTGATATTCTTTATTTCCATTACTTTGACTCGGCTTCAAATCAAATTTCTTGGGAATGTCTCATTTACTAACATAAGTGAAACATTTAATGACATTTGGTCTTTCTTCCTTATTTTCTCAGCTCTTTGAATAGACTCAAACCTAGGTGAATTTGATTTTTTATTGCCTTTTGTATATAAACCCTTTTTTCATAACTTGGCAAACTTCCTAGTGATAAACTTATATCCTCATCACAAATATCAAGGGAACTTAGAGGAGAGACCTTTTTAGCTTTTTTGTGACACCCCATAGATTTTTATAATTAAGTTGATTAAATCTATTTATTAAATCATACAATTTGTCAATTCAATTAAAATCTCATCCTTATCATGAGTAAAAAGAACCGATACATATATGCAACTGGAGTACGATAACATAAATCCTAAAATATTTAATAATAAGAATGACATCACCACCAATTAAATCAATAAATAAACCATAATCTAACGCTAAAAAAAAGATACCAATACTGATGTCATCAAATAAACCTCCACGGATACAAGCCACCATTAAAATCTTAATACTAATAACTCAGCCTGAGTACATGCCAAAATTGAAGTAAAATTCCTTGTATCTCCGTAAATAAATTGATATACATAGGAGTGGGACCTACATACTTGTACTGGTGATGAGTCTAGGACAACACTCAGTGACGGAGGAATATGAATGCTAGACAAAATGGTCACATGCACCTGAAAAGGGCTTCAACAACGATGACTAGGGCACCGCAAACTAACAAAGCTATGCAATTTAATAAGAATTATGTAAGTATATAATAAATGCATAGTTTATAATATTCTACAACTTGCATCATTGGGAGTGTGCCTCATAATTCATTAATTAAAATACATTCATTCTTTAATTTTTAAAGATAGTATTAAAGATCGTGAACATACCTATCACCCCCACTCCCTTTGGAGCTAACTAGTATCGCCACACATATATAATAATCATAACAATAAATTAAATCACCATCATAACGAAGTCCATCCTCCACCATAGACAACACAAAACATTTCCACAAATCATCTTAATCATGTCTACCCCCACTCCCCTTTGGGTTCAGCAAGCCCACGATATGGAATCCATCCTCCACCATAGACATACCAAAGCATCTACATCATAATATATGATTGTGGGTACCCTAAATAAAGAACTATGGGCCTGGACGAGTAGCCCAGTCCTGGCGGGCCAAAGTCCAGGCCCCTCATCTTTTATAATTGATCCAGTCTCCCCCCACGATCTCATGAAGGGAAGTTATGGGGGAAATGGAAAACATGGAGGAACCCATCACCCCCACTCATCTACATGCACATGTATATATTAAACCCTAGGTCTGGGGCAAAAGGACAAGTTCTATTCTCTGTAATCACTCTCCGGAGTATATAGAAATAATATCGACTGCACCACCGTGGAAATAGGCACATCTTGGCTGAACCACGTACATCCTTTGTTTTGTGATTGGCATCTTGTATTCCTTGTTCGCTTCTTGATAATCTTTATCTCATATTTATTTGTGTTGCATAATAATTGCTTCTACAATTGGCATCGTCTGTGGGAAGCGTTCATCTTTCCCTGAGAAGAGCCCACATCAAGAAAGGAGTTTAAGATGTCTGGTCACAGCAGCAATGCCCCCCAAGCAGGAGTTATTCAAGAGCCACCTGCTCCTCGCAGGATTAGGTCTGAAGTCCGACGTTCAGATCAGAGAGCTCGCTTGGAAAGACCAGCCTCAGAAGAAAGTCAGGGACCAGCGAGGTCCACACAGATATCCAGGTTGATTGATGCGTACGAGGCAAGGCTCCACGAGCATAGAGAGTATTCTCGCAGGTACGAGGCTGAGAATGCTTGCTTGAAAAGAAGAATGGAAAGACTAGAAAGGGAGTTTCGTCCTGATAATCGGAGACGCCCATATCGCACTCCTAGCCCTCAGGCGAGTAAGTCTCGCAGCCGAGGAAGGAGCCCTAGGCGAGAATCTCAAAGGGACGAAGGAGGCGAGTCAAACGACTACCTCCACGAACAGCTGCGAAGAGCTCGCCGCCACCAGAGCCCTGCTCGCAGCGACGAGCTCATACGAAACATGGTCCGAAGGGAGATGGACCAGCATCCCGCTCACCACGGGACAAGATCAACCAGAGAACTCGCGAGGCGAGCTCTCAAAAGCCAGATGAAGTCACCTTTCACGAAAGAAATCGAAGAGGAGGAAGCTCCCAAGAAATTTTCCATTACAAGGTTCAAGGTTTACGACGGAAAGACTGATCCCATCGATCACGTCAGGCAATAGCGATAGGCAATGACCCTCTGGAGTCACCGGGATGCCCTGATGTGCCGTATTTTCCCCTCGAGCCTTCATGATGTAGCACAGAAGTGGTTCGAAAGGCTCCCCCACAGGTCGATCAAGAATTTCAAATCCCTAACTGAACTCTTTACGAACCGATTCATTACTAGTAGCTCCCATCCCAAAAGGATGGACGCTCTACTGACAATGAAGAAAACGCCTCAAGAAACCCTTCGAGAATACGCGAAGAGGTACTGGGAGTTATTCAATGAGATCGAGGACTGCGTGGAGGAGGTGGCAGTGGCCTCCTTCAAAATTGGACTCCCTAATTCTTCCCTCCTCTACCAATCCCTGACGAAGAAGGAAGCTATGACCATTGACGACCTTATGGCCCGAATCGAGAAATACACAAAGATGAAAGATGTCACCCGCTCTAATACAGGAGAAAACGGTCGAGCTAAGCTCACTACCAAGGTAGGTGAGAAAACTGAAAACCAGAGGAAAATAGGAAAGAACGGGGGCAAAAATGGCTCCAAAAACGGAGGGAACCAAGACGCATCGAAAGCATTCCAGGCGGTCAACACCGTCTTCAAAGAACCAATTTACAAGGTTCTCGTGAAGATCAAGGATGAGACATTCATCAAGTGGACCAGGAATATGGGGGAAGATCACTCAAAGAGGAATAATGCGTTGAGATGCGCTTTTCACAAAGAGGGAGGGCACAAGACCGAGCACTGCAAAGCTCTTAAGTCTCACCTCGAAGAATTTGCCTAGTCTGGTCATTTGAACGACTTTGTGGAGAAAAGGGCAGAGAAAGTGACTGCCAACAGAGAGATGAGACCCGACAATGTGCTGGAGGATGATGCTGGACACGAGTTCGCCGTAATTCATGGAGTATCTGACGTTAAGCAGATACAAGGGAACTCAGCTCGAATGGATCTGAAAAAACTTACAGCGATAATGTAGGCCTTTCAACTCGATCCAGCAAAATCACAGCCAGGAAAGCATCGACGAGCAGAGGACGTCAACTATAACAAGCATATTGTTTTCACGGATGAAGATTTGATGGGAGAAAGGACCCCACATCATGATGCCCTGGTCATTACACCCAGGATAGCCAACTTTGACATCGATAAGCTGCTCGTCGATCAAGGAAGCTCATCCGAAGTAATGTACCTCGACCTGTTCAGGAAATAGAAGTTGAGCGTCGCCGACCTAAAGGAAGCTACTGTACCTTTGGTCGGCTTCGCTGGGAAAATGAACATGCCCCTAGGCAAAGTAGTGCTGCCAGTTCGTGCTGGGAATGTCTCCAAGGTGATTGAGTTTTTGGTAGTTGACATCGAATCACCGTACCAGGCCATCCTCGGTAGAGGATGGCTTCATGCAATGAAGGTGGTCTCCTCCACCTACCATCAGAAGCTAAAGTATGTGACCGAGCAAGGAGTAATGGAGATCCACGGTGACCAAGCGACGTCGAGGAAGTGCTTTATAGCAGCCATCCGACCAAAGCCAGAGAAGAAGGCCGGTCAACCCAGCGAGGAAGTTGAAAAGGGTGTGATACCTTCTAAATAGCAACTAAAGTATGGAAGACCAGGAGTAGAGGAGATAAGGATCCTCCCCTCCGAGCGTGTCATCGAGGACCTGGTAGAAGTTATAGCCGAAGTTGGTGACAGTAGCAGAGTCTTCTTGATTGGAGCATCTCTCACCGATCGAGAACAGAAGGAGTTGACGACCTTGCTGAGACACAACATAGATGTTTTCGCATGGGAACCATACGAGATGCCTGGCATTGATCCTGATATGGTCTGTCATCAGCTGCACGTCGACCCCATATTCAAGCCAGTCACGCAGAAGGCACGAAGAACTGCACCTGAGATGGCTAAAGCGGTCGAAAAGGAGGTCGAAAAACTGCTGGATACATGATCCATACGGAAAGTACAATTCCCCAAGTGGTTGTCTAACCTAGTAGTAGTCCCGAAGAACAATGGGAAGTGGAGAGTTTGCATCGACTTCGCTGACCTCAACAAAGCATGCCCAAAGGATAGTTTCCCCCTCCCAAAGATAGACCAGCTAGTAGATGCCACTGCAGCTCACGAGCGAATGAGTTTCCTGGACGCACACTCAGGATATCACCAGATCCCCTTGTATGCCCCAGACCAGGACAAAATGGCATTCATCATGACGCTTGGGTTGTATTGCTACAAAGTCATGCCATTTGGGCTCAAGAATGCAGGAGCAACCTACCAGCGGCTGGTCACAAAAATGTTCAAGGATCAGATGGGAGACACAATGGAGGTCTACATCGACGATATGCTCGTTAAGAGCACGAAGAAGGAAAATTACCTCTCAGACCTGTCAAAGACCTTCGAAATCCTCAGGAAGTACCGAATGAAGCTTAATGCGAGAAAATATTCCTTCGGTGTCGAGTCAGGAAAATTTCATGGATACTTAGACAGCAAGAGAGGCATAGAAGCTAATTCGGACCAGATCGATGCAATCAACAGGGTACAACCACCTCGAATAGTCCGAGACATGCAGAAGCTCACTGGAATGCTCGCTGCCTTAAATCGCTTCATTTCCAAATCCTCCGAGAAGTGCAAGCCTTTTTTCCAGCTTCTAAAAGGGAATAAACCAATAGAATGGAGCCCAGACTGCTCGCGAGCATTGGACGAGCTCAAGTCTTACTTAAGCTCTCCACCGCTACTTGTCATACCACAACCAATGGATTCTTTATACCTATACCTCTCGGTATCCAATCACACTGCCAGCTCGGCGTTAATATGCGAGATCGAAGGAATCCAACACCCCGTTTACTATGCGAGCAAGACCTTATTAGACGCCGAGCAAAGGTACCTGCCATTATAGAAGCTCGCCTTTGTACTAGTGATAGCCTCGAGGAAACTGAAGCATTACTTTGAAGCTCATACTATCATCGTCCTTACATCACACCCCCTTAAGGCGATCCTAAGGAAAGCGGATTTGTCGGGAAGATTGTCTAAGTGGTCAGTCGAGCTCGGTCAGTTCGACATCCAATTTCAACCAAGGACCGCTATCAAGGGTCAGATCCTTGCTGATTTCATTACCGAATTCACTGGTGAAGAACTCCCTGACCAACCTCAACCAACAAAGTAAAAAGAGAACCCAACAACAGTGGAAACCTGGAAACTATTCATTGATGGAGCCTCCAACTCAAAGGGGGCAGGCGTAGGCATCATCCTCATCACCCCAGAAAACACCATCCTTGAGCAAGGAATCAGGCTTGGATTTGCAGCCTCCAGTAACGAAGTAGAGTACGAAGCCCTAATAGTAGGTCTCTAAAAGGCGCAAATTCTGGGAGCAAAACGTTTACAGGTGTTCGACGATTCTCAACTAGTCTCCAATCATATAAGTGGAGATTACAACGCGGAGGATGAAAGGATGGAAGCCTACCTCGCCCTGGTGAGGAAACTAATGATGAGCTTTGAGGAGATCAACATCCAGCAGTTTCCCAGAGGACAAAATAGTCATGCCGACGCCTTAGCAGCCCTAAGCTCGGCAGTCAATTCTAGTCTTAAAAGGGACATTCCCATCGATTTCCTCACTTGTCCAAGAATTAACCACAACAGTAAGCTGTCAAATGTGGAACAAATACTCCAGGTGGGATCAGCCCCCAGCTGGATCGATCCCTTAAGAGACTATTTAAAGGAGGGCACGCTCCCCGAGGACAAGAAAATCGCCCACCAGATAAGAGTCAAAGCTGCTCGCTTTCACTTATCCACAGGAGGCGACTTGTATAAGAAGTCCTTCTCCGGTCCCTACCTTAGATGTGTCCACCCAGGCGATGTCGAGCAAGTGTTGTGCGACCTTTACGAAGGAATCTATGGAAGTCATGTCGGAGGAAGGTCTCTAGCCTTTCGAGCAATGAAGGAAGTCTATTGGTGGCCATATATGCAAAACGACTCTGCAGTATATGTTCGCAAATGCCCAAAATGCCATCTTCACACTCCAATGGTCCACCAACCAGCTAGCGACCTAAAATCCCTGACCAGCCCGTGGCCCTTCGCCCAATAGGGGATGGACATCGTGGGACCACTACCCACTGCTGCCGACAATCGCAAATATCTGTTGGTTGCAACTGACTACTTCACTAAATGGATCGAGGCAGAACCATTGGCAAACATCTGAGACACTGACATGATAAGATTCATATGGAGGAATATAATCACTCGATTCAGAATCCCCAGAACCATCATCACTGATAGTGGGACACAATTCGAGAGTGGCCCCTTTCAGGACTTCTGTAACGAGCACGAGATCAGGCACAACTTTAGTTCGGTGGCCTACCCTTAGAGCAATGGCCAAGCAGAAGCTTCCAACAAAACTGTGATCGATGGATTGAAGAAGTGACTAGAGCGATCTAAGGGCGCATGGGCAACCAAGCTACCCCATGTCCTATGGGCATACCGAATAACTCCTCGGCGAGCAACAGGAGAAACCCAATTTTCGCTAATATATGGCATGGAAGCAGTCATTCCACTAGAAGCGGGATTGCCAACATTGAGATCCGACCTTATCGACCAAGGTCAGAATGATGGGGCGTTGCTCGCTGAACTCGACCTCGCCGACGAGCGAAGAGAACTGGCCCTGGTAAGGCTTGCGAGCTATCAGCAATAGCTCACAAGGCATTACCACAAAAGGGTTAACCCAAGAAGATTCCAAGTTGAGGACTATGTTCTAAGGAAAGTCCTGGGCAACACAGTAAGGTCATCAGACGACAAGCTAGGCTCGAACTGGGAAGGACCCTTTAAAGTAACTAGGGACGACCTGCAAGGTGCATATCATTTGGAAATAATAGAGGGCAGAGAGATACCTCGAGCATGGAATGCATCTAATCTCAAGAAATTCTATTTTTTAATTCTCAAGGAATTCTATTGTTGAATCTTTTTCTTGTATTTGTTATGTGAAAGGAATAGTTCATTCCCCTTATTACTAATGAAATCAGTAAACTGCATTTTATCACACATCTTCTTCCAAATCACAGGCACAATGGTCGATATAGTAGGGGAATACCCCTCCGCAGGTCATCGTCATGAAACACGAAAGACCTCTTAGACTTGACCTTGGCAATATATAAAGCCCTACAGAGGATTCTTAGGCAATACGACCAGATTTTATACTGGCCATCAAACCTACTTTGGTTGAGCAAAATCCTGATCGGATGAAGACATCCAATACCAGGTGTGTCCTCACCAATTGCCCTACTGAGGACTAAGGGAGTGTGACGACACAACCTAAAAGGTAAAGTGGGGCATAATGGTATTTTGGTATTATACTGGACTGGGGGGACACTTACATGGCAAAATAAAAAGGATTATCAAGCAGCAAGAATATAAAAAGATTGGATGAACACGTTTAGTCGGCAAAATCGCCTAAAACACGAATTTTTCATTGATCTCTTATATTTACAACAGTGATAATACATATTTAGTCGGAGAAGCTCACCCAAAGCATTTACATTATCAAAAAGGACAAAAGAATAACAGCTTGTTATATTTACAAAAAAGATAATACACGTTTAGTCGACGAAGCTCGCCCAAAGCGTTTACATTATCAAAAGAAAAAATTTGCAAAAAAATAAAGAAGGAGGAAGCCTCCGAGCAAGATAGTCTGCCACCCTAGCTCTTCGTCCATCATCAGGAGCAGGGACCAGCTCTTCCACAGCCTCATCTGCGTCCAACTCTAACAGTTGCCGAGGAATAGCATCAATAGGGATCCATCTATCATCCCTCCCGAATGGATTGGGCATCAGAGTGGAGGAGGACATCTTGTGACGATACCATAACACTGAGTTCCTCGGGACTTGGAGTTCTTTCAAGGCACTCAACCACCCTCTGATGAATGAAAGTTCTTCAAACTCGAATAATCTTGTGGGAGCATCTAGCCAGCCTTGGTCATAACCGTCAGCCCATGCTTGTCGAGGACCCTTCTTGAATAAATACCGCAATCGAGTAACGTCCCTTTGAAGCCCAATAGTAGTTACATATGCTCAGCGGACATCATCACGCAGCTCTTCCATCTCCTTATCCTGCTGTTCTTCTGCTTCCCTGTTCCTGCCCCTAGTGCTCCTACCAGCTCGCGGGAGGGGAGGACGAGTGGAACCTCGCGGCATAGGAGTATGTCGAGCTCGCGAAGACGAGGAGCCTTGCAGAATCAATGAAACAGTGCTCGGTGCATGCTTTCTAAGTTGCAGGACTTCCCTCCTCAGGTTTTCATTCTCCTGCTGCAGGAATTCCCAAACTTGATTTATCTCGGTGGCCTCTAGCAACCTTGCTCTCAGTACATTGACTTCCTCTTGTACAGAGGCACCAATGCCTTCCATCTCCTGGAGCCTGTCCTTCAGCTTAGCCACCATCTCGAACTGATCCTTATATTTTTGGTTCCTTGACCTAAGAGACTTGCAAAGCCTAGCAAAGGACTGACGAACCTGAGGACTCGCATTGGGACTAAGAGTCCTGCCTAATTGAGATGTGGCAGGAATATAGTCTTCTATATCAGTCAACTACAAGACATAAAAGGGCATGGGAAAGAGAAATCAATCAATGCATCGGAAAAAGAAGCCTTTTTATTTCATTAATGAAGGTCAAGTACATCGGGCTGGAAATGAAAAAATTACATGCAAAAGTACAAAAATAGTCCTAAGGGAGGATTAACTAGAAACCTCAAGCTGCCCAGAGGTGGCTGGCTGCTTCCTCTTGTTAGTAGCAACAGGGGCATCCCCCTTTACAGAGATGCCCTCATTCGCCTGGGCAAGACTAGCATCGGCAGGAGTTATCGGAGAAGTAAGATCAACACCCTCGATGGCTGGGGCAGGGGCTTCTTCTTCCACGATTGGCCTTGGACCCGGGTCATGCTCGTCAAACAGAGGAGACTCAACATCAACACCAGCAGCTAGGAGGGCCTTGTTCCAGCCCTTCTTGAAGTTCAAACCTGATATAGCCTATTTGAACTTCTGCGTCTTCATAAGCAGCAGTCCATCCAGAGTTGTATGAGTCCTCCTTAATGGAGGCCACCTGGGACTCCTTCTCCTTCAGCTGCTCGGTCAAAGCCTTGTTCTCCTCCACAACACCCAGCTTGCTCGAGCAGACTAAGTCATAGGCCTGCCTCAACTCGCCCAGCTCCTTGACTGCAGCGTCCCTCTCTCGGTTATAAGTATTAAGGTCCAGATCAGAAGAGGCATGGGCGGTATCAGCAGCCTTCAGATCATCCTCTAGCCGAGAACCCCTGACTTCCAGAGCGAACTTTTGCTGCTCCAGCTCGCCATTCATTCTCACCAACTCATCGCGAGAATGGTAGAGCACAGCGAAGTCCGTCACAAACTGCCAAAAACAAAATAAGAAATCAAGAAGGAGAAATAATTAAAACTTGTTAAGGAATTAAAAAAGGGAGAGAACCTTACCAGGGCTAGTCTCTGGCTAGCTTGACGGGCTAATTGATCAGACCCCAGCTCCCTCTGGCGATCTGCAGGAAGAACTTCCCTCTCAAGCAATGCAGGAGCCAGCTGAGGGGAAATGACAACCGAGGCCCCCTCGGGCAAAGCTGACACCGGGACCAAGGCTTGCCCAGCCTTTGTCCTCGACTCCATCTTCCTCCTCTATTCCTCTCTCTCCCTCTCCATCCTCTTCCTCTCCTCCACCTTCTTCTTTTCCTCCACCTTCTTTCTCTCCTCCTCCTTCTTTCTCTCCCTCTCTCTCACCTGCTCTTCCTCTCTCTTCCTCCTCTCTTGCTCCTGAGTGGACCGAGATCCAGTAGCCACGGCCCCAGAAGAAGACTTTTATTTCTTTGACCTCTGTGCAAGAAGCACATGGTCCTCATCATCATCGTCTCTAATAAGATTCTTCCTTAGAGGCATCTCTTCGCCTGAACTAATGAAAGTGCTCTACGATACTCGAGCTTCAGAATCTTCTTCAGAAGAACTACTACTGTCAGAGCTCCCTCCACCCAAATTGCTCGCAACTCCCGCAGGCTCACTCTCAGAACTGATCTCCTCTTCGTCCAAATGGATAGGCTCAGCAGTAGTCTCTCCGAAAGAATCAAACTCTGGAACACTATCCACAGGCCGTGCTATGAAGCCGAAGCCTGTGTTCTTGTACTCGAGCAAAAAGGCAGCAGACCTGGGGTGCTCGCCGTCACCCAGAGGCTCCCAGATATTCCAAGCTTTCACCAACTCCGAAATACGGACCTCGCTGAGAGCAGTCTCCAAATTCTTTATCCTCGCTGTGGAAGAAAAAGCAAAGAAAGGTTAGAAAAGTCACAAGTCAGCAAAGGCTGAAATAGCAGTACAATGTCTACCTATATATTCCTCCCCGTAAAAAGGGACAGTGAACCTCTCAGACCTCGACCCATCAAACTGGGGAGGGAACTGCTAATTCCTAATAAGGAAACCCTCTTGCCACTAGTCCTTATGGGAATCAGGTAGGTTTACTACCATTACCCTATTAGGACTCCTAACTTTGAGGTATAAGACACCTGAGCTAGTTCGAGAGAAGGAATAACAGAAACAGATCTCGGCAAGTCCTAACCTAGTACCATACAACTGGTTTATTCTATGGACGCCATTTACTATCTTCCACACATTGGGCGAGCACTGTGCGGGAACAATACTGAAATAACCAAAAAAATGTAGAAATAGATCATTAGGGGGAAAAGTGAGTCCCCCCTAGGATAGCAACAAGACATGGATCTAGTGGGCATCCTCTATCCCTAACGTTCCTAGGAGGGGAGGGACAACATTCAATATGTACCCACTCAGGAATATTCTAGAACTTCCTGAACTTAGAGATTGACCTATTTCCAATCTTCGCCATTGAAAAACTCAAAGAAACTCTACAAACCGAAGAGAAAGTGCAGAGAAAGGGCACAAGAAACTTACAAAACCGAAGATCGGTTCGAGTGATGAAGAAGCACGAGCTCAAGACGACTAAGAAGCAATGGGAATGGGGATTTAGAGAAGAAGGTATGAGGCACTAGAGTTCTCAGAAGAAGGAAAAGTACTGGAAAGGCTGAAACGATGGATAAATAGTGGATATCCCAACAAGCCTTCAATTCTAATCATAGCGCACGGATAGCGAAGCGAGTGCCGCCAAAGCAACTGCACAGTTTTCGAAGAATCACAAATCAGCCATGATAGGCTGCTCCTTTAAATCCATTGGACCCATAAACATGGCCCAACAAATTTAGGGGCAAATTGTGGGTACCCGAAATAAAGAACTATGGGCCTGGACGAGTTGCCCAGTCCTGGCGGCCCAAAGTCCAGGCCCCTCATCTTTTATAATTGATCCAGTATCCCCCCACGATCCCATGAAGGGAAGTTATGGGGGAAATGGAAAACGTGGAGGAACCCATCACCCCCACTCATATACATGCACATGTATATATTAAACCCTAGGTCCGGGGAAAAAGGACAAGTTGTATTCTCTGTAATCACTCTCCGGAGTATATAGAAATAATATCGACTGCACCACCGTGGACATAGGCACATCTTGGCTGAACCACGTACATCATTTGTTGTGTGATTGGCATCTTGTATTCCTTGTTCTTTTCTTGATAATCTTTCTCTCATATTTATTTGTGTTGCATAATAATTGCTTCTACAATGATAAACAACCATACCTCCCCCCCCCCCAACACACACATAGGGTCATTCGTAAACGAATATTATATCTTCACTCTCGACGCACTCCCACTAATCAATTCTCTACTTCTTTTAATACATTCAAAATATTTTTTTCTTTAAAAAAAATGAGGTTATTCATGAATAATCTATAAGTTCTAAATTCAAACTAAATAAATTTTGAGCTTTACATATTCCTACTGATCTCTTACTTTATATTTATCCACAAAAATTATGACATGGGAAAATTATGTTATAACCTGTATGTCCTTATCACGACTAGGATTAAAGTTAATGAAGTGCAAAGATTATATATATTAAGCTGATAATTGAATTAGGGTATCCCTATCAGCATACGTGTGGAGGAATTTTCATACTTACACAATAAGGAAGATACTATGAACTAACATACAATTGTTGATCATATTTTAATTCTCAATGTTCACTTAAGATTATAAATCTATATTCAAAATTTATGTGACATTTCAAAAAAATTCTCAAATTTCACGAATCCAATAATTGAGATATTAGGGATTTGTATAATTAAAATTAACATAAAAAAATTATACAATAACAATTGACACATAAATTCTACAATACCTTACAATTCTAAATATCATAAATTATAAATTTCTACTTTGGTTTACATAATTTTTAAGAATTTATAGTCAAATATTAATTCACTTTTTATTTTTAAATTTCATGTAACAAATATGAAATCCTAATTATCTCTAATTTATTTGATTATAAAATTAAAGTTGAGGTGAAATTTACTACTTAATTACATAAGAGGGGAGGAATAGATATTTTATTTGTCTCAAATAAGAAATCCATAAAATTGTTGAAATAATTTTTAGAAGAAAAGGCCCCTTGAAATTATGTTGAATAGAGTCCCCAATTGTTCCTTAGGGTTGCACATATGTGGTCCCAAAATAATTCCTATAAAAATACAATTGTTGCTTTGAAATGTAAGGTATAATTTTTAGGTTGGAAATATGTAATTTGGGTGGGATTTAGGTTTCGATTTAGGGTTTAATTATGGGACATAATGAGGATGATGGGTTTGTGAGAATGTATGAAGAGAAGGGGGAATGAGTGTCTACATAAGAAAACAAAGAGGAAAATAAAAACACTAAGCTCCCCCCCCCCCATTACAACACAACCGTCAAACCCCAAAACCCTATTTCTAACCCTAATTAAAATCCTAATATTCCATTAAACCTAGACTTCCTCTTCAAGTAATGACTTAATTACTTAATTACCCTTATCCTTCTACACTAATTCCTCTCATGTTCAATCTCTTATTTACTTTCCATAATTAAAAAATAAATTCCTAATTTAAGGAAATTATAATTACCCACCATCAACTTTATTCATTTATCAATTCAACTCCACAATTATAATAACTTCCATTTCAACTCCAATTCTTTATATAAAATTTTATATGCACAATTGAATTATGTAAATTCAAGTTTTCAATTAATTAATCAATTAAAATCATCAAAAATTTAATATTTAATTATTGATTAAATTCCTCAAAATTATGGGGTATTACATATTTCTTTAATGGTTGTTCTCTAGTTTATAATTGGTTCTCCGAGGAGATAGGTAATTATTTTTATAGGTTTAAATAGATCTACTCCGATGTTTTTTTTCAAAGATCAAACATCTCCAATGACATCAGCCTTGCCCCAAAACCGGAAGATAAGAGATCTAAGGACCTTTTCAATAATCATATCCTTTTTATCACCTTACCCATAGAATTGTCGAATTCACTATGCCATTGAGTTGAGCATATAATTCATCAAAAGTTTTGTGCTCTATCATGGTAAGGAGTTTAAAATGGGTGGTAACGTATTGAATCCTCTCAGGCTTCATAATGGAGGTTCCTTCATAGGTATTTTCCATAACTTCTCATGCCTACATACATATCAAAATATGCTTAAACTCACTAATAGTTATGCAATGAAAAATAGAATTGAAACATTTAGCAATCCACACACTTTCTCTCATATCCTTTTGTAACACATATTATTTTCCACGTGTTAGGTGGCCAAGCCTCAACAATGAAGATAGGGGACATTACAATAATTTATATCATTCTCACCATCAAGATAACAACAACAACAACAACAACAACAACAACAACAACAACAACAACAATAATAATAATAATAATAATAATAATAATAATAATAATAATAATAATAATAATAATAATAATAATAATAATAATAATAATAATAATAATCTGTTGATGTAAAAAATTAGATCACTCTAATTATTCAATCACAGATAAATAAATGAGACAAAGAATTTTAAAGTGGTTCAGCCTTATAAGAATGGCCTACGTCCACTGTTATGTTATTGCTGTTTGTATGGGAATTCTTGATTACAAATTATCTCAAGAAATTCCGGTCCCCTTACAATGAGGATTGTACAATGTATTTATAGCCCTGGGGCTGTAATGTGGAAGGGTAAGACATTAAATGATGTACATATGAAAGGGTGATACATTCAATGCTCCTTAAGCGTATGCGTCTGAATGATAAGAATTTAATGAACAGTCAAACTGTTGGTTATCCCGCTAATAATGCTTTGTTCGAGGTGCAGCTCGGACCGCCTAAGCTTCTCGGTGCTCAAGAGTTCCTCAGAGAGCTCTCGTTCCTCGGAGCGTATGAGTTCCTCGGGGAAACAGTGTTCCTCGTTGTAGTATGGTTCCTCGGAGTGTGTGAATTCCTCGGAAGTGTTTGTTGTTGCCACGTAGACTGCCACGTATCTTCACTTTATTGATCCATGTCAGCAGACTAAATTTGGTATCAACAGAAGCCCCCAATGTTTCGTAGTTCAAAATTTGAGGAGTGTGGAACATTCTTTCTCGAAATATGATAGCTTTAAATAGTCCTCCTGATTTTTAGGAGTGTTTCCCTTGTATTTATTTCTCTTTCCAAATTCGTAGAATCAGGCTTTTTGATCTTTTACAACCGCCTCGATCTCTGCGTACTTTTTGTCCTTTTAGCCGCCGGTAGCGTATCGTTTCTTCTCGCTTCGATTGCCGCGCCCTTTTGTTCCTCTAGCCGTCGGTAGCGTAATTATTTATTTTTGTAATCATTACTTCACCATTTCCCAAGGCAAGGTATTTAAACTGCACTGATGCTCCCATCATCTTCTACCTTTTCAAATTTGTATTTTTTAGTTTTCCATCGTCTCTTTCTCTCCTGTGCATTCATCTTTTCCATCGTCCGTTGTCATCAGATCCACTCTTTTTCTGTAAGATTTTCTTCCTTCTTCTTCATTTCTTTAATTCATCATGGTTTACCCTATTGAATCTCTTGATAAGTTTCGTTCTGATTTTTCTATTCCCTCCTGATTGTTCTGGAAGAGCTTTCTGAGCCTTCTGATTATTTCCGCTTGGCTGAGGGACATTGGTTCCCCAGTCTTTTTATTGCTGAGTGTGGATTTTCTTTTCCACCAAATCCCTTGTGTTTGGAATTCTGTCAGTACTTTGACGTTGTTCCTGCAAGAATAGCCCCCAACACATGGAGAATAGTTAATGGGGTGCATAGATTAAATCAAATACATGGAACTCGCATAGGAATTCCTGAGATTATGTTTTGTTATAGATGGGCAGTTAATGATAATATTTTTTATTTAAAAACTAGATTTTTAAATAGAGCCTTAGTAGTCAATCTCCCTGATGCCAATAGGGATTATTTTGAGCATGGGGTTGTCATAAAAAATTGGCAACATGCTCCTTTATCTGGAGATGAAGTTTATCAGGGTCCCAGATGCCCACCTTATGGCAATGGGATATGTTATTTTTATTTTATTTTATTTATTTTGAAATCATGCTTCTTTTGTGTTTGATAAAATGTGCCACTGATATTTCCATGTCTATTTATTTGCAGCTGACAGTAAAAGAAAGTGCCCAAAAGAAGCAGATGTTAATATAAGGCATTTGAAACTTATCTGGAGCCTGCATCAATCTATTTCTGATGAGCATATTAGGTCGGCATCATATCTGCTGCAATACAAGAGCTACACCACCTCTTTTACTGCTCGTCCAGTAATAAGTGAATCAGAGCCAGTACCAGCTTCCACCAGCTCCTCGCCTGAATCTCACGTCCCTTTAAGCGAAAGTATGAAGAGAAGAAGACCTCCCACTCTGTTCGAGAAACCGGCCTCTGGTTCTGGTGAGGTAAAAAGAAGTAAAGTTTATATCCCAGGGGAGGGGACAAAGAATAATGGTGCACCTTCCTGGGCTGCTGTTGTGAAGGTTGCCGAGAAGCCCGTAGTGGCTCCGAGCAGGTCTGCTGCTCCTGGAGAGGTGATTGTAATATCACCGACTAAGGGTTCTTCCTTGGTTGAATCTGTTCTTGTTCCTGTTCCCCCGAGGAGGCTGAAGAAGAGCTCCTCGGTCAATTTGGCTGACACCATCGCTCAACCCCCAATCAGTGGAACTGGGGTTCCTACTTTTGTTCCCCAGAGCTCTGCCATGAGCTCGGTAAAGTCCTGGATCATTCTCAAGGTCCAAGGTACTGAAGAAAACCTTACCCAAGACATGGTTACTTCGTTAGCTGCTCGCCATCTTGCTTCAGTAAGTCTTCTTACTTTGAACTTTTCATATTTCCTGTGTCATTTTTGTTTCTGAATTGCTTTCTTTTTACTTTCACAGTTGATGAGTTGCTTTAATATAATTCTGAAGAAGGATGAAGCAATTAAAGCTTCATGCTCCTCGTTCAGTGTGGAGGGAGCTCTGGAAGAAGCTATCAAGTCTTTGGACGATTCTCACCAGACATATGCTACTGACAAGGCTGTCTGGGAGAAGAAGCTTACCTCCACCGAGTAGGAGAAATCTCGAGCTATTGAGGTCTCCAAGGAGTTGGTGAAGAGAATAAAGGAGTTAGAAGGGAAAAATAAAGATCTTGAAGAGAAGCTCAAAACTGCTGGAGAGTTTGAAGATAAACTTAAGGCTGCCGAGGAGGAGCTGGCTCAGCTTCGGGAAGTAGGTCGACAGAAGGAGGAGATTGAAAATAAATTGAAAGTTGCTGATACCATGCTGTCCGAGAAGCTTTCCTCAGAGAAGTTGAAGAGGAAGATGGCTGTGAAGAAGTCCTTCAGCGCTGGCTGGGACAAGGGGTGGAATAAGGGGTTGGCTGCTATGGTGTCGCAAGTGGACTATAGCAGTCTCAAATACTTTAGGGATGGATGGGTCGCTGCTCTCCAGGAAATGAAAGTTGATGAATCTTCTGAGCTTTTCCAGCAACACATTCCTGGTCCCCCTCCAACTCCTGAAGACTTAGAAGAGGACGAAGCTGCCTTCGAAGAGTCTTCCATGGAGATGGGAGATCATCCCCCAACCATCCAGCCTGTTGCCGAGGAACAAATTGTTACTTCTTCCGTGCAACCGCTGGCACTCCCCGAACAACTTTCTACTCCTTCCGAGAAGCCTACTTCCTCGTCCCAGCCTCCCGAGAAGGTTTTGGGAGATAAGGAAAAGGTGTAGAGTTGTTCGGGTTTATCTTTACATTTTTCTTTTGTCTATTCTAACCCAGTATATGTAACTCTGAACTTTATGATCTAATAAAACTTGGACTTTTTTGCATACTGTTGTCTATCTTCATACTTTGTCTTGATTCTTATTGATTACTGCTTTTTCTTTCTCTGCTAGTTTCTGGCCAGGATGGAGTTGTTATCTGCCCATGATACAAAGCTGCTGCGATAATGTAATAAATATTTTAAGGCTGGTCACACAGACTTGAGTGCATCACAAGTTGTAGACATCCTCGGGAAAGATGCTTCAGAACAGGCAGTGGAAGCATATCAATATTTGAAGTGTCTCCTCGATTGAGCAGTGGCAAATAATGTGGCCTATTATGATATGATCGAGGATCTCCAAGGCACCCTCGAGGACCTTCAGCTACAATACAAAGAATCCACTGCCCTTTTGCATGAGGGGTACGAGAATAAGTACCAGCAACTTAATACTGACAAGGGGTACGAGAAGCGCTTTGCTGGTTACGAGGTGAGGGAGAGAACTCTGAGGGGCGAGGTCGAGGAGTGCAGACAAATTGTCGAGTTGCTAGAGCAAGAGAACAACAACTTTTAGAAAGAGCTATCACAGTTGAAGTCTGCAACCTCTTCTTCAAAAGCCTTAATCCCAGTGACCGATGAGGGATTCTCGTTCCTAGAGGTCAAGAATGCCAACTTAAGGGACGAGTTGGAAACCTTGAAGAGGTCTGGCCCTTCCACATCTTCTCGGGGTCGAGCAAGGGCTCCTTGGGGACGAGCAAGAGCAGCTCGGATTCTTGTCGAGGAACAAAGGACTCAGTCTACCCTAGAGAACCAGGCCTTCTAATTAATGGAGAATAACCAGGCTTTGGCTGAAATGTCAAAGAAGATCAGATACCTGGAAGAGCAGCTCTCCACGCAGAAGTCTACCTTGGAGAACAAAGAGATCTTCATCAAAAATCTCCATGAGCAGCTAGACAGACTAATATTTAAGTTCCACAAACATCCCAGAGAGTTCTGGATGGCTGGATACAACGAAGCTCTCTTTCACTTGGACGATCGTATCCAGAATGCCAATGACGAGGGCTACAAGCAAGGCTGGTTGAATGCCTTAGGTGTGATGCAGCTCGAATAGGGTCATTACCTATGGGACTACCATGATTCCGAGCTTCTCGACTTACCCGTGCCACCATTCAAACTGGATATGAGTTGGATCCCTGCTCGGGCCATTCCTCGGAGCTTGATTTCTAAGTATCTCGGTGACTACAATCTCCATTCAATTGTTGAAGTATCTCGTCTCGAGCATCTTCTAGATCAACCATTCGTGATGAATGTCAGGATGTTAAAGGATCTCAACTTCATAAATTCTCCTCTGGCTTTAAATGATCCGCCTGCTGGCGAGGAACCTGTGTCAAAAGCAGAGGGGAAAAGACCAGTAGAATAGGAATTTTTATGTAATTGTTAGTATACATATCAATGTAACTTTCATTTTATTATCAATGTAACTTGTTTTGGATTTAATGAAAGACTTTCATTTCTGTTTGCAATCTTAATTGCTATTATCTTGTACAACACTTTATATTTGTGCATGTGTACCTGATAAAAAAAAATAACAATATTGTGTAGTTTGTCGCTCAACTTATTGTCGAGTAGTCTGAACTTGTGGTAATCAATTGGCAAAAATAATATTTTATTTCTCGATGAACTTAGTAAAAGTTACGAGTATAAAAATTTTTGCTCGATCACTTAATAATAAAGTTTTGTCTTTCAACCAACTTAGTAATAAAGTTACGAGTATCAACAATGTTTAAAAATATTTCCGATCAACCAAAGTCGTTAAATTCTCCATGTCGACGAACTACAGTTAGTGGGTTTTTATCCCCGACCAGCCATAGTTAGTAGATTTTACTTTTAAATGTTTCCGACAAACCAAGGTCGGTAAATTTTCCTTGTCGACCAACTACAGTTGGTGGGTTTCTATCCCCGACCAGCCATAGTTAGTCTTTTTGAAATAATTTTACCTCCCGACCAACTCAAGTTGGCATTTTTGAGAATATATTTACTTCCTAACCGACATAAGTTGGCATTTTTAGGAATACTTTTATTTCACGAGAAACATATAGTTTTATTTCCCTTATGAATACCAATTTTACTTCCCGGAGGAATACAAGTAGCTTTACTTCCCGGAGGAATACATGTAGCTTTACTTCCCGGAGGAATATTGGTAGCTTTACTTCCTGGAGGAATATTTGTAGCTTTACTTCCCGGAGGAATATTAGTTTCTCGAGAAAAAATTTGAGTAGCCTGATCTTTGTCGAGTAGTGTGTAACACTAGTATTACCCGAAAAACTTTCAATAAAAAGAAAGAATTCGGCAGAATGTCTTCATTTTATTCATCACTGATAATATTTGCGCAGGTGCTCTGCATTCCAGGCATTCTTAAACTCCTCGCCTTCTAAAGTTGCTATTCGATAAGTTCCTGGTCGAACAACTTCTGTAACTCGGTATGGTCCAGGCCAGTTTGCCTCCAGCTTATTGTGTTTTTGAATGACTTTCTTCAGCACATAATCTCCTTCTTTCAGGTCGCACTTCTTCACCCTTTTGTTGTAGAACAAAGTTGTTCGCTGCTGGTAAGCAGCATTTCTAATGGCTGCTTCTTCTCTAACTTCCTTGAGCATGTCTAAATCCAGTCTTCTCATTAAGTCACTGACAGGGGAATTGAAATTCAGAGCCCTGTGTGTTGGGAGTCCCAACTCGACAGGTATTACAGCTTCACTTCCAAACGCCAGCATATAGGGAGATTCTCCAGTCGCTACTCGGGGAGTAGTTCGGTAAGCCCATAGTACTAACTGTAACTCGTGGATCCAATTTGCTTTCGCATCGTCCAGTATTTTCTTCAAACCATTCAGAAGTGTTCTATTTTTCACTTCAGTTTGAGGATGGCCTGGTGCTGACTCGATCTTCAACACATTTGATTGATGACAATAGGCAGCGAACTCTTCGTTATCAAATTGTGTTCCATTGTCTGTGATGAAAGCATGAGGAAGACCATATTGACAAATGATGTTCTTCCAAATAAATTGGTACACCTTCTTGTACGTCATATCAATGAGGGTCTCAGCTTCCACCCATTTAGTAAAATAATCTACTGCGACTACGAGATATTTGAACCTTCCTTGAGTTGTTGGTAGTGGTCCAACCAAATCTATTCCCCACATGGCAAATAGCCAAGGGCAAGTGATGGGTGTCAATAATGCTTGTGGAGTTCTTTGGATGGAGGAAAAGCGTTGGCACTTGTCACATTTCTTGGCATAGGCTACACAATCAGCCCTCATCGTTGGCCAGTAATATACCTGCGTCATCATCCTTTGCAAAAGCGTCTGACCTGCTACATGGGCTCCACAGGACCCTTCATGGATCTCTTCAATCAATTATTTCACCTCGGAGGGATGTACACATATCTGCAAACCTGCCATAATTCCTTGTCTATATAAAATACCATTAGTTAATACGTACCGAGCTGCTTTAAACTTCAATTTCTTGGCTGCGAGCTTATCAATTGGTAATTATCCTTCCTCAATATATGCCCTGATAGGATCCATCCAAGATGGTCCTAAATCAAGGGTGATAAAGTTCATCGCCAAATCTTCATCTATACTCCGACAAGCCAAAACTTCAATTGGGATTGTTCTTCGTAGCTCAGTACGAGTAGCTGATGCTAATCGAGCTAAGGCATCTGCTCTTGCATTCTCCATTCTTGGTATTCTGACCACCTGAATAGCAGCAAATTCTGATACCAACTCCATCACCTTTGCCTGGTATTTGATCATTAATTCTCCTTTGGCTGCATATATTCCCAACATTTGATTTACAATTAATTGAGAATCACTGAAGACAATAATTTGCTGCGCCTCCATAATTTTTGCCAAATTAAGACCTGCAATCATGGCCTCATACTCAGCTTCATTATTGGAAGCTTTGAATTGGAAACGTAGGGCGTACCCCATGTCGACCTCGTCCGGAGTGCTCAAAACTATCCCTGCCCCACTACCTGCTGTGCAAGATGAGCCATCTACATATAGCCTCCATATAGTTATCTTGTCTTCAAATTTCTGATCAGTCAGAGTTCCTCGGTGAAATATTTGTTGCTTCCTTTCATCCTCCCCGGATATTTCTTGCTCTTCGTCGATCATCCTTTCTTACCCTTTTACCAATCGGAATTGGTCTGAGCTCGAATTTGATGATCCAGTAACATCCACTTACCCTTTTACCAATCAGAATTAGTCTGAGCTTGTGTTTGTTGATCTTGTAACATCCACAGGTTGATCAGCGAGCAACTTTTTCTCCTCGGGGGTATCAGGATAGGTTAACTCTGATATAAAATCTGCCACAGCTTTCCCTTTTAGCGATGATCTGGGTTCATAGACAATATCATATTCACTGATCTCTATTACCCAGTAAATCAATCTCCCTGATTTTTCTGGTTTATAAAGGGCTTGCCTCAATGGCATATCGGTATACACTACTATGGTATGAGCCTCGAAGTATGGCCTCATTCTCCTACTCGCCTCAATCAACGCCAGTGCTAACTTCTCCAGCCTTGGATATCTGATCTCTGCTCCTCGGAAGGACTTACTCGTATAATAAATTGGTTTTTGCACTCCATTCTCCACTTTGATCAATGCCGAGCTAACTGCATTCTCGGACACTGCAAGATACAAGTACAATTTTTCTCCCATCACTGACCTGGACAACAGTGGAGGTGCACCCAAGTATTTCTTCAAGTCTTGAAAAGCATTCTCACATTCATCATTCCACTCAAAAGTCTTTCGGAGTGTCTTGAAGAATGGGAGACATCGATCAGTTGCTCGTGATACAAATCTGTTGAGTGATGCTACTCGTCCTGTAAGACTTTGCACCTCTTTCTTCATCGTTGGAGATCGCAGCCCTAGCAGAGCTTTGGTCTTTTCAGGATTCGCCTCAATGCCTCATTGATTGAAAATGTAACCGAGGACCATGCCTTCTCGTACTCCAAATATGCACTTCGTCGGGTTCATCTTTATTTTATATTTATCTAGTTGATCAAAAATCTGACTTAAGTCAACTAGATGATCAACAGCTTTTTTGCTCTTCGTCAGCATGTCGTCAACATAGACTTCCATATTGCAACTGATTTGTTCAGCAAAGACTTTGTTCATCAGCCTATGATATGTAGAACCTGCATTTTTCAAACCAAAATGCATAACATTATAACAATAAGTTCCCCTAGGGGTAATGAAAGAAGTACTCTCCCTATCTTCTGGTTTCATTTTAATCTGATTGTAGCCAGAATAAGCATCCATGAAGCTTAGCAGCTCGTGTCCCGAGGTAGCATCGACTAGTTGATCAATTCGGGGCAGTGGAAAGTGATATTTTGGGCATGCTTTGTTCAGGTCGGTGAAGTCTACACACATCCTCCATTTGTTGTTCTTCTTCTTTACCATCACCACATTGGCTAACTAGTCTGGATATTTAACATCTGCAATGAAGCAAGCTTTCTGGAGCTTCTCGACTTCCTCCTATATATCTTGATTCTTCTTGGGACTGTATACTCTTCTTCTCTGCTTCACATGCTTGATCTCCCTATTCACATTGAGCTCGTGACATAAGAAATTTGGATCTATCCCTGGCATATCTTCATGACTCCATGCAAAAGTTTGCTTTCTGATTCTAAGGAAAGTTATCAATTCCTTCTTTAGTGATGCTTTCAACGACGAACCTAATTGAGTAGTTCGCTCAGGGTGCTCGTCGTCCAGGATGATGTTTTCAGTAGCTTCCATCACTTGACCTTTCACGAGTTGTGACTCATCTCTAGGATCCAATGTTTCAATGTCGGCACCTTCATCCACTTGATAGGTGGTAGTCTTTTTCCTTGATTCCTCCATTTCTTCTTGCTCAGCGGATGAATAATATCATTCCCGATATACTTTCTGATCACCTTTAACAACTTCTACTCCAAAATTTGTCAAAAATTTTAGGCATTGATGCACTGTAGATGGTACAGCTTCGAACTTCTTCAATCCTACTCTTCCCATGATGATATTGTACGATGATTGAACATTCTTATCCATCACAAAGAAGCGTATTCTTTCTATTCGACAAGCAGGACACGTACCAAAGAATATATCCAACTTGATCGTACCAAGTGGAAATAATTTCTCGCCAGCAAAACCGATGAGGGGTCTATGATAAATCTCCAGTTGAGATAGCTTTAGATTTAAACTATCGAAGCATGAGTAGAACATGATGTCTGCCGAGCTACCATTGTCGACCAGTACTCTTGAAATTATAACCTCCTTCATTCTCATCTTGATCACCAATGGGTCATCATGGGGATATAGAACACCTGCAAGGTCGTTCTTTGAGAACCCAATGACCAACTTTTCTTTATTCACCTTTCTCGGGCAATCATCCTCAGCTAGATTTATTCACTGAATGTACGATCAAGCTTGAGCCTCACCGAGGTAAGATTTTCTCTCTGTAGTAAGGTCTCCTCCTCCTGCGTCTCCACCTGTAATAACATTACAGTCAAATGACCTAAAACGTATTAAAAAGACCTCTCGTTCTGGCTGCCTTGGTCTCTTGGGCAGATCGGGGTCATCTTCTGGATCAACTTCATGGTTTCTTTTCTTATTCTCCTCTCCTCGACGAGGAGATCTAGACCTCTCTCTTTCTCGGTCGTTGTTTCTTCTTTCGTTTCCCCGATCAACATACTTTGACAGCTTTCCTCGTCGGATGAGTGTTTTAATTTCAATTTGAAGAGCTATGAAATTCTTGGTCATATGGCCATGATCTTTATGGAACTCGCAATACTTCGCCTTATTCCTCTTGTCAGGGTCTGCCTTCATTTTCTCTGGCCAGTTTAGTTCCTCGTTGCTCTTGATTTCCACTAGAACATGGTTGATATCCTTCTTTAAAGGAGTATAATTATCATATTTCTTCATCACGTCCCATACCGACTTATTTTTTGAATGTTTGTCATTACCATTGTTCTTATGCTCTTTCTTCTTAGCTTTATCACCTTCCACCTTGGTTTCTTTAGCATCCATGTTCTTCTTCGCAGCCATAGCCTCCTCGGCATTCATAATCTTTGACGCTTTTCCCATCAAGTCTGTCATGGTTCTAGGTGGATCTTTGGTCAAAGTGTAGTATAACTTGTTAGGCAGTAGTCCACTCATCAAAGCGGTAATTGTTGTCTTCTCCTCATAGTCAATGACTTCAAGTTTCTCGTTATTAAAACGAGTTATATAAGCTGTGGAACTCTCACCAGCCTTTTGTCTAACACTTAACAAATGTGCTACTCGTTTAACTGGCTTTGCCCCAAAATAGAAATTTCCAATAAATAACTCGACCAGTTGAAGAAAAGTTGAGATCTTACCCCGAGGAAGATTATTATACCATATTTGAGCAGATCCGGTAAGAGTTCTCGAGAATGCCCTGCATCTCATTTCATCTGGAACTGCATAGATGTCGGCTGCAGCCTGGTATTGTTCTATATGAAGGACAGGGTCAGTCTTTCCATCATATTTGGGGGTCACAATAGGTGCTTTGAACTTTGATGGTGTTGGAAAATCTACAATTGACTGGACAAAAGGTGTTCCTCGAACAAAGGTTCATTGTAGAGGGTTCTTGGCCTTAACCATTTCCTTCAATCTATCCTCCAGCCTTTGAATAGAGCCTTTCCATGCATCATTTCCTTCCTCGGGCCTATTGGTTCGAGCAGCTGATCGCGTTGAAGTGGCTTCCTGGGATTTCTCTTGACGAGCAGCTGGTCGCGACTGGGCAGATCCTTCCCTTAAATCTAATGGTCGTCGAAAACTCCTCGATGGGGCTCTAAGAGGACTTTTACTCCTCCTAGGACATAATCGATCGAAAGGAGATACCCTGCTTAATCTTTCTAGCGCACTGGCCCTTTCTGGGGAGAGAGTGATACGTTGTTCAGTATCTGTGGCTCGCACTGACGAAGTTCGCCCAGGTTGATAAGAAAAATCTTCAGATTCCTCATTGCGATATGAATTGGTAAGCCAAGTACGTGAGGATGGTGCACGGGTGTTTCTTTGAATACTCCGCAGTCCTGAATGGGTTGGTGCACTGCCATGAAGGGTTTGGATGAGTTGTCGCATTATTTCTTGCATGACGGTCTGGCCCTGAGCCACATTTGTCATTATTCCAGCCAGATTAGGAATATTTGGCGGAGCAGATGGATTTGGAGGGGTTCCAGCGTTTTGATTGCTGGATTCCGGAATGACATCCATTCGTAATGGATTATTTTTTATGGAAAACGATATTACCAGTCATTCCCACAGACGGCGCCAATCTGTTGATGTAAAAAATTAGATCACTCTAATTATTCAATCACAGATAAATAAATGAGACAAACAATTTTAAAGTGGTTCAGCCTTATAAGAATGGCCTACGTCCACTGTTATGTTATTGCTGTTTGTATGGGAATTCTCAATTACAAATTATCTCAAGAAATTTCGGTCCCCTTATAATGAGGATTGTACAATGTATTTATAGCCCTGGGGCTGTAATGTGGAAGGGTAATACATTAAATGATGTACATATGAAAGGGTGATATATTCAATGCTCCTTAAGCGTATGCGTCTGAATGATAAGCATTTAATGAACAGTCAAACTGTTGGTTATCCCGCTATTAATGCTTTGTTCGAGTTGCAGCTCGGACCGCCTGAGTTGCTCGGACCGCCTAAGCTTCTCAGTGCACAAGATTTCCTCGGAGAGCTCTCGTTCCTCGGAGCGTATGAGTTCCTCGGGGAAACAGTGTTCCTCATTGTAGTATGGTTCCTCGGAGCGTGTGAATTCCTTGGAAGTGTTTGTTGTTGCCACGTAGACTGCCACGTGTCTTCACTTTATTGATCCATGTCAGCAGACTAAATTTGGTTTCAACAAATAATAATAATAATAATAATAATAATAATAATAATAATAATAATAATAATAATAATAATAATAATAATAATAATCTTCAATTTAAGCCTTCCACAACGTACGATGTGATAAAAAACAAATACTAAAATACCCAAATATCTCCACATCCATAATAAATAAATAATATCCTCTCAATCCTAAAAATAATCCAAAATAAAAATAAATAAAATGGGAGAAGTATGTTCGATATTGTCTTTGAATAAAAAGAGTCTGAACCCAAGTGACTGAATGACATAATAACATATTCTAGGAAATAAAGTGGGTCGAAATGAGGAAGTGGACAGTCTGACTCTTCAGCCACACCATAATTGCCTCTGAACAACTAAAAAACATTATATAATACTTTGGTTCAAAGCCCAGAAAGTTTCAAGAAATATCTTACTATATAGATGCAATAATCATTTACGTAATCATGTCAACTTGTCAACAGTCATAGGAAAAAGATACCCCATTCGTAATCTAAAGTGACATACTACACGAGTGTCCCAACTTAAGGCATAACTAACTACAAGTATCAATTACTATACCAAGAAATAAATTCTTGCATACAACTAGAACTACATCTGGATAAAACAAAATACATATGTGAAAAACATATCCACGCCCAATTCCTACCAATGTCACTCGAATTATAAGATTCACTCAATCTCATAGAATAACACAATAATGTGACATAGTGTCTTTTAAATAAAATTTTCACCACTGGATTATACAATATAGTATTATAAGTATCTTAAAAGCACACAAAGGCATCAACATTCGCGAACCTTCTTATACCTTTATGATTAAATTCGTAGGAATCATATACCTAATGGATTTAATACAAAGACACACAAAAGAATGGGAGCTCACCCCATACTCACACCATGAATTAATCACATACCCAAAAAGTCTGATCGATCAAGTCATCCACACCTCCACATTGTGAGATAGTGTCTAACTGAACACATGATCAATAGCATTGACCTCTACACATCCAACTACATCATCCACGAGTGCGGTATCTGGTCCCAAATCTAATTAAATCCCCACACCAATGGATATATTCACCACGATCTAAAGATGGTATGTTCACGCCACACATAATATATATATAGATAGATAGATAGATAGATAGATAGATAGATAGATAGATAGATAGATAGATAGATAGATAGATAGATAGATAGATATAAAGACTAATTCACCAACCCAAAAGTCAAGGGGAAAACCAAAGAGATGAGTATGAAGAAATTTAATTGAACAACAAAAAAGTTGGTTGGCTTCCCCCTGCCTAAACCACCACCACCACCACCATCACCATAGCAGCCAACACAAGCCACAATAGCAAACCCAAGGGGAGATATAGAGGGATTGTGCCCTGCTTTGGTAGTTGCCCTCCTGTTCATCCAAAATCTTGAGAATAAATTCATATTTAACTGAACACTAAATCCCCCATTAATGTTACTTTAAAACTTCAATATAAGTCAAAATTAAATTTTGATTATTCTGAAAAAATCCAAATTAAATTCCTCACATCATATTCAAACCCAAACGGATCATTATACCAAAGTCCAAATTTTTAATACACCGTATTATAGTTTAATATCATATTTGAATTTCCATACTTAATTAAGTATTTTTCATACTAAATATATCAATATCATATGAAAATTATCCCAACGCAAGAGTCCAAGTCATCATCATAATACATAAACACAGATTAATAAGTGTTTTCAACATAACTTTATTAAAATACGATTTGGATACCAAATAATAATTCATAAATTTAATCCGCCCAATATGCATCATGGTTAAATTAGTAGATTAATTCCTAAACATAATTCTAATCCTAAATACAATTTAAAAAATCACGATGTCAACAACTTACCAATTACATGATGGTAAAGTAAGATATCTCTTTCCTGAATACAAAGACGAGTGATTTATCCTCTTGTGATCTCGTAATTCCTCTCCAAAGATATCCTTAGAATCTCCTAAAACTCATAGTCTTCTAGGGTTTATTTTTTGTGTTAAGTAATACATTAATGAGGGTTAATACCACTTAAATACCCATAATGCATCATGTTCTTTAAAAGGCCTAATTTGTTGGCCTCATGAGCCCAAAACACTACCTAAGTTGATTCAAAACTTATCCCAAAGGTATACTTACCGGTTAGACCCAATCTCGGACTTCGTATCACTCTAGGGTCCGGTCCAAATGGTAATACCTCACGAAGTAAAATAAAACGTACAACTTGATTATTTTACAAGTAACCGCACATAATTATTTATCATATATTACCAATCATTATTTTATTACATGCAGTTCTAAAATCACCTAACATGGAAAACATAGTTGTCACATAAATTATGCTTTTAATATTACCATTTCTCACAAGTATTAATTATTCTCAATTATTACTTTATTCCTACAATTAATAATAAATAAATACCATAAAAATATGGGTATTATGGTCTTCCCTTTAATAAATAAATATCGTCCTGAAAATTTGATATGAACCTAATTATAAGAGTTTTGCCTATTTAGCTCCCTTATCATCCTCCCTCCTCAATGTAGAATCTGCCTCATTGTGGTATCCCCACATGATACTCACTAATGGAATAACCTTGGAGTGAAGAATCATCCCCCTATGATCTATGATAGAGTTTTTTTTCCCGTCATAACTCACGTCTGACAGAAGATCTATATCACCAGATTAATGTATTGGTATGTCGGGTCTTCCTTAAGGAATCTCCGTAACATAGAGATATGGAATACATAGTGCATCTGCTTTAGATAATCTTAACGATACGCAACTGGACCAATAAAATTAATAATCATGAATGACCCAACATATCCTAGATCCAACTTCCCTGTCTTACCGAATCGCATAACTCCCTATGTGGCAGAGACTTTGAGCCAAACCTAAACCCTAAAAATAAACTCTAGATGCTTCACCCCAAATGTTCTTGACTCTTCTACCTATACTAGGCATCCCTCTTCGTAGCCCTATTAAGATCCACCTTCTCATAGGTATCCTGAATGAACTCGAGTCCAAAAATATTGTTCTCCCCCATATTTATCCTACAAATGAGAAAATGACAAGGCCTCTCCTACCTTGCCTCAAAGGTTCCATGTTAATCGTATGTTAATGATATTTGTTAGAAGAAAACTCCACTAATTGTAAGTAATGATACCAACTACCATTAAATTCCATAATACATTGCTTAACATATCCTTTAGCAGCAAGTTCACTCTGTCTATAAGTTCATCCGTCCGTGGGTGGTGTGAGGTACATAATTGTAAGTCAGTCTCCATCGCCTGCTACAAACTCCAGTAAAAAGGGGACATAAAACATCTTTTCCCTATCGCACACAATCTCAAGTGGAACATCATTAAATCTCACAATCTCAGATATGAAAAGCATTCTGAAGTAATATCTATTTAAACTATAAGAAAATTAACTACCTTAATAAAAAGATCCATGATCACCTAAATGGAATCATTTCCCCATTGTGACGCAGGTAACCCATAAATGAAATCCATGGAAATGATCCCCAACTTCAACATCGGAATATCAAGAGGCTATAAAACACCTCCTCATAAGCTTTACAAAGAGAACCCCACTTAGATTTCCAAATAATCGGTAATGTAATTCTCGGCCTGTGACTCAAGGCATCTACCACCATATTTTCCTTCCCTAGGTGACACCGAATATCAAACTGATATTTTTTATGAACTCCAGCCATCAACCCTTTTCTCATGTTCAAATCCTAGTACGTGAACATATAATGCAAGCTCTTTTGGTCCATAAATAGATGAAATCTATCCCCTAATAAATAATGCCTCTATAGTCAAAGGGAAAAATAAATACTACTATCTCCTAGTCATTGGTAGGGTTGTTATAATCGTGAGGCTTAAGATTACCGAAAGCATAAGTTACAGGCCTCTCCTCCTGTATCAAAACACCCCTAAGTCACTATAGTGATGCATCAATATACACAATCTGATCCAATTAATTAATAGGCAATGCGAGCACGGGATATAAAGTGAACTTAGTCTTCAACTCATGAAAATAAAACTACCAAAACTCATTCCAAACACATGGTACCCTCTTCTTTGTCTGGCGCGTCAAAGGCTCAACCATCCTTGAGAAGCCCTGAATAAACCTAAGGGTGAGTTTCTCGATGGTAACTACCCAAATAGAAAATTAATTTTCCTAATTCAAAAAAGGAGTACAAATTTATTATTGTAAAAGGATTAATAATTTGAAAGTTCATGAGACAAAATATTTCACTATGTCTTAGAATCCAAGTTTTATTTTCTTTAATCAACACAATGATTTTAAAACGTAATGAAAAGTAAAATAAGCACAAACTGGATGTTCAAGGAAACAACCCAATAGAGGAAAAACCCTCAGGCTGATTAGAACGACAAATTCGTTATGGTACAGTATTACAACTAGAAGACATATACTTACTACCACACGACACTATGACTTACTAGAAAATATTTCACACCCTATCCTCTGAGGAGAGTGCCGAAACTTAGGAACACTACACTACCACCACATAATTTGTTCACAACCATGTCATCAAAATTTCTGCTAAAAACTTATATTATTTAATGTTGAAGAAACTTTCTCTAAGAATGGAACCGTCAAGCAACAACAAAATCTATACTATATATTTTGAGGGAATCCTAAAAGGTTAGTTTGGTGTATTATATGGGTATAGTGGTCTAAATCTTAAAATTAATTTTTAAAGCCAAATAAGAGAAAATATCTACTCATGCTAAAAAGTTTAGAAAATAATTTTTGAACACAAAGATGGGTAACTAAATCTCTAAGATTTTCTCAGAGATAAAAAATCAAAAGAAATGGCTTGGAGGATTAAAATAAGAGGAGTGGAAAATATTTCTCTCAAATATTTAAAATATTTTCATCAGCTAAAAGATTTTTCAAAGCTGTCACTCTTGGACACTAACTATATAGCCTTATATTTAAAAGTGTTTATGAGAATATATTCTTTGCTCTAGTGAATCTAAATCTATGAGGTCACATAATTTTCAAGGGAAAAAACTACAAGAAAAAAATCCCGCGAAGGTGTTTTGCTGCAGCGAACAAGTGCATAGCTTGGATGAAGAACCTGTGAGATTTAGCTTTGTTTTCCATTAAACGATATTGATTCTAAATTTTGTATATTGAATTAAAGTAGGATTATCTAGGAATAAAATTAGAAATTATACTTATAAACCTAACTATATAGGACTACTTATTTTGTGTATTAGTTGAGACATACCGAGCATGTGTACTCGTAACATACATACTAAAGGGGTTGTCCATATGGAGAATGAGCAATGGTAATTACATTGGTACCCTAATGCGATAGAAAGTTTAACTTAATTTAGTGACGATGTTTACATAGGTACCTTAATGAGATGATACGGGTTTACCTGGGTTAGTATTACTCCAGACACTACGTGTTGAAATTTTCATTATACTCGGGCTGATCCTTTTATATAGCTTTGGGTATGGGGCTATATGACTGGTGTGAAGGCATAGTGATTAACCATTTGGATATGATTTGATGGTTATTCGTGTAGTGTAACCTATAACTATGCCATGTACCCGCGAGCGATCCCCGAGGTGGTAGGATAGGCTTTCGTCATGTGCGGGTTTGAGAAGTGCCATTTTTTAGGTACGAGTGTTGGACCAGGCATGTATTATGTGGATATAGATGTAGAAAATAATTCTATTGAGACATTATACAATTGAGATGTATAAGATGATTAAGTAGAGAATACGTTTATGGAGATAATTGATATATAAATGTCTATAGCGAGGATTAGGACTTAATCATGGGGAATATATGGGATTGAGGTAGATGCATGTTATATTTAGGGTTGGGTTAACTTAAAAGAAACTAAATGAGTGGAAGAAGGTGAGTAGTTATGTTGTAACCCAAAATAAATTATGTTATTATGATACTTTGACTTGTTGTTAACATCTCCTATTAACATTTTTAGGACATAGGCAGTTGTCTCGCCTCCGCCCTGAGATCATTTCAATAGTTTGATTTATGTTTGTGGCCATACCCGATCCTCATGGAGGGTGGGAGAGTGAGGATCCTATGTCCCGCGCGCCCCTCTAGGGAGTGCTTCTATCGGCGTCGTTGATGAGGTGAAAAATGTAGAGAGATGGAGTCTCCAGTCTATTTTACTCAAAACAGACAAGAGAAAGGGATCCATCCCGAAGGACTGTATCTAAGAACATACTGATACATATGAAACCAAAATGATTCGAGAAGGGTCCGAAGGCTAAGTTACGGAATGGGAAGGTGTTAGGCACCCATTCCACTCCTACGGTCTCTCATGGGTTTTTGCTATTTTCCTTTATTTTCCCAGTGATATGTGTGCATGAGTACATATAGCGGAGATAGGAATCCTCGAGTTGTATCATGGGAGAGATAAAGCGAGTCATTTGTAGGAAGGTTCATAGAAATAATATTAGAAAATAGGATTTACGCGATTATCTTTTCGTTGATCATTATAATGGAACGATAACGTATGCGGAATAATACGCCACTAAGAAAAAATATACGCATACATAGATATATGTAATCTAAGAGAGTTGAGTTTAGAGAAAATAGAAAATGAGAGAAAAAATGAGAATAGGACCCGAGTCTTGGGTTTTACCCCGAGACGTCTACGTAGCCTATAGAGGCATCAAAGTCCAAGCAGTTCGAATGAAAAATGAGGGGTGGGGTTTATCCCATAAATCCAACCGGGGACTTTTCTTATTTGTGTGTGTGTGTGTGTAAAAAAGTGTTTTAGTTGTGAGAATAAGTGTAAAAAAAGTATGAGAATTATCGTTTGGAATTTATGAGCAAACCCTCTTTTTCTTATTTTTTTGGGTTTTTATTTGTATGAAAATAAGAGATGTGCAATAATACTAAATAAAAAGTATATTAGGATATGTGAGATGAGAGAATAAAAGTGCTAAGTAATAAAACAAGTTAATGCGAATTTATGAGAATTTAAGGATAGAATTGAGAAAATTGGACCTTCTTGACGATCTTAAGCACGATCTTGAGTGTTGTAGAGTAGCCCTTGCACTTAGATGATGATGGAGGGTAATTAATTCACCAAGTTTGATGAAAAGTATGATGAAAAGTGAAGGTTGTAAAGGGGTTTGGATGTGGAAATCACGCTGACTTCGAGAGAGGTTTTCTGGGTTTGCTGGGAGTGATGTCTGTCTAATCTGGGATCCCTTTGCAATGAGATTAAGGCCTCCTTTTTATAGGCCCAGGTCATTACCAATTAGCATATCCCTGGTCCTGCCAATTGGCAAGTGCATTTAGGCACACTGCTGATAGGCAGGGTCTGGGACCTGGCGTTTGGTAGTGTCTTTTAGGCCTTTTTGGAAAATCGTTCACTGAGCGCAAACCGTTGATCCGAATCTTGCATGAGGCAGACCATTGGTGAGGTAATGCATAGAACTTAGAAAGTACTTTGGACTGCTCTTGGGTTCAGGAGTTGACTTTAAGTTAAATGTGTCTCGGAAGCGCTCGTCGGCCCTTTGGACAGGAAAACTTCGAACGTAAACGGATCGTTCATCCGTATGGTAAGTTATAATCGCGCACGGGGTGGACCGTTGGAAATTTTAGGAGATGTACTTAGAAATTACAAAGAGTTTTATCCGGTTCTGGGAGTTGACTTTGGTCAGATGGTTCCTGAAAGTGTTTGGTGACCTCTCGGAGTAAAACGGATCGTTCGTCCGTACCATAGGTCAGAATTGCACACGGAGTGGACCATTGGAAAGGGGTTTTAGTACCCTTTGAATATTAATTTAGTCTTGGTTGAGATGAAGAGTTAACTTAGGTAAAACGAAGCTCGGGAGCGCCCGATGGCCTCTAAATCAGGTTTTGGGGGAAAATGAGTCGTTTGTCCGCATGGTAAGTCAGAATTATGCACGGGATGGACCATTGGAAATGGGTTTTAGTTACCTTTGAATATTCATTCGGTCTGGGTCGAGATGAAGAGTTTGACTTTTGGTCAAACGGAGCCTGGGAGCATCCAATGGCCTTTAGGCCGGTACTCGGGGTATGACTTGGGATTGAAGTGATGAAGAGAGGTTCTAGGGACCTAAGGAGAGGTTAGGGGTAGTAGAATGGGGTGTCTAAAGAGCCCCTTGGTGGTTGAGTTTGGAATAAATGATAGCCATCGAATAGACATCGCATGATGCCTTTGAGAGAGTATGACCAGAGGGTCGTGGTTGATTATGAGGACCTAAGGATGAGGATGACCGATTCTACAGGTCGAAGATAATTATGAGGGCTTAGAGATGAGGGTGACTGATAATTTTGTGAGCTTAAAGGAACATGCTAGGGATGGTCTTAAAGGAAGTAATGACCAAAGCAATGATGTGGGTGACCAATTCTGCGAGTCGAAGCAAATTTTGAGGGATTAGATTTTGATGACCGATTCTACGGGTCGAAGCCAATTCTGCGGGCTTTGGAGAGATGACCAATTTTGTGGGTTGAAGCAATTCTGTGGGCTTGAAGATGAAATGACCAATTCTGCGGGTCGAAGCTAATTATGTGGGCTTGAAGATGTGATGACCAATTCTGCGGGTCGAAGCCAATTATGCGGGCTTGAAGAAGAGATGACCAATTCTGCGGGCTTAAGTTTGGGTGGCCAATTATGCGGGTTGAAGATAATTCTGTGGCTTAAGTTGGGGTGACCAATTCTGTGGGTCGAAGCCAATTCTATGGGCTTGAAGATGTTATGACCAATTCTGCGGGCTAAAGTTGGGGTGACCAATTTTACGGGTCGAAGCCAATTCTACGGGCTTAATTTGGGGTGACCAATTTTGCGGATCGAAGCCAATTCTATGGGTTAAGTGTGGGTGACCAATTCTGCGGGTCGAAACCAATTATGCGGGCTTAAGTTGGGGTGACCGATTCTGCGGGTCGAAGCCAATTCTGTGGGTTGAATCCAATTCTGCAGGCTTGAGTTGGGGTGACCAATTTTGCGGGTCAAAGCCAATTTTACGGGCTTAAGATGTGATGACAAATTCTGTTGGTCGAAGCCAATTCTACGGGCTTAAGTTGGCGATCCAAGATTGAGGTCAATTATGACCTGAGAGAGGTGACGACCGAGGACCGAGGTCAATTTTGACCAACTGAGGTGACACTGTAAGACCGAGGTCAACTCAAACCTAAGAGAGGTGACGACCGAGAACTGAGGTCAATTCTGACCTAACTAAGGTGATGATCTAAGACCGAGGTCAATTCTGACCTAACTAAGGTGTACATTTCCTTCGGGAAAATCATGGGTTCTAGTTGGGATAAAGATTGGATTTTGGGTTCCGCTGGGGAATAGTGAATGAGCTGGGGAGCCGATTACTGGGGAAATCCTTGTGTCTTCTGCAGACTTTACCTGGAGAGAATGATTGTTTGGAATTTTGTCGAGGAAAATTACCTTATGATCTTGATTTGAGTTGGGGAGCCTATGGCTGGGGAAATCCTTGTGATTTTGGAGATTTTATGGAGGAAAGGCAAATTTGATGCTAAAAACTCCGCTGGGGGGAGTGATTAGGTGGTCCAGGTATTGGACGTATTGCTCGGGGAGGTTTGAGAACTTTGGGGTATTGGAGGTGATCCTTAGAAATTCTTCGGTGACATTGCCCGGAGGGAATTCACTTGGCTTTTTAGAACTCCAATGGGGAAATAGGGGTTTCGTTTGAGGGAGTGTGGAATTCTCTTGGTGAAAATGCTTTAGATCCTTACTGGGATTTTTAGGAATTTTGTAAGGTTTTTTCAGGATTTTCAGGGAGTTTTTTTATGAAATTTTAAAGGGGTTGCCGATCGTCATGGTATGGGGGTGCCATTCGGTAGTGGCATAGACTTTTGGACAGCCTTGGGAAGATAAAAGGGTTGTGCCGATCGGTGGTTGGGAGGTCAGTGCCGATCGTCATGACCCTTGGCATCCTATATAGAGGGGGTGAATTCCCTTCATTTTTCACAGCTTCTTACTTTCTCTCTTTCTATAATTTTCCTATGCAAATCGGTCTAGCATTCCGATTTCTAAAAATAATGGCAGCTTTCGTGAGCTCGGCAGCACATAGGGAATGGTTTACCATTGAAGAGGCAAGTTTTTTAAACTTTCTTAATTATGAGTTTGTAGAAACACATGCTAGACTATAGGATTTTTGGATAAAGATCCATGTTTTGGAAATTTTGGTTTGAGATAATATCAATTAGGATTATGGAACTTATGATTAGGATTATATATTTTACTGCTGATTTTGAAATTTGATAAAAGCATGTGATTCAATTGGAGAATAAACTATCTAACTAGAAACAAAGTGAACTCATATGTATCCGAAAGTCAAACACAAGTGAAATCGTTTTAAAAAATAAAAAACATTGTATGTTGATTTTAGGTCTGTTTTATGCTTAAATTGGTAGTGTGCGCTGAGAGTTATTGTACAAATTAAAGTTCTAAACAAATTTTTAGTTTTAAGTTTCTTTGAAATTGGATCAGAAAAGCCTTAAATCGACATTTTATATTTCTGGGTAAAATGTAACTTTATCGAGAAAAAAGATTATTGTGAATTAAATTATAATTCAGGCTTATTATAATAATTTCGGGTTTTGGAACAGTAGGTACGGGGTCAGGGTAGCCACTGTAATAATTGATTAAATTATTTAAATCCTTTCATTTAGCATGAGATGTTAGGAATATTAGGAAATGGGAATAAAATGTGAATTATTAGTTTACAAGATAAACTTGAAATATACTCTATGTTTGTATAGGATGAGTGCATGCCTATGTTATCTTGATTGTGATATTATATGTAATGTCATACCTAGATACTTGATATCACGGGAGGTTATGTATAACAGGTAATCTTATCTTTGTGTGGCCATTAGGGAGGATTTGGAGTCCTTCCGCAGAACATAGCACTTATGTTGTCATTACCTTAAGAGATGTTAGTGTATTAACTGTCATTTGGATACATTAGGTATGGAATTCATCCTTATGGTGTTTAGGATTATGTTCGCCTCCATTATGCATTATCATTTTATAAATTGAGGTATCACACCTATCTTAGTCCTTAATTTGGTATGTGGGGTACGTAGGGACTAGATAGCAAAGTATGCATGCATTATGAGTTTGATCGTTTAGATGCCATATTCGTGTATATATATATATATATATGTATTAGATAATGTAACCTATACATATACATACACTTGTGATAGTCTACTCTGTTGTGTGTTGTAGAAGTGATTATTGTGAATGTTTAAAATGTACTTTCTGTATGTGAACCTAAGCGGCTAAAATAATGAGAACCAAATGATTAATAAAGTAAGATAATATTAACATCTCATATGAAACATACGAATGGGTTAAGAGATTTATATAAATTAATACGGATTAATAGAGTGGTCTATATTTTGTTATGTAGGTAGCTTAACCAGGAAGCAATATTAGAGTACATTAGATGTGCACACTAAGTGAGAGGTGAGGAATCATGTGAGAGTACGCACATGTAACTTGTATATTTACATTACTCATAATACAACATCTTATACACTTAGTAAATATTTTTAAAACCTTTTTGGGGATCTGACCCGAATCAAATCTATTTTTTGCAAAACCTGCTAAGTGTATAGCCACAGGAACACCAACACGGGGAGATTCATTCTGGAATTGACATGTTACAGTGTTTTGGATGTTGTTGGACCTCATGCTTAGACGTATATATCATTCTTGTCATCTAGCTTATGATTCAGTATTTCTATTCGAGCGTGTTTGCTCATTTTCTAGACTTTACTTTTGGTTTTTAGTATTACCTTTAGACCAAACGATTTGCCTCAGTATTGTACTTGACTTGTATTATTCAATTATTATTCTATTCAGTTTATTATGGTGGTTATTTTATTCATTACTATGTTGTTTAATTATTATTATTTTTTGTTAATTAAAATTGACATATGGCTTATTAGGATATTTAGTGATGAAAAAAATGTCTCTCTATAGTGATGTTAAGAATGGACCCTTTATGAATCTTATTTAATTGAATTGTAGATTGATCACCTAATATTTTAATTTGCAGGGTGTCAATGATAGTAACGGAGCATCAGGTTCTAGTGTCTTTAGGAATCTGTGCGGACTAATTATGTTTCAGCGTAGCGTCCTTTGATATAAAGACTTATATTATGATTGTTGTTTTCATAATGCGAAATTTATGTCTTCATCTTCAGTGATAAAAAAAGGTATTAGATTTATGAAATTCTCTATTTTTTCTAATTCCTCCCAGATGTGCACTAAGGGCTGGGGCAGCATAGCCATGGTCGCATAAGGCTCAAACATATAAAAACCTTATAGCTACAGACATTGCATTCATTGATTCCCAAGTATTAAATGCAACAATGAATGCTCATGCTTAGCAGGCACCTCAAGCAGCACTTCAGTAGTAGACGATGGCACTTAGCGAGGGACAACAATTCCCAACTGCATGGGAGAGAGTTCGTGATGCCTCTATGAAATGCCACCCTCCGGAGTTTCAAGGGAGTTTTAATGTAGTAAGAACTTGCCAATGGAAAAAATATATCCAAAGGCAGTTATTTATGTTAGAATATACTGATACACATAAGCGGATAATATCTACCTTTAAGCTAGTAGGGGTAACACTGCAATGGTTAGAATCATTCACCACTATATAGGAGCGAGATGCTATGATTATCCAGAAGTTCTTGGTGCAGTTTAATTAAAAGTACTTTGCTCTCGCCGTTCAAACTGAAATGAGGCAAAAATTTCTTAATATTTCCTAGGAATGGAAAACTGTGGTAGAATATGAAGAGGAATTCATGTGCTTGTCCAACTTTGTGACTGATGATCTTAATATAGATTCTAAGAAAGCAGAGAATTTTATAAAGGGATTGGTTTGGAGAATTCAACAACATTTTTTGGGTAATCTAGTCTTAGTGAATTTTGAACACATCCCTATTGCATTGTGTTAATCATTATCTGAACATGAAAAGGAACAAGATGAGTGGTGAATATATCCAGTCAACCGAGACTAGGGGTAATAATACCGATGGGAGTTCTTAGAATTAGAAAAAGCAGGGTGAGTATAATTCTCAGCCAGGGGATTACACTAAGTGACTTCGTTTTGGAGGATTCAGACCGGGAAAGTATGGCTTTACAAATTGACATTAGTGCCAAGGGAATGGTGGTGAGGGCCAACAAGGCAGAGGTTAGCAGAGCCAGAAAAGAGGCCCATTTTATGGTAAGTGATTTATTTATTGCAAGTATGGCCATAAGCATTAGGAATGTCTTGACAAGTGTATGTTTCATCAAAACCAGGTTTTTTTTTCCAGAACTACGGAGACCTATTTTTCTCGGTGCCCTACCAGCGCTAGCGGTAGTTCCAGCTTTACCTAACATTCCAGTAGCTCCAAAACAGGGGGAATAACTTCAATATTGGTGCGGGTATAATGTTCATCAGGCCACATTGCATTTGTACCACCCGTAGTTTAGGGTATGTTTCTTATTCATGGTATTATAGGGCGTATTTTATTGACAATGGGGAGTCACATTCATTTATTTATACTAGATTTGTTCGGGTCGCAGGGCTCTTAGATACGTCCGATAGTACTATTACTTGTGTAGACTTGCCTTTGGGTAGTGGGCCACTTATGTCTTTATCTGTCAGAATGTGAGTAGAGTGATCGAGAAATTGATCTTACCTGCTGATATGCTTATGTTAAACATATCAGAGTATGACACTATTATTGGCATGGACTGGTTAGTATCACATAGAGCCATGATTGATTATTTTTTTTAGGATTATTATTTTTGTTAGTCATGCCATGAGATGTTTCTAGTGGTGATGCCTCACCTCGAGGGAGGATCGTACACTCTTTCATATTATATATATGAGGAAATCCCCATGGGTGTTATAATATCCCTTGATTCGATGCTGGTAGTATGTCAGTTTGCTGATGTATTTAAGGAAATTACAAGGTTACTACTTATTCAAGAGATTGATTTTGTTATTGACATAGCACCAGGCAATTGATCAATAGTTCTTTCACCGTACCATATGGATCCAACCAAGATGAGAGAGCTTAGAGATCAGATTGAGTAACTTTTAGGGCAGGGTTTCATCATAGGACTACCTCTCCTTTGGGTGCTACCGTTCTATATGAAAAGAAGAAGGATGGATCTCTTAGGTTGTGTGTTTACTACAAGGAGTTAAGCAAGGTCACGATAAAAAATAAATATCCGTTGCCATGTATCGATGATTTATTTAATCAACTTAGGGGAGTGACTTACTTCTCTAAGATCGATTTGAGATTCAGATATCATCAGTTGCACATCAGGTTGCACATCAGGGAGGAGGAAGTTCCTAAGAGTGTATCTCTATTGCAGTATGGGTCCAATTAGTTTAGGGTTATTCCTTTAGGGCTAACCAATGCTCCAACAGTTTTTATGGACTTAATGGACTGTGTATTTTAGGAATTTCTAGAACAATTTGTCATTTTCTTCATTGATGATTTTTAATTTATTTCTTGACTAAGATGGATCATGCAAAGCATTTGAGTATGGTTTTGCAGACATTGCATGAACACCAATTGTATTCAAATTTCAAGAAATGTGGGTTTTTGCTTCGAGAGGTATTAATATTGGGTCACATTGTCACTGATATGGGAATATCAGTGGATTGGAGTAAGGTATCTATAGTGAGAGAGTAGGGATAACCCACAACACCGATCGAGGTTTGTAGTTTCCCAGGGTTAGCCAGTTATTATCGTCGATTTGGTTGCGGATTTTCGAAGATTACAGGTCCATTGATAAATTTGACATGCAAAAGGGTTATCATTCATATGTGATGAATCTTTTTAATACCCCGTACTTTTATGGACATTTAAATTACATGAGTGAGTGTAATTTATTAATTTGAGAATTTAAAGTGAATGGATTAATATTAATTTGTCCAGTGACGGATTAATATTGACGTGTGCTATATTTACTTAGGAGAATAAGTAAATGAAGTTGAATTATTTTATATCATGTCGTGGTTAGGATAAGCGAGAAGTAATAACTTTTTATTTACAAAATACGTGCGGAGCTGTATTCTGTTTAAAAAGGTGAATTTTTGATAAGTGACTTGGATGGGTATTTCGAGTGCACGGTTGGCCTCGGGTGGTCTTAAATAGACAAAATGAAGTACCGGGGGGTAATGTTTGGGTTCTGGGGACGTTTTGGACTAGTAATGACTCACATTTGAGTATGCGAGTTAATTTCGGGTGTAATAAGGGGATAACCCTTATTTCTCTCTTATAAGGGCACGAGAGAAAGAGAAAAGGAAGAAAAGAAAGAAGAAAAGAAAAGGGAGAAGAAAAGGGAGAAGAAGAGGAGATTCCGGCCAAGCTTCGAAGGATGCCGGCACGTGTTTAACTCGTTTTAAATATTTATGTGTGTTTATAATTCATATTATAGTTGGTGAAAACTATATGATTTTGGGTTGGTATTCTTGAATCAAAATGGGGTTTTTGAAAATGATTTCACATAATTTCAGGTGATAACAACTCCACATGAAATCTGACTTTAAATCCATGTTAATGGTGTAATTTTGGTGAGACAATTTGGAAAGATGAGAAATTGTGAGTTTAACTAAGTTAGGGTTTAAATCATAGTTAAATTGGGGAATCCCATGAATTAATTGTTGTGTTTGGTAAATCATAGTGTGTATATTATTATATTGATGGTTGGTGAGGTTAGAAGCCATAAATCTTGGGTTGGATGAGTGCTCGATTGAATTTGAAGTTGGAGAAGATGATAAACTCCCAAATATGTACATGTCTAACCGGTGAAATGTGGTATGGTTGGGGTCACAAGACCGGTTCATTTTTAGGGCCATCGGTTCATTTCGTTTATTGACATTGGACCGATTTGGTTTTCTGGCCATCGGTTCGGTTCGTTTATGACAGAAAAATTTGAGAATTTTTTCTTGGACTAAAGGATTGGAGAAGAATTCCTTTTCCGAGTTAAATAATAGGGGACCTTAAATAGAGTGTGAGGACCTCTAAAATATTAAATGAGTGATATATAAACCTCAGGTTAGTGGGAATAAGATTTGGGTTACAAACTTTAGGGGTGTTTGGGACGAACGACACTCGGGAAAATTATTTCAGTGGGTATATATTTATGCGTGTAGAATATATATATATATATATATATATATGGGTATAGATACATCATATATATGTTATGATTATAAATATATCTTTGTGTGAAGGATATATTTTTGTGAAGGATACCCATCTACTGTTATCATGGGAAGTTGCGCGATGTGGGTGAATACCCTTGGCTAGTGAATGCAATGAGAGTATAGTCCCCAGGTCATAACGTCTAGTTTTTTTAAGTAGTGTGTCTCTTTATTATGGGTGAGACGTCTTGGGTATGATTCGATCTCACTTTCAGGTGAGGAACTATGACCGCTTCCCCTACGTTTGTGTTATATTTTTATCAGGTTGGTGTGAGATCCCGACCAGTGGTACCCAGGATTATGAGTGTATTACCTGGAAGATGATAACATTATAAATACTGCATCGATTGAGTTATTACTCTGAGGGATGGTTATTATACCTATATAGTGTGTGATATATAAGTATGAATATACTTGATATGTATATATATATATATATATATATATATATATGGACAAAATAAAGGACAAAGTGAGAAGTAAATTGTTGCATCCAGGAAAATAAAATCTAAAATCAAATGTGAAATACGTATATAAAGATGAGAAAATTATATACGAGATTAATAACACTAAAATGTAAATAGTGTATAATAACTAGTGAAAGTTATTCATAATAAATGAATAAATTATAAGTGGGAATTATAATTTATAAGCTCGTTCGAAATCTTAGGATATTATTTACGAAGGGTATGAGATAAAGTATGTGTGTTTAGAAGTTTGGTGAGATGCTAGTTAGGAGGTATAGTGTAACTATGGTATTTGAAATACATGCGTTAGGTGTGCACTGTTAGATGAGAGGTGAGGGGTATCTCATGTGAGTTCGACACTGGTTAGAAATGGAGAATATCATATTTTAAATATTAAAGTATTTTAAACACTAGCTAAATATTTTCAAAATCTTTTGCGCTCTGACCCTCTTGAAAATATTTTAAAAACCTTTTAGATGTCCAGTGATCTAAACACTGCATCGGGTTGGTTCGTTTATTGTCACCGGACCAGTTTGTTTTTCTGGCCAACGGTTCGATTTGATTAGGTTATGATAGAAAACTTTGAGAAATTTTTATTTGACAAAAGGATTGGAGAAGAATTCGTTTTTGGAGATAAATAATAGGGGACCCTAAATAGATTGTTAGGGCCTCTAAAAGATTAAATGAGTGATATATAAACCTCGGGTTCGCGAGAATAAGATCCGGGTTAAAAACTTTAGGAGTGTTTGGGATGAACGACACTCGAGAAAATTATTTTATTGGGTATATATTTATGCGTGTAGAATATATATATACATGAGTGAATCCGAATATGTGAGTAGGATGAAACTAAAATATTAACTAGATGTGATAAGTGAATATTCGGGAATATATTTATGTGATAATTGTATCATAAGTGTATGAATACTTGCGGGATTAAAATAAGTTGTGTGTATACTTATGAACTAATATGAATCGGTATATTCGGGATTATAGGCTAATGGCACGGGAGATAGTCATGAATAGCCAGATTTGATCTATATATATGCGCATATAAAGATAGTATATATATGACACGATTATAAATACATATGTGTGTGAATGATATATTTGTGTGAAACATACCCCTCCAGTTCTATCATGGGAAGTTGTGCGATGTGTGTGAATTGCCTAGCTAGTGAATGTAGGGAGAGTATAGTCCCCAGGTCATAGTGTCCAGTTATTTAAGTAGTGTGGATCTTCATCATGGGTGAGACGTCTTGGGTATGATTCGATCTCACTTTCAGGTGAGGAACTATGACCGGTTCCCCTATGTTTGTGTTATGTTTTTATCAGGCCAGTGTAAGATCCTGAATGGTGGTACCCAGGATGATGCGTGTATTCCCTGGAAGGTGAAAGCATTCTGTAGACTACATCCATTGAGTTATAGCTCTGAGGGATGGTTATTATAGTTATATAGTGTGTGATATATAAGTATGGATATACATGATGTGTATAGTATATTATGTCTATCTATCTATCTATCTATCTATCTATCTATCTATCTATCTATCTATCTATCTATCTATCTATCTATCTATCTATCTATCTATCTATCTATCTATCTATCTATCTATCTATCTATCTATCTATCTACAAACAAAATAAAGGATAAAGTGACAAATAAAAGTTTTCATTTGGGAAAATAAAATTCGAAATAAACTGTGAAATACGTATATAAAGATTACAAAAATATATACGGGATTAATAACACTAAAATTAAATAGTTTATAATAACTAGTGAAAGTTATTCACAATAAATGAATAAATTATAAGTGAGAATTATAATGCATAAGCTCGTGCGAAAGCTTAGGATATTATATACGCAGGGTATGAGATAATGTATGGGTGTTTAGAAGTTTAATGAGATGATAGTTAGGGGGTAGGGAAACTAGGGTGTTTAAAATACATGCATTAGGTATGCATTATTAGATGAGAGGTGAGGGGTATCTCATGTGAGTGTGACACCAGTTTAAATATGGAGAATATAATATTTTAAATATTAAAGTATTTGAAACACTTGCTAAATATTTTCAAAACATTTTGGGCTCTAACCCATTTGCAAATATTTTAAAAAACTTTTAGGTGTCCAGAGACAGGGACGCCTGGATGATATTATTCCTTCGAGTCAGATGATGCTGCAGTAGGTGTGGATCCTAGCAGGAATTGTTCAGAAGCTTCTATCCTTGTGATCTAGATAGAGGTATTGTGATTTATATTTGGGCATGTTGCCCAACTGTTGTCATTTTGTTATTCTCTGCATTTTCGATTGCGCCTATTCGATTTGGTTGTATTGAATATTTTACTGAAAGTTATCAGTTACTGTTTATTTAATTCAATTAATATGTATATTAATTATGTGGATGGATTTATTGTGCATTGAAGTTAACAAGATTATGAGTTTAAAATTTGACGCCGGGCCTAATAGGTAATTATTAATTAATTTGGTTTTGCGAAAGTGATGCTGAGAATGATCCACATGAGAAATCCTATTTTATTTTGATAAATGATTGATCAGTCGAGATTAAAATAGTCGGGGTGTCATAAATGGTATCTGAGCATCAGGTTCTAGTGTCTTTAGGAATCTGTGCTGACGTACAACGTTTTCAGCATTGATTTCTATTTTATATAGAGCCCTATGTTTAGGATTGTTAATTATTATGGTGAGATTTCATTCTCCTGCTATACTGTATAACTTTAGTGAATCTTATATGCATTCGGGTGTGTTTCGTATGCCGAATAATGAAGGATGACACATGTGGGCCATTAGGAGGACAACTAGAGGTGGGGCTCACTTGGAGTTGAAGAATATTTTGGGGACAATGACCATAGTCGAGCTCACCCTATTTTTGCTCGGTTAGTTGGGGCTATAAGGACTGCTAGGGTGCAACATATTTTTTTCAAGTACCTCTATAGTAGAAAGTGGTGCCAAATTAGACTCACCCATCGCAGTTAGAGTGGGAGGAGATAAAGGGGTCTTTGAAGTGGAGCATTCGTTAAAATTTTAGAAAATGAGAAGGTTGTGTATGTTAGCCCATGGATGTATGATATCCAAAGGATTTGGCATATAGGAGAGTGAAGTATACCCGAAAGTGAAAATTTGGGTAAAAATTTTTGTAGCTCGTGGGAGCAATGTTGTAATGGTGGGAGTAGATCACCACATTTGAAAAGTTTAATATTATGCCAATGGAAGGATCTTAGGTACGGCTTGACCACAAGTTCCTTCTTCTGTTTTTCATAAAGAGATCTTAATGAAATTCTGAAGTTATCACAAGAGGGCCGGATAAAGGCCCATTTGTGAATAAGAATTTAGTTAGGGAGTAAGACTGGATGAAACGGTGATAGCGAAAAAGTGCACTGGGGAGACCCATTAGGGGGCGCATTTAAAGGATTCAGATAGTTAAATTTATATCGAGTGATGGTGGATTTAGTTGGGACTGTTAAATCCAATAGTGTGTTCCTTAGGTCTAGTGAAGCTAATTGAATGGTGGGGTTAGCCATCAGGGTTGTGGCCACTAGGTTCTGAGAGAAGGACAACACTAATACGATTAGTATGTCCAGGAATAGGGAATTATATAAAGATATTTTTTATGTGGAGAGTAGGAACACATGCATTGATTTTACCCAAAGTGAGGGACAAGATTATAATGCCTAGCGGGGGCAATGATTAAGATAGTTTTTGGTTCAGTTCGGACAGGCGTGCTATGTCTGGGAACCATTTGAGAAACCAGGGCAATTGGCAAGGTCGAAATATGATTATTATCCTCGGGTGAATGATGCATGCTTTATGTGACACGAGCGAGTCACGGTATTTTGAATCTCACTAGATTCGCGTGTGAGATGAGTTTAGTCGTATTATCGATATCATTATTATGTGTATATATATTATCCATGGTGTAACAGGGTTATCTTTGGTTTCATCCGTAGGGGAGCGGGTGTAGTCAGTGGGAATATATTTTATTGGAATTACTCATTCTAGTGAGGTGCTATACGAGTATTATATTATCCTAAGTATAGAATGGTTAGAACGATAGTTGGATTATATTACAAGGCTATCGTGCTTGATGTTCCCAAGGCAGGATGTGTTCTTTTGGTGATGCCTCACGTGAAAGAGGGTTGAACTCGCATTCATATTATATAATGGTAGAGACTTCGAAGAGTATAGTTGTGTCTAGATATCGATCCCGGTGTGTAGGGACTTTACCAATATGATTTGCGGTGCATTGGGCTTACTATCAAGCAAAGAGAATTAACTCGTTAAAATTTTTAGTGCTCAGAACTTGGGGATAGGGAGAGCGCATTGTTATATCACTCATTTAGAGATGTGGGAGTTACAATTTATATTTATGTATATGGGGACAAGATATTTTAGATGTCCCAATTATGTGTTTGATGTTTATGGAATATGATTTCCATCAATGCTGAGTGGTAGTGCGTTGGGGAGAGTTCCTTATTTGAAAGCTATTACAGGATGAGATACACGTGGACTTTAATAAACATCGTAAGTGGAAAGACATTGATGGATGCTAGCGCATCAGTTTTGAATGTTAATCAATGAAAGCGTAGAGAAAACACTCTGAGTTGAGAACTTTTATATAATATAAGCCTAGTGGAGCCGGTAGTCCTGTGAGGGAGCACTGGAAATTTTTCTTCTCACCGTGGGTTAAATGGTGGAATGATGTTAAGGAGAACTAAATTTTGATTTATGGGGTGATTGAGAATACCCATGAGTTATAGCCACATCGAGAATGTGAGGGCCAATATTGAGAAATGTGTGTTAAGTGTGTGACGTTTCCAGTGTTGTGAAAATATGCATGAATTATAGGGTATATGGTCATCTGGGTTAGTTGACTTCAAAATCATTCGACATAAGAGGACGTGGGAATAAATGTTTGGAATATATGCCTGTGGGGAAGTTATAAACGAAGTTGGAATGGCATGATGGATTAAACGTGGCGTGAGAAAGACAATGATCCAATTATATATATGCAATGAGAGTAGCACATCCGAGATGGGTTGAAAGGCTATGGGAAGCCATTTAAAAGTATATCTCTTGAGAAGAGGAAAAATCCAACTATTATGTGAAAGTAGATCGGAGTCCTACTCATTTGAATGTTGAGGGTGGCTTGCGTGTAAATAGAATGTTGATGTCTATAAGGCAAAAGGGCCCAGAAGTGCACATTGTGGTAAAAAGTGCACATGCCGTGATTTTGGTAAACCCAAGGGAAGAAGGGGAATATAAAGTACCACTTAATGGAAAATATCATAAGTGGAAATTGGAGTTAGGTGAGACATAGTGCAATTGTCTCTGGGTTCACCACTCATATATGGAAATATGTTGGTTTGAGATGATTTACTAGAAATTTTGTATCAAGTCGATGATTACAGTGACGAAATGGGAAGACAGGCTAGTAAATTTTATTGATAGGTTGTGCCTAAACCTTTCTTTAAAAATAAGGATTGCACCGGTGCAAGGTGATACCCAATATTGTTTTGTGTCCATATGAGATCTTTGAACCCCATCTCTGATAGGGATTTTCGGGAAGTAGTGGGGATAACATTTTTTTGGGAAAGTTGTTTCACCTATAACCGATGATTATACGAGAGGTGATTTACAATGTTGGATAATGCGAGTGGTGAGCCTTATAAACTTGGGAAGGGAAATTACCAATTTCAAGAGTTGTGTGTAATAAATCGTACCAGTTTATTATGGATAAGGTGCCATTTGAGGTTTTGCATGGAAAACCTTGTTAATCCCCCTCTAGTTGTTTAGTGGTGAGTGAATAACTAGATTTTTGGATCAAATGTGATTTAGAGTTCGTTTTTGAGAGGGGCATTAACCACAAACTATTTTAGGGTGACTTTTGAGTGTCTTAAAAGTTACGTCGCCATGAACCAAAATTTGAAGGACTGACAGGAGTGGCCAAATGTTTTATGGTTTCTCTTTATAAGGGAGTTTTGTGTTGGGATGGATACAAAAAGCTCGCACTTAGTGATGTGCGGCCTTCCAATAGTAGTAAGGTGATAGAGCTAGTGATCACTATACCAAATCTGCCTAATTGTCACTGTCATTAACCTTGATAAGTTCAACTTGTCAAGGTCAATGACCGTGACAATTTGGGGCGAGACAACTTTTTTTTATCACGGACGTGTCACAGTCATTGACAGTGATAGGTTCGTTAGAATTATCACGGTCGTGTCACGGGCCATGACCATGACAAGTTAGTCACGGTTAATAACCGTGACAAAGAATTGACCCTTTTTAAAAAAAATTGTCACAGTCATTGACCGTGACAAGTTCATGATAACTTTTGTCATGGGCTTGTCACGGTCAATGACCGTGACAATTCTGGGCAGAATTTTAAAAAAATCTGCTGGGCAGTATGGCCACTAACACTGCCCAGCAGTATATTTGTACCTGTTATAGCAACATTGTACCTGTTCAAACATCATATATCCGAATAAACTAGATATAATGCAAATATACATTCAAAATAGAAACTATTTAAGAAGAAACAACATCACCATCAATTATCTCAAATCTATAAACTATTTAGTTGGAAAATAGATTTTGGTACCGCGACGCTCGGGGACACCTCATTATCCTTCCCTTCTCGTCCGAAGAGCTACATAAGTATCGAGCCTATGTGGCCTACCCCTAAGGCCACTCCATGTCCCTTGAAATAAAATAAAGTAAAATTAGTATCCGCCCCGCAAATATAGATAAATATAAATCAAAATCGAAATTGAAATCGAAATCAAAATCGAAATCGAAATCGAAATTGAAATTGAAATTGACATATAAATATAAATATAAATATAAATACATTACCAGTAGTGCCACCCAAATAGCTAACTTGACCTCATATGACACCTCCTTCTAACTAATGTACCCCGAGAAATCGTGTCAAATATAATTCCCTTAATATCTGAACACTAAGAAATGCCATAATCCTATGGAGTTATGTTCTGCAAATTCCTTCCAACCATTGTGTAGACAAAAATCACAAGTTAAAGTTGTCAATTCTACTTTCCAATGGTCTCCCCTGTTTTGCTAGAGGTTCCAAGTGGTGGGGTATGCAAAGTGGAATTGAGAACTTCAACTGGTGATGTTTGGCTACACAACGGTTGGGAGGAATTTGCAGAACATCACTACATAGGATTATGGCATTTCTTAGTGTTCGGATAGAATAAGAGATTCAGTCTCCTCTCCACAAATAGGACACCCCAAATAACTATGTACTAATCACCTATTAAAGGTAAGAAGCGTATATTCATGGATTAGTATAAATAAAACTTAGATGTAGTTGGAATATTTATGTATTAATCTCCTATCCACACACGCACACTACACAAGAGTGAAAATGATAAAGTGAAAATCAATTAAAAGAATTAAAAATGGATGTTTCGATACAAATTGGAATATTTATTACAAATTCAAAAATTGTTTCAAATTCGGGTTATCATAAAAAATGGATTGATATTCAGTAGGAGGAGCCAAGTCATCCACACTACATCTATTCTACTTGTTGAAGGTTATTGTGAAGGTTGGTCAGGGACAAAAGAAACTTTTAATTCACCATGAAAACTCCAAAATCGATAACTATCTTGCATACCCAATCTTAACAAATTTAGTTCAACTGTTTTCCACTCAAACACCTTACCATTTTTACACCTAGCACATGGACATGGAAACTCTTCATCATTATGACATATCTTTGGATATTTCACAAATTCGTTAGCACCTTTGCAAAACACATCCCCCATTCTATTTGTCTCACCCATCCACTCTTTGTATTTCTGATATCCCATCACAGCTACCACAACTAAACACCTATTAAAGGTAAACAAAACTTAGATTTATAGTATGTTTAATTTAATTATCCCATCATTTAATTTATATTTCCTCCATCTCCTCTAAAGGATGAGTGGTCCTATCCCATTCAAGACCGCATTTTTCTGTAATATACTTAACAGCTCATGCACATTGTTACGATTTGAAAAAAATTCGACGGCATATCCCCGTAGTTCTCCAAGTACACGACGTAGATTGGCAGGTGTGAGTGTTATTTCAACTGATCAATTGAAATAACAGTCACACTTGTCAATGTAGGATGTACCCAGAGAACATTAAGATACGACTCCAGAACTTCTTCCAAAAGTAACAACTTTAAGCCACTAAGAATATTATACAGTCTCAAACTATCCAAACGGGACAATTCGAGACATCTCATTACATGGGTAATAACTCTCAAACGGGTCTAAGGGCTATTGAATGCGTACACATAAGAACTGGAAGGCTAGTATCTATGTGCACTATATTTAATTTCAAGTATGTTTCATTTAATTATCATACTATATATATACTGTTCGATATACAAAGTAATTTTCAAAAAAAGTTGAAAAATTACACCCCCATATAGACAATAATCCAGTGGTCATGCCACTTTTAAAACTAACCAACCAAACATTTACTAAACAAAATAACCCAAGAACAATGTCAACAGCAAATGTGTATCCCGTACTCCTTCTAATTCATCTACTCAATTAATTCATTTCATCAATTAAACTAACGACTAATGTATACAATTATTAATTTACTAATTTACAATGAGGCGCAATCCTACTTTCATATGAAATGGGCACTAATTATTAATTTACTTTCATCTAAAACTATACAATTAAAATTATAGTGAAAATGATAAAGTGCAAATCAATTAGAAGCATTAATTTCATTTATGCAAATCAAGTATGTTTCATTTATTAATTATATTTTAGTGGATGTAATTATAGAATCTATGGGTTGATTCAATTTAATCTTACTATGTGAATATTTTTAGCTACAATGAGTTAACCTTGAAACAATATATATTATCTCATAGAATCATCAAAACACGATATTAAGGGAATTACAATGGGACCTTGCCTCACCCCCTCCCCCCTCCCCCCTCCCCACCCACCGCACACGCACACACACATACATACACACACACAACAACCCCCCCTCCCCCCACCCTGTCCCCCCTACCCACCCCCACCCACCACACACACCACACACACACACACACAACAACCCCCCACCCTGCCCCACCCCCTCCCCACCCCCACCCACAACACATATACACACACACACACAACAACCCCCCTTGCCCCACCCCACCCTTCCCCCCTCCCCACCCCCACCCACCACACACACCAAACACACACACAACATCCCCCCACCCTTCCCCACCCCCACCAACCACACATACACACACACACACACAACAACCCCCTTGCCCCACCCCCACACACGCACACACACATACACACACACATGCACATATACACACACACACATATATATATATATACACACAAACATATATATAAATGGAGGAGAGAGAGAGAGAGAGAGAGAGAGAGAGAGAGAAAAGGAGGGAAACGGCGGGGGGGGGGGGGGGGAGGGGCGAAGAAGGGCAAAGGGTTTTTTGCTGAGCAATTTTTCATGGTCGTGTCAAGGTCCTTAATAGTGACAATTATTTTAAGAACTGTCACGGTCAATGATCGTGACAATTCTTCATCACGGTCTTGTCACGGTCAATGACCGTGACACAAAATGCGTGTTTGTTGTCACGATCAATGACCGTGACAAGGGTGGCTGGCTGAAAGGTGATAATTTGGCCATTTTGGTGTAGTGGATGTATAGGCTTGTCTTATCTCGATGACGTTGTTAGAAGCACAATGTGTGATGTGCCATTATTGAGGTGAGAGCTTATTACTGATGGAGTATATCAGTTTGAAGAGAATTTAACAACCTTTCCATGATGCTGGGGCTATAGTGAGTATGCCTTAATACAGATGGGGCTATAGTTGGAAAAACTATATGATTTTGGGTTGGGATTCTTGAATCAAAATGGGTTTTTTGGAAATGATTTCATATAATTTGAGGTGATAACAACTCCATATGAAATCTAAGTTTAAACCCATGTTAATGGTGTAATTTTGGTGAGAAATTTGAAAAGATGAGAAATTGTGGGTTTAACTAAGTTAGGTTCAAATCTTAGTTAAATTGAGGAATCCCATGAATGAACTGTTGTGGTTAGTAAATCATAGTGTGTAGATGATTATATTGATGGTTGCTGACGTTAGAAATCATAAATCTTGGGTTAGATGAATGTTGGATTGAATTTGGAGCTGGAGAAGATGATAAACTCCCAAATATGTGCACGCCGAATCGGTGAAATGCGGTATGGTTTGGCTCACAAGACCGATTCATTTTTGGGACCATCGGTTCGGTTCATTTATTATCACTGGACTAGTTTGGTTTTCTAGCCATCGGTTCGGTTCGTTTATGATAGAAAAATTTGAGAATTTTTTCTTGGACTAAGGGTTGGAGAAGAATTCCTTTTAGGAGATAAATAATATGGGACCCTAAATAGATTGTGAGGGTCTCTAAAAGATTAAAGGAGTGATATATAAACCTCAGGTTAGTGGGAATAGGATTTGGGTTATGAACTTTAGGAGTGTTTGGGACAAACGACACTCGGGAAAATTATTTCGGTGGGTATATATATATATATATATATATATATATATATATATATATATTATATGAGAGGGGGGTGTTTTACTGTTCCAAAATATCTACGGTTGAGAACGAATTTTTGGGAGCAATCTAAAGGTTTGAGATTATGCCACGTAGGATTATACCCATTGTGACATGGCAAATGAGAGAAAAATACCACTTCTACGCTACCTCCCCGCTCTCATTTTCGTCAAAAAAAACCCACACCCATTTTTTTTCTTTCCCCCTTCCCCCGTTTTCCTTCCTCACATCAACAAATCCCCTACATGAACCCTCCGCACTCTCCCCTCCCCTCCCAGCCACGCTGCCCCCACTTCCCTCTTACTTTCCCCTCCCCGGCTACCCTCCACTCCCCCGCTACTCTCCCCCGCTGTCTCCCTCCCACGTTTGCTACATCCCACCGCCGCCACTGCCGCACTTCTTTTTTACCCAGATCCGGCCAGATCTAGTTCAGATCCTTTCCCGCCCCCTCCTCCCCTTAACCCGCTGCCTCCATTCCCCCGCTACTCTCCCCCGCTGCCCGCTCTCCCTCCCACATTTGCTACTACCCTTTTTTGCCCAGATCTGTCCAGATTGAGGTTTTCTTTAAATTAAGGTTTCTAAACATACATACTCACAACATTCTTTTTGTTTAATGAACTTGCAATTGGTGTTAACATGCTCCGTGCCTACTCAAATGAGGTTTGTTCAATCTGAGTATTTTGGATTTTATGATTTTTTTGTTGCTAGATGTTCTGATTTGATCTCATTTATATTCGGTTGATACTTGACTTCAGTGTTTTTTTATTTTAAATTCATCCATAATTGATTATTTGTTATTTCTCTGTACTAAAATGGGATTTTCGGTATTTCAAAATCGGGGTTTTGATATTTTAAAATCACTTTTTGAACCCCTAATTTCCAGACAATTCACTATATTCATTTTATATTTTATAATCTATAGGATAACAGAAGTTCTATTTTTGAAGATATAAAATCTTTAGCCCAATTTTGAAAGTTAGGGAAATATTTAATGGTACATATTTGTTAGATGTTTTAGTTATTTAGATTTAGTTGGTATGCTATTTTGACCTGTAATATTTTCCCTATAATAATTTATGGAATAGTTTTAATTGTTTGAGTCTTACAACATATTTGATGGGAAAGATTTGATGATACATTTTCATTAGCTGTTTTAGTTGTTTGTATTTAGTTGGTATGCTATTTCTCCCTGTAATATTTTTCCTCGTAATATTTGATGGTATAGTTTTAGTTGTTTGAGTCTTACAGCATATTTGATGGGAAATATTTAATGGTACATATATGTTGGCTATTTTAGTTGTTTGAGTTGTTTGAGTCTTACAGTTGCTTTAGTTTTTTCTATGTATTTTTCCCGGTAATATTTGATGGTAGAAGTCTATTAACAAATTATTTTGTAAATGAATTTGTACTACATATTTGGCTTTAAAAAAATTACTTTGTAAAAAATCCATCTCATGGAAATGCTATTCGAGATTATGTTTGATTCAAATTTAATGTCGAGGCACCCTACTTTTCTTCAAATGTCTTAATTTGTTTGGTGTGTATTTCAGTGATTGGATTACTATTTTTTTTTCTTTTTGATGCATCTCAGGTTGAAGCTTAATTCATTTAAGCAATTATTTTGCATAAATAACACGTATTCAGGTACATTTTTTTTATAAATACTATTTGGGGCAGTTATTAATTGTTTGTTCCCAAATCTTTTCCATATTGGAATGGATAATTACTACTACTTTTTATGATGAATATTAATTCAGTTCGTATATGTTGTTTATTGAATCCCATTTTAGTATCCAATTTTTTCCACTCCTACACGTATTCAGGTACAATTTTTTTTTCGAGAAATAATAAGTGGGGCAGGTATTAAATGTTTGTTCCCAAATCTTTATTATATTGGAATGGATAAATACTATTACTTTTTATGATGAATATTAATTCAGTTCGTATACATCGTTTATTGAATCCCATTTTTGTATCCAATTTTTTCCATTCCTATTATTTGAATTACATCAATATGTGAGACTTTGTGGATGTTTTCTATGTTGTAGGTAACCATTGGGTGTGTTTTGGGTAATGTCATCTAAGTTTGATTTTTTTTTTGTGTGTTCTAATTTAATTTATTTGGCGTGTATTTTAGTGATTGGCTAATTACTTTTTTTTTCCTTTTTGATGCTTCTGAGGTGCAAGCTTGATTCATTTAAGCAATCTTCCCAGTTAGTGAGTTAATTATTATCATTTCATATGGTGTGCTAACCATGAGTGTGGGATGAGTGGTGATGGGTTGGCGTGGGGCAGTAGTAGCTGGTAGGGGGTTAATGGAGAGGGAAGGTTATAAATAATGTCACTGGACAATTCCCGATTTGTTACCCTCTCAGTTCATAAACAGGTATTTCTCATTTTGAATCTTCTTAGGTACGACTTCTTTGGGTATGACTTTGTTGTTAACTCTCATGCATTGTTGTCTTTCATTTGCAGTCAGAGAGGGCGGCATAAAGATTAGGAGGTCCAGTTGGTGTAGGAGATGTGGAAAGGGAGTCTTGGAAAGTCCATGGGAGAAGGAGTAAAGTGGGTACAGACAGGTTGTTTGGCTTTAGAGCGTGAGCATGGGATGGGCATTTTCTAGATCTCCATTACCGAAACCTTCCTAAGCAGCGCTTTCGCCACTTCTTTTGTCGACGTAATTTCTTGCTTTCTCTCTACATTACCTTCCAATTCAACCTTTTATTTTTACTTTTAACTTCCAATGATTTGAATTAGGAATTTAAGGTATTTTTCTTTTATGTCTTTCAATTGAGTTTGCGTTATGGTAACTTTCTCAATGGTGTTGATTTTGTGATTATATTTCGGTTAGTTTGCGTTATGGTAACTTTCTCAACAGTGTTGATTACGCGATTATCTTTCGGTTGAGTTTGCGTTATGGTAACTTTCTCAACAGTGTTGATTTTTTAAATTTTTTTTTTCATGAGCATTTGTAGGCATGAGGGGTGGGGTATATAGACTCAAGTACAAGCATAAGTCTCTCAGTTGTTTGTTAAAGTTATCTAAATGGTTGCTTTACTTTGTCTCTCAGTTGTTTGTCAAATTGTCTAAAAGGGATATGTATGTAAGCGTGTTATCCGGATTTTTGGTTGCAAATATGATATTGTTCTTATGTTTTGCAGTATCCATGGGGATGCTACGGGGCTTCTATGGTAATAGCTACTACATGAATGCAATGGGTCCGCTATGGAGCTTCTATGGGTCCGCTATGTAGCTGCTATGGGGTCACCACGGAGTTGTTATGGAGTTGTTGTGGACTGCCGAAGGCACAGGCATTTCGCTAGCAACACGGTGTGTTAGCGACATGATGTATTTGCTATATAATTAATAATTAGCTTTGTTTATATAATATTTGACTAGCTCTTTCAATTTAGTAACTATATTTTTCTTTTTTGTATCAGGTCTCATTTGGAAAAGAATGAACAATAATTATAGCGGAACATAATTATTTGGGCTTCCATCAATTGATATAAATTAATTTTTTTAAGATGTTAGTTTCATTGAAGCTATTGTTAGGTGGATTTGTTTTTTTTAATATTGTTGGATTTGTCGTTATCCCTTGAGAATGGTGGATAGTCCAATAAACAAAGGAGACTCCGTCCAATTTTTTTAAAACTTTGACACTTTATTTTTTTGAGACACAATGAGAATTCATTTGATGAATATTATATATGTCCAAATAATTATGTGGCATGTCTCCTCACCCACTCATTCGTTCAGTCGCCTCTCTCTCCCATCTCCCTCATCCTCATCTTCTCCCCCTCCCCACAGGTTACTACACAAGTTATTTGAGATTTTCCTATGGAGTGGATTTCAGATTTCATGTTCAAGGTATGGTTTCATTTTTTTTTACTTTTTTTGTTTGATGACATCTCGAAGAGCTCTGTTTGGTGCCTGAATTCGATTTTTTATTTCAGGGAATGGCATTATGCGATTCTTCAATTAATTCACAACAAACATGTTATTGTGGAGATCACACTCTTATCAGGACTACAATGACATATGCAATTCAGGGCAGGCGTGTTTGTCATGTCCAATTTTTTTCATTACAAATCAAAGAATTGGAGTTGAATTACTCTTGCGTTTGTTCATTTGATATTTTTGTTCATAATTGTATAATTATGATAGTATATTTTTGTTGAACAAGGTGGATAGTCTGATATACAAAGGAGACTCTGTCCAATTTTTTTAAAAATATTTACACTTTCGCGTCGTAAATAATATTTTTTGTATTATAAATGATGTTAGAGGGTGGATGGTCCGATATATAAATTGTTCACATTTGTGTTGTAATAAAACTTGACTTGAATTATTTAAACATTTCTATAGTCCTTTAAACAGAGAAAATTATGACCATTTCTTTTAAATTACACTTTATTTCGTCGGGTAGCGAAGTTTTTGCCATTTTTTAATTATGAAATTTGAAAATTTTACCCGTTTTACGATTACGTACTTTGGAATGTTTCGCCGTGCCTTCAAGCACGGGCATTCCGCTAGTATATATATATATATATATATGCCGATAGTATATGAGTGAATCCGAATGTGTGAGAAGGATGAAACTAGAATATTAGCTAGACCTAATAAGATAATATTCAGGAATATATTTATGTTATAAGCGTACTATAAGTGAGTGAATACTTATGGGATTAAAATAATTTGTGTTTATACTTTTGAATTAATACGAATCGATAAATTCAGGATTATAGGCTAATGCCAGGGGAGATAGGCATGAATAAACGAATTTGTTCTCGCTGTCTCTCTGTCTGTCTGTATGTCTCTCTCTCTCTCTCTCTCTATCTCTATCTCTATCTATCTATCTATATATATATATATACACACACACATGTATAGAGACAATATATATATGATACGATTATAAATATATTTGTGTGTGAAGGATATATTTTTGTGAGGCATACCCCGTAGTGCTATCATGGGAAGTTGCGCGATGTGGTTTAATCCCATTGGCTAATGAATGCAGGGGGAGTATAGTCACCAGGTCATAGTGTCTAGTTATTTAAGTAGTGTGTCTCTTTATCATGGGTGAGATATTTTGGGTATGATTCGATGCCACTTTCAGGTGAGGAACTATGACCGCTTCCCCTACGTTTGTGTTATATTTTTATCAGGTCGGTGTGAGATCCCGACCGGTGGTAGCCATGATGATGAGTGTATTCCTTGGAAGATGATAGCATTATAGAGAGTGCATCCATTGAGTTATTGATTTGAGGGATGGTTATTATACCTATATAGTGCGTGATATATAAGTATGGATATACTTGATATGCATATTATATATATATATATATATATATATATATATATATATATATATATATATATATATATATATACGGACAAAATAAAGGATAAAGTGAGAAGTAAATTGTTACATCCGGGAAAATAAAATTCGGAATAAAATGTGAAATACGAATATAAAGTTGAGAAAATTATATACGAGATTAATAACACTAAAATGTAAATATTGTATAATAACTTGTGAAAGTTATTCATAATAAATGAAAAAATTATAAGTCGGAATTATAATTCATAGGCTCATTCGAAAGCTTATGATAGTATTTACACAGGGTATGTGTGTTTAGAAGTTTGGTGAGATGCTAGTTAGGAGGGATAGCATAACTAGGGTATTTAAAATACATGCATTAGGTGTGCACTATTAGATGAGAGGTGAGGAGTATCTCATGTGAGTGCGACGCCGGTTTAAATATGGAGAATATCATATTTTAAATATTAAAGTATTTTAAACACTTGCTAAATATTTTCAAAATGTTTTGGGCTTTGACCCACTTGCAATTATTTTAAAAACCTTTTGGGTGTCCTGATGGAGGGACGCGTGGGTGATATTATTCCTTTGAGTCAGGTGATGCAGCAACAACTGTGGATGTTAGCAGGCATTGTTTCGATTCTTCTATCCTTGTGATATAGATCAGAGGTATTGTGAATTATATTCGGGCATGTTGCCCTACTGTTGTCATTTATTTTATTTTCTGCATTTTTCATTGTGCCTATTCGATTTGGATGTATTGAATGTTTTACCGAGAGTTATCGATTATTATTATTTTTTAATTCAATTAATATGTATAATAATTGTGTGGATGGATGTATTGTGCATTTAAGTTAACAAGATTAGAAGTTCAAAATTTGACACCGGGCCTAATAGGTTATTAATAATAAATTTGGTTTTGCGATAGTGATGATGAAAACGATCCATATGAGAAATCATGTTTTGTTTTTAGAAAGGATTGATCAGCCGAGATTACAATAGGCGGGGTGTCACACTGTTGTCAGTTATATTTTGATAAGCTAAAGGCTAAATTGAATTTGGGACCCGTACTTGCATTACCGAAGCGAGAGGTAAAATATCTTCTATTTATCGATGTGTCATTAAAATGACTTGGGGGTGTACTTCAATAAGAGGAAAAGGCTATAACATATGCTTCCCTCAAGCTTAATCCTCATGAGAAGATTTATCCAAGGCTTGACTTGGAGTTAGCAGCAGTTGTGTTTTCATTCCAAATACAAAGGCATTGTCTTCTGGGAGAGAAGTTTCATCTTTTCACTAATCATAAGTCATTGCAGTATTTGTACACACAGAAAGAACTGAATATGAGATGGAACCAATGGATTGAATTTGTGAAAGACTATCAGTTTGAGATGCAATTCCATATGGGGAAGTCTAATGTAGTGGCAAATGCGTTGAATTGGAGGCTGATTGAAGATGTAGCTGAGGTGTGGAAGGCAAAATGGACCGCGTTACGTTAGCCCTTTTCCCATTATTCCTAAGGTAAGCCCAGTAACGTATCAACTTGCCTTACCAAAACACTTACAACAGATTCATGATGTGTTTCATGTTTCATCTCTGAAAAATTACAAGAGGTGTGAAGGAGCTCATTGGCATATTCCCTTGGATGATATCGAATTGCAACCCGATATTTTGTACGAAGAACAACCAGTTGCAATCCTAGATCACGGGGAGCATAGATTAAGATCTCGAGTGGTGCCCTTGGTTTGGGTTCAATGGGTCATCAAAACGTAGAGGAATCGAAGTGGGAGCGTGAGGATGATATGCGAGAAAAGTATCCACATCTCTTTCTGCAAGGTATGCCTGAATTTTGAGGGAAAAATTCCCTTATAAGGAGGGAGAGTGTAATAATTCTTACTGTTGAGTAATTCATTTTATATTAATTTGTCATGGGAGGTAATCATATAAAATATTGGTAAATGGGATAAATATTGTTTTTAGTGAATTAAAAGATAAAATTTACCAAATTGTGCTTGTTTACTGTTATGTGAATGTAAATGGCATTTCGTTATGAATAATGGTGTCGTTGTGCTTTAAACGACATTTATGATTTAAATGAAGTTGGAATTTGAAATGAATTATATTATTCCGGATACCAATTTAGAGGGCGCAGATAGTCCCGAAATAGCCGAGATAGTCGAAATAAGTGCCATATTGTATTTTTGGGTCCCGAGCACTTTTAATAGGTTATAACTAAATTATGTAGTTATGGGTTATTTTAAGGGCGTATTAACTTTTAAAAGAGGGGAATTGATGCTTAAGGCACGTATAAGTCTTCCAACCCACTTTTATTTCTCCCATACACATTCCAAACCCTAGAGAGAAAGAGAAGCGTGGAGAAAAGAGAGAAAAAGGAAGGAAATTGAAGATTTGGGCTTTGGATTTGTTGCTACCGGAAGGAGATCCGAGACTACAACCCTAAGGCAAGTTTTTACTTGCAAATATATGATTTCTTGTGGAAAAATTTCAATGGTAGTTGTGTATTTGGAAGATTTGGGAAAATGTTAGGTTTTGATATATATATATTGATGTTTAACCCTTAGATCTTGTTGTATATATGATTTAAATGGGTTATATGGGTTTGTTGAGGTGTAGAAATGTCGTAGGTATGTTGTATATTGATGATAACGTAAGAGAGGTAAGAATAAGGAGTTTAGGCTATAGGTTTTAGCTTTGTAGAAGAAGATGGATTCTTGGATCTGCTAAGCGCGATCGACCGCGGTCCCAGGACCGGTCGACCGGGGCTTTGGGGGAGGGGCTACTTCTTTCCTACATAACCGAGCCCCTCAAAATGAGCTTTTTGTATTTTTTCCTAGGAAAAATCCTTAAGACGCAGTCGATCGCGGTCCCAGGACCGGTCGATCGGTCCCTTATTTTTCACTCTCCAAATCCTATTTCTTTCTAGCTTCTTTCCTTTACATTAGGTAACTAGGAATCTTCTTAATGGAAGTAAAACTAGAGTATTAGAGTCTAGCTATGGTGTATTTAGAAACCTAAGTTAGAATGAGAGTTGGAGTTTAAGTTAGGGATAAATTGATTAGGTAATTTAGAGGGAGATAAATGATTCTCTTATAGAATGAAATAGTTTAGACCTAGGAAGGATTATAAGTACTTAATGGGGATCTCTAGGATTGGAGGGAAGAATATCTTTTCATAATGGGTTATAGAAGGTGTGTTATTCATGGATATTTGTATTGAGAGATAATTATACGTTGAGACTTAATGAAGAGATTAAATGCTTATGGCTCTGGATAAAATGTGATGCATATTTAAAAAAAATGAGATTTAAAATTGTGAATGATAAATTGGTATATACACACCTCTCTAAATGCTATCATAGGGGAAGTACACGTATGAGGTGAAGTCCCCTGGCTAGTGAATACAGGGTGAATATAGTCCTCGACCATAGGACCGGTTATTATGTATTGTGTGATTATTGTTCGAAGTGAGGTAATTCCGGGTGTGGTTATGACTCACTGTCGAAGGTATATGGCCACTTCCCGACGTTGCGTTGTAGGAAGCCCAAGTTATCTTGTGCAATAGGCCCTAGAAGATGATAGCTATTTAGGGGCGCGTCCAGTGGGGAAACTCTAAAGGACGGTCTTAGAAGTATTATATATTGTGTAATATAACTATTCTTATTAAAGTGGAACCTTGTTGAAGATACCGCACTTTATGAGATAAATTGATTTGAATACATTTCCTAATAAGTTATGGAAAGGTGAAATACAAAGGAAATGGAATCTCTTAAATAATACTTTCTTTATATTCTCCATCATAAATGGTTATGTTCATCGTCGTTATAATTGTGTAGATTATGCTTTTAGATTTAGAGATAAGATCCGTTATCATTATTACGGTGATAGAAATAAACATATTCATGATGATTAAATTGTCCATATGTATCTTGCATTTTATTCACTTGGTAATTATATCAAAACGGCCCCTGACCCGTTTTTATATCTCTGTTTTGTATTAATCTTATATTCGCTCAGGTGTTCCACCGCAAGGACGCCCGTATTGACTTTTCCACTCCAGTGTTCTCGAAGCTGTAACTCATTGTGGAGGTTATTGGGCATTGAATTTAGACGCATCTATCTTTTGTATCTTAGTCAGGATCATATACACACTCGGGCGTGTTGCCCAAGTCTTTGTAATTGTTTTATATTATGTGATATTCTACTGTAATACTTGGTGTAACTAAATTGTATGATCTGTTAACCGACAGCTTATTCGGTTAATTTGTTGTGTAGGGTTACTGTTTTATGATCTGTCTTTATTTTACATCCACTTTCTTTTAAATTAAATTCTTGAAATGTTTTTCTTTAACTTACGAATCAAACTTTTGACAATCTGTTTTAAAAAAATATTGGGTGGTTATCTCGTATACTTAGTGTACTATTGTGATGCTAAGAGTTTACCATTTTGGATTCCGGTAATTATTGGAGTATCGATCTGGCCACCTCTATTTTAATAAGCAGGGTGTCACATTATGCTAGACCATGAAGACGAATGACCTAAGTGGCATCCCATAAACCCAAAAAGAAAATACAGGACAAGATCTAGTAAATAAATATCGAACCAACAACATGAACCGTCTCCATGTGATTTAGTCTCAAACTCTCCAATCTCTGAATAATCATTACACACACGAAACAACAAATACCATGTGAATTATGGAGGTACAAATGATATAAAACCTTATATTACCAATTTTTAAAACAAACCATTTGGTAAACATGTGAGCAAAACATATGATACCAAAAAGTATACATATTTTTCAACATAGCTCAAATCAATGTGATATCACTATGTAAACAACATGATCAAATATGTGATCATTAAACAAACTCAAAAAACTTCCCACATTACATACTATCTCTCCCCCTTTTTATCTCGAATAGAGAATAAGTGAAAAAGATAAGCAAATAATCATCATATATATCATGAGAACAAACATATGAAGCATACATAAATAAACATGGGTATCCATCTAATAACAATTAGAAACTACCAAATCATAGCTACCAAACAGTCATAAATATGACTCATCAATATTAGGAATGATGTGACTAAACAAATCAATGCAATGTAAAATCAAACATGAATAATCAGAAGCAAGTGCATGTAAAATTTTCCAAATGTACCAACACAGGCTAATATCGGCATATATGTGAAGCAAGTAAAAAAATAGAATGAAGCGTTAAAAAGCCAACTTAGATTGTTCGAACGATAATGTAGTGTCGTTTGAACGAGATAAGATCTCGTTCTATCAATCCAAGACATGACACAAAACAGTAAGGTAATGCATGATGCAAATTAAGAAAAAACTTAAAAATGACCTATCTCGTGACCATACCTAACACTTTTTCTAATCTCACGACAACTACTCTTTGAAGGACATCGCTATGTTATTTGAACGACATCTAGAAGACGTTTGAAAGACTTCATAAACTTTTGTTTTCTAGCTCTAAAAATGTTCACAATTTCCCTATTGATTTTTAAAAAAAAATAGCAACCGGAAACACAAAAATGTAGCAAAACAGACTCAAAACATAATATATGAGTTACATGCTAACATAGTATCAATGTTCCTAAACATGGATACAGAATAAATGGGCATGAACTATAACCAACGAATCACAATTTAGACACATCGAAACGTTCAAAAAGCTCTAAATGATAACTAAATGTCATCAAACTAAATTTTAGCCATATGTGACAATTAATATATTGAGATTAATGAACAAAACAAATAGCAGGGACACAAATTCGTAATTTTGACGATTCTATAAACAATAGCGTCATGACACGATTTTTCAACATTAGGATTTTTTATACACAGTAGTTATATTTTTCCATCCAAACACCCTCATATATTCATATTTTCTTTTTCTGGCTCCTTTGATGTTTCAACTTTCTCACCTTAGAGAAAACTTATTGTCCCTATTGTGGCATATGATTCTTTTTATTGCGTTAATTTTTTCTCGAGCTCTTTTAAACGGTGGCTTTCATGATAAAATTAGTATTCTCTCGCAGCCTTTTCCCGTAAACACTCATCATTTTTTCAATCTAAGAAATATAAATTCTTACGGCAAATGGTTCTTACATGCACACCTCCTACTAAGTCTAATTATACCTAGATGACAAAATTGAGAGGAGATTGTCTCACCAAACTCAAATACGCATGAGAAGTCAAACATTCATAAAAGCTCATGCATGTGTGTGCAATGGCATATATACAAAGTCGAATCCAAATCAAAATCAACTTCGAAACAACCCGATTAGACAATGGTTAAGATCATTCTAAGCATCTATAATTATGACCAAATGTCCTAGCCACATGGATAATGAAATGATAGTGGTCTAAGAACACACCAATATGTCATATCAAACATGTAAACTCATGAGACAAAAATAAATCAAAAATATTTTTGACTCAAAAAACAAATTTTTTTCTATTTTTCAAAAATATATGAAACCAAAAATATTTTTGTATTTTGAAAAACATTATCAAAATAAAATATTTTTGTATTTTTCAAATAAGACTTAAATAAATGAATAATATAATACAAAGAGATACACATGTCATAATACTAGCTAGATATATATCATGAAGCAAAGACTGGCGTATGACAAACATGGCTAACACAATCATCAATAATAAATAGCATGAGAAGTATTAGGTGAAAGCAAACAAGAGTCATGAAGTGTAATTTCTAAAGCTTCTAAGTTCGATTTCCTAACCCAAATAGGTGTGTAACGACGCATGCGGGTTTTGGGAACCTAAACGACTTTATTCCTAAACTTCCTAGGAAAATTTTTAAGGTCATAGCAATAACGTCTAAGGTGACCCTTCGTACCGTAATCAGGGCAAATGTTAACAAGGCAAGGAATATGACCCAAATGTGGACCTCTCCTAACGTTCCTAGTTGGATATCTCTCACACGATTGGTATTGGGTTTGGGAATGGGTACAACATGATCATACAAGCCTATAACACACCTATCAACCTTGATTTTGATGGTGCCTAACATTTTATCCAACTTTTTCGACCTAGACTCGAAATCAAACTTCACCTTACTCAAGTCTATCCATCTTTCCTCAAGCTCACCAATCTTAGACTCAAGAAAACGCCTAGACTCATCAAACTCTAGAATCTCTTTCTTCAAAGCCTCCATAAAACCACAAAGACTATCTCTCTCACCCTCAACGTATTCGAGTTTCTCCTGAAGAGTCTTCTCTAGTTCCCTAAGATCCGTAATTAATGCATCATTATTTTGTTAGGCATGCCCTACCAACTTGGCTTGCAACTTCAAGTTTTACTTTTTCACATTTATCGCTTCCTCATACAAATCATTAAAGGAAACTTGTAACTATCTCACATTTATTTCCTCCTCCTCACTAACTTCACCCTCACTCACTTGGGATTCACATAAAACGACCTCTGAAGTGTCATTCACATGAGTATCTTCATGAGAAGATTTATCGTCGTCGTTCACATGACATGCCACAAACGCTACAAATTTTCGCTCAATGGGAGAAATCTCTATCTCTCTCTCTCTTCCATTTCACTATCACTTAAGGTTGGATTATATGCTATCAGTTTCTTTCCCTCCATCTTAAGTCAAGTGGGAACTTCGCTACCTTATGGACATGACCCTCACAACTAAAACACCTATCTGACTCATACCTCTTATCATTATCACTTTTATTCTTAGGGACATGATCAACTTTGTTATTGAAGTGCGTGCAGAAACCCTAAATTTTAAATTTCCTTCCTAATAAAAACCTAGGATGAAGGTTCAACAAGAAAAGGTAAAATCCAACTTTTAAACTTCTTTTAAAATAAACCAAATTTAATTTCTTTCAAAATTAAAATTATATTAACATAAACTATTATTTGGAATTTTACTTAAACAAAAAATTTAATTCCAATTCGAGTGAAATTTATGCCAAACAAACTTAAGCATATATTTAGTCCAATTAAATGTCCTAACTTGAATTAAATTAAATTAAAGTACCCAAATATTAATAAGCACCAAATTAAACAAGTGTGAGATTTAAACCAAATTTTATCTTTATTATCCTAGAATGCATCTAAGGTGATTTTTGCAAGATAAAAATAACCAATCTCACTACGCGGTGATATACGAGGCTAACAAATCTAGTAGGTATGGAATTACAATTACAAGACTATAAACTTACACAACTGACTTGACTTCATCCAAGCCTTAACGCTCCATCATGTAAACATCTCTGCTTAGTTGATAACTACGGACTCCACCGCAATCTCGAAATTCACCGATGGTGATATGGTCGCCTTCAACCCACACGCGAAGCCTTTCTTTGAGTGGGAACACCGCAGCAAACAAACGAACTCGTTTTTGGGGTGGAGAAGAACCCAAACACTTCTCTCTCTCTCTCTCTCTCTCTATATATATATATATATATATATATATATATATATATATATATATAGAGAGAGAGAGAGAGAGAGAGAGAGAGGCAGGCTCTTGTGCACACTAAGTTTGCACATATGCTGGTGCAAACCAATTTTTTTTAAAATATTAAAAAAATATATTTTTGAGTTTATTTTTTTTATATGATATTTAAACATTTCAGCAGACCCATATAAAAAAAATCAACTCAAAAAAACATTTTTTTACTATTTTTAAAAAATCAGTCAAACTTTTGTAGCTTTTAAAGTGCTTAAAAACATCGAAAGTTTGACCGATTTTTTAAAAATAGCCAAAAAAGTTATTTTGAACTAATTTTTTTATATCAGACCCTTGAAATGTTTAAATATCACCCAAAAAAAATTAGTTCAATTTTTTTTTTACTATTTTAAAAAAATAATGTGCAAACTTGGTGTGCACAGGAGCCTATATATATATATATGAACTTGAATTTAAACACAAACAAATATTTGGGTGTACAAGACTTGGTTTTATTCTAAAGATAAAACATTTTTACAAACATCAAGGGAACATTTTCTTAGAAGAATTAAGCTCTCAAAACTTTCAAAGAGAAAAAAAAATGTTCCGTTAAAAAAGTTGGTTCCCACACTAGATAAATCTTTCAAAAAGTAGTGGGAAAAAGGGTCACATCTGTCAAAAACTGTTCCCACTAAAATCTCATTCGAACGACTTTTTGATGTCGTTCGAATGACTATGTTCGAACGAGATTTCAGACGAAATTATAAACGATAAAACAGAGTAATTCCTGTTAGTAGTTCGTTCGAACGATTAGCAAACTCGTTCGAATGATATGTCCAGTTCGTTTGAACGACATTTCAGAAAATAAAAAAATTTCATTCTAGGCCCAAAACTTTTATAAAAAGATCTAAAAGGATTTTCTGAGAAAAGTAAAGTCATTAAACAAAATAATTTATAAAATAAACCCAATTAAAATATCTTCCAAGCTCCTATATATATAATATTGCATTCATACCTTTGGAGACATGGATTCCTCAAATGTTATTGACGTGAAACATGGCACTAAAAAATTGGCAAGGATGAAACATTAATTCTTGGCCGCAATGTCTTCAACTTCTTCAAACATCATAGGCTTGATAGGAAAAACTTATATCCTATGACTCAAATGGCTTTGTCCGGAATTAAGCCAAAACTACATATGGACACAATTAGAAATTTGAGTCCTTACAAATCTCCCCCTTTGGCTATTCTAGGACAAAACCGAACCAAAAATATTAAGCGTCGTCAAGCTCGTCTAGTCACAACATCCCATCCAAAACAAAATAAAAATGCAGACTCTATGACTCGACCCAAGTATGAACCACTTTGCCGCTTTAAAGATGCCACTTAAGATGAAAATCCTGCACACTTAACAAGCCATCAAATGCATAGGGAATATGAAAATATTAAATTAAATGTAAATAAATACTCCCCCATAAATAATTCTCCCCCTTTGGCTAATAATGATCTAACTACTAAGACGTCTCCCCCTAAGTTTGATCTCCCAAAATTCAAAGGATTTCGTTCGAACGACATTTTAGAAAAATAAAGTTTTTCATTCTAGGCCCAACACTTTTATAAAAAGATCCACAATGGTTTTTTGAGAAAAGTAAAGTTGTTAAACAAAATATTTATAAAATACACTCAATTAAAATATCTTCCAAGATCCTATATATATAATATTTCATTCATACCTTTGGAGACTTGGAATACTGAAATGTTGATGACGTGAAACATGGCACTAGAAACTGAAGAAGTATGAAAATTTAACTCTTGGCCGCAACGTCTTCAACTTCTTCAAACGTCATAGGCTTGATAGAACAAACTTATATCATATGACTCAAATGATTTTGTCCGAAAATAATCCAAAACTACATATCGACACAATTGGAAATTTGTGTCCTTACAAATTTCCCCGTTTGGCTATTCCGGGTTAAAACCCAACCAAAATCCTAAAGGTCCGTCAAGCTCATCTAGACAAAACATCCCACCCAAAAAAAATGCACACACTATGACTCGACCCAAGTTTGAACCGCTTTGCCTCTTTAAAGATGCCGCTTAAGATGAAAATCATCCACACTTAACAAATCATCAAACGCATCGGGAATATGCCAGTATTAAATGAAATGTAAATAAATACTCCCCCATAAATCATTCTCCCACTTTATCTAATATTGATCTAACTAGAAAGACGTCTCCCCCTAAGTTTGATCTCCCCAGATTCAAAAGATTAGATACCATTTCTCCCTCATTTTGTTCTGGAATAGACAAAGGTTTAGAATCATAAAACATAACTTATTTCTGCCCCTATTAAAGCAACTACTCCCCCTAAACTAGACAAGGGATATGAATAAGTAAAATAAGTTAAAAATTCAATGGTGAATAAGGTGATAAGGACATTTAAGCATATGGGAAACAATGAAGTACAACTAATCCATACAAATATAAATGGATACCAACTATGGTGCGATAACAAAAGATACCAATTAATGTATAATGATAAGCATGAGATATCAAACCATAATTCGCAACAAGTTGTATACCAATTATGGATTACAAGCATAAATGGAATAGTAAGCAAGGCAAAGACTCAAAACAAACAAAATACCACACACACACACACACACACACACACACACACACACACACACACATATATATATATATATATATATATATATATATATATATATATATATATATAACAACACAAATGACAAAACACAATATAAAATGAGAATTCCACAATCTTATGGCTTAAATGTGTCATATGGAAATGGGAGTGAAGGGGTGTGAACTAGCAACTATTAAATTGTGACATAATCACTTAAAATGTTCAAGGAGTTCCATTTTATTGCAAACTTTATTAATCATATATAAATTCTCATGCATTATAAAACTCAAAGAACAAAACAAGCACAATGCATACAAGCCTAGCATATTGATTTTTGTACAAACCAATAGAGTCATGACAAAAATAGCGTAACTAGGATACAAAGACATTGTGAAAAAACGTTGAAATTCCATCCAAACTCCCTCAAATATAATAGTATTCTTTTCTTTTCTTTTGACGAAAATATCAATCTAAAGAAACTAGGCCTTGGCTATATTTTTCTTTTAATGCCATATTTTTTAAGCCTTTGGACCATGTATTTCTTTTAGTCCCATTGCAAACGGTGGCTCAATCGCAAAGGATTACTGTTCCTTTCGTAGCCCTTCCCCATGCACTAGCATATATAATTTTTTTAAACACAATAATCTCACATGCAACGGATTAACATGCACAAATCCCCCATTGTCACAAAACAAGTAGATGACTAAATTGATAGCAGAACATCTCACACAGCTCGAATATTCATGTGAAGTTAAAATTCAAAGATCTCGTGCATGGGTGAAAAAGAGGCATAAAAATAAGAATTCTTTTAGAAATTCAAATTCAAACTACTTCATGTAACCATGATAAAGAACAATTTAAGAATTGAAATATACTACCAAAAGTTCTAGCCACATGGAAGCTGAAAAGAAGGATTCAAACACGGTATATGCCACAAAAAGTGTGTCAAACTACAAACACACACAAAAAAAGCTTTTTCAGTTTTTCAAGGTTTTTCACAAAACACAAAAATTAACTCAAAAGACAAACAAAAATCATTTTGTTTTTTTCATTGAATACCCAAAAATGTGAAGGATAAAATACAAAAGATAAACATGTCATAATTCTAGCAAAGCATATTTAATGAAGCATGGACTAGAAAATGACAAATAAGCATACAACTAGCAAGAATATATGACATGTAGTACAAAAGCTAGAGTATGCAAACATGCAAGCCATTACTCATACGATATAGAAAGTGAAGAGTCATGACCTAACATGTTGGAACCATTAAAAACTGGAAATTTTGAAAAATCCATATTTTCCAAAAATAATTCCTAAAAATTAGTATCACACAATATTTTACTATAACCCGCTCTGATACCAATTTGAAGTACACGCAGAAGCCCCAAAGTTTAAATTTCCTTCCTAATAAAAACTTAGGATGAAGGTCAACAACAAAATGTAAAATCCAAATTTCAAACTTCTTTTAAAATAAACCAAATTTTAATTTCTTTCAAAATTAAAATTACATTAACATTAACAATTATTTAGAATTTTACATATAAAAAAATTTAATTCCAATTCAAGTGAAATTTATGCCAAAAAACTAAAGAATATATTTAGTCCAATTAAATTTCCCAACTTAAATTAAATTAAATTAAAGTTATCCAAATATTAATTAGGACCAAATTAAACAAGTGTGAGATTTAAACCAATTGTTATATTGATTATCCTAGCATGCATCTAATGTGATTTTTGCAAGATAAAAACAACCAATCTCACTACGCGGCGATGTACGAGGAAAACCCAAATGAAAAAAACCTCAGTCGGACCTGGCCTAAAAAATCCACTAGGTATGGAATTGCAATTACAAGACAACAGACTTACACACTTGACTTGACTCCGTCCAAGCCTTGACGCTCCTTCCTGTAAATAACTCCGCCTAGTTGATAACTACGGACTCCACTACAATTTCGAAATCCACCGATAGGGCTATGGTCACCGTCAACCCGCACGCGAAGCCTTTCTTCGAGTGAGAACATCATAATAAACAAACGAACTCCTTTTTGGGTTGGCGAAGAACCCAAAAACTTCTCTAATATGCAGAGATGAAAACCCGTGCCAAACACTCTCCAAGCAAGGATATATATATATATATGGGAAGCTGGATTTAAACACACACAAATATTTGGGTGTACAAGATTTGGTTTTGTTTTAAAGATAAAGCATTTTTACAAACACTAAGGGAACTTTTTCTTTGAAGAATTAAGATCTCAAAACTCTCTAAGAGAAGAAAAAAGTTATGTTAAAACAGTTGGTTCCCGCAATAGATAAATCTTTCAAAAAGTAGTGGGGAAAAGAAGTGGGAAAATGGGTTAAAACTGTCAAAAATTATTCCCGTTGAAATCTCGTTCGAACGGCTTTTCGATGTCATTCGAACGACTATGTTCGAACGAGAATTTCAGACGAAATTAAAAATGACAAAACAGAGAAATTCTCATTAGTAGTTCGTTTGAATGACTGAAAAACTCGTTCGGACGATATTTCAGAAAATCATAATTTTTCATTCTAGGCCCAAACTTTTATAAAAGGATCTAAAATGATTTTATGAGAAAATAAAAGTCGTTAAATAAAATATTTTATAAAATACACCCAATTAAAATATATTCCAAGCTCTTATATATATAAGATTTCATTCATACCTTTGGATACATGGAATCCTCAAATGTTGATGACGTGAAACATGGCACTAAAAACCCGGCAATGATGAAACATTAATTCTTGGCCGAAACGTCTTCAACTTATTCATGCATCATAGGCTTGATAGGAATAAACTTCTATCCTATAACTCAAATGGCTTTGTCCGGAATTAAGCCAAAACTATATATAGACACAATTGGAAATTTGAGTCCTTATAAATCTCCACATTTGGCTATTTCGAGACAAAACCCAACCAAAATCCTAAAGGGACATCATGCTCGTTTAGACACAACATCCAATCCAAAACAAAATAAAAATGCAGACGCTATGACTCGACCCAAGGATGGACCGCTTTGCCGCTTAAAATATGCCGCTTAAGACGAAAATCTTGCGCACATAACAAGCCATCAAATGCATAGGGAATATGATAATATTAAAGGCAATGTAAATAAATACTCCCCCATAAATAATTCTCCCCCTTTATCTAATAAGTATCTAACTAGAAAGACGTCTCCCCCTAAGCTTGATCTCCCAAAATTCAAAGGATTTCATTCGAACGACATTTCAAAAAATCAAAATTTTTCATTCTAGTCCCAAAACGTTTATAGAATGATCTAAAATGATTTTATTAGAAAAGTAAAGTGGCTAAACAAAATATTTATAAAATACACGCAATTAAACTATCTTCCCAGATCCTATATATATAATATTTCATTCATACCTTTGGAGACTTGGAATCCTCAAATGTTGATGACGTGAAACATGGCACTAGAAACCCAGCAAGGCAGAAACATTGATTCATGGCCGCAATATCTTCAACTTCTTCAAACCTCATAGACTTGATAGGAACCAACTTTTATCCTATGTCTCAAATGGGTTTGTCCGGAATTAAGCCAAAACTACATATGGACACAATTAGAAATTTGTGTCCTTACAAATTTCCCCTTTGGCTATTCCGAGAAAAAAAACCAACCAAAATCCAAAAGGGCCGTCAAGCTCGTCTAGGCACAACGTCCCACCAAAAAAAATAAAAAATGCAGGTGCTATGTCTCGACCCAAGGATGAACCGATTTGCCGCTATAAAGATGCTGCTTAAGATGAAAATCTTACACACTTAACAAACCATCAAATGCATAGGGAATATGACAATATTAAATGAAATGTAAATAAATACTCCCACATAAATAATTCTCCCCCTTTATCTAATAATCATCTAACTAGAAACACATCTCCCCCTAAATTTGATGTCACCAAATTCAAAGGATTAGAAACCATTTCTTCCCTTTTTTTTTCCAGAAATAGAGAAAGGTTTAGAATCATTAAACGTGAGTTATTTCTCTACCAATTAAAGAAACTACTCCCCCTAAACTAGACAAGGGATATGAATAATGAAAACAAGTTAAACATGCAACGGTTAATAGGGTGATAAGGACATTTAAGCATATGGGCAACAATGAAGTACAACTAATCCATACAAATATTAATGGATACCAACTATGATGCGATAACAAAAGATACCAATTAATGTATTATGATAAGCATGAGATATCAAACCAAAATTAGTAACAAGTTAGATACCAATAATGGATTACAAGCATAAATGGAATAGCAAGTAAGGCAAAGACTCAAAACAAACAAAATACCATATATATATATATATATATATATATATATATATATATATATAGAGAGAGAGAGAGAGAGAGAGAGAGGCTGGATCGTATACAGACCTAGTTTACGGGCCGCTATCGTCCAAGAATTATCTAGGGACCATTTTGTCTTTTTAGGACCACCTTTTGGGACCACGATGTCTTTTAACTTCTTCTAAGTTTTAGGGAATATCAGTTTTTACCACAAATGATTTCTAAGGTCTTTTAAGCTTATTTTAACGCTAAATTAATCTGGAAGTCTAAGTGTGGAAGTTTCGGGGCTACTGCTACTTCTCAAGCTTCTTCCGTCACTATCGTACTGGAGTTTTGAATAGCGAGGATTATCTATATAAATAATTTCTTCAGGGAGTCTAGAAACTGAAAGAGGTTTTAATGGAAAATATTCTAGTCTTAAATACCTTATACGGTATCGTGGATTTATCTGTCTAGTTCCTTTATATATTTGATTAACAATATCAATTATATCGTTATTTATAAATTCGTCTAAATTATTATCACCATAAGATGACAAAAATCTACGGTATGTTCTAGGGGCAGCTGTTTCTACGTTTTTATGGAGAGGACGAATTCCTCCGGCTCTAATTAAAGTAGCCTTTGTTTCAGCTAACCTTTTTCGCCTAATAAATTTTAATACGTCTATACTATCTTCAAGTATCCTAGTGTATTCTTGATATTTTTCAGGTCTTGATAGTTCTTCTGCAAAATCTTTAGTTCTTAGTTTTTGTCTAAAGAGATATCGAATCCATATTCTAATTATTTATATTCTAGGTACTTCTCTTCCTGACCACTCAATGATCTGGTCTATGTATTTAAAAGTAGCACCTGCATATACTAAAGCAGATTCTATAAGTTCTTTATCTTTAGGGTCTGTAAGAGTCCAGTTTTGAATTTCTCTAGTTAAGTCTAAATTTGTTTGATTAACAAATTCTAAAAAGTCTTTAGTGATTTGTAAGCTCATATAAGATTCTTCTTAAAATAATAATATGTAAAATAGTTAAGGGTTTGGTTTGAGTTATACCTTCCTTATGGTCTACAATATCTTTATCTTCTTCCCTTTGTCTCTTCAGCCTTGCTACTATTCTTTTTCGGTCTCGGCCTCCTATAACTCTCTCTTTATGTGTCGCACCTCAATCCACTACTTTGGCGGTTGACCCATTTCCTGCCTGTACGCCTTCACGCCCACCTGGCTAACGGCTCACGGCTAATCGGCACCTGACGGTGGTTCACCAGTATAACACCATGTGTGCTACACCAGAGGTTCCACACAATAGTCCTTTATGAACAGAAAGTTGGAGACAATTTGGAAAATAATAACAACTTAACATAAGAGATTTCTGGAAAAGAAATCACTTTTATTGCATAGCATAAGTAAATACAACTCTCCCCTATCCCCTAACTATGAGAGGTTTACTCACTCATATACATATTACTCTCTACAAGCATACTCTCTCTAAAAGTCTAACAATCTCTCACCCTCTAACTCCTTATGTCTAAAACACAAATGGACGCTCCCTTTTATAGATCAAGGGCGCTACAAAATGACTGGTAACCGGTTACCAAAAGCAATCCGGTTCAAAGAATTATCTTTAGAATCTTATCAGCTGGGTCTAAAGCTTTTATCATCTTTTGATAATTTGGGGGGACCTCTTTCTTTATGAAAAGAAAGGCGTGCCAAGTCTTTGTCGTTTTGTAATAATGCAAGAGCATCAAACAAAGTCTTCATCTTTTTCATCAGTCTGGTGGCCCATGTGGGGGAGGCATCCTTTTGCTTTATGGAAAGCATGGTCTAGGCAAACGATTCTTTCGTCTTTAATAATTCATCCACCACTGAGGGGCCCTTCTTTGTCGTGTTTGTGTCTTCTTCTGCCTTATCCTAGTTTGGGAGGGTATTATTGAAAAATTCATCAATAAGGCCTACCGTTCTAAGGTTGGCTGGCAAAGCTATCTATACCATTTCTTTGGATTCTTTCTTGAGCCTTCCATTGAATGGCTCATCAGCTTGTATTATCAGGTCTTCTTTGTGGTAGGTAGTGTACCACCTGTCTTCTCCTGTCAATAACTCCATGATTTCAATTATCTCCATGGCTTGAGCAATATGGAGCTTGGACTTATCAATAATTAAATCTTTAATCTCATCTTCAGATAGGATCTCAACATCTTCAAATGTATAATTAGAAAATCTAACAAGTCTAAATCCTTCCACTCTCATTCCTCCGCAGGAACTTGGAGCAATTTGATAGATTCTAGCAAATAAAGGAAGGAAATCTTCTACCTTTTTAACGTACTCATGGACTATTTTTCCAAGATCAACAGAGTCTTCTATAGTCTCAATTTGGATGAGTCCGATGAACCCATAGTCTGCTAAGGTTATCTGGGCAATTTTTGCTTTCCCAGCAAGATAAATCTTTGGAACGTCTTTGAAGAAACCTTTCATTATTAAAGCATCTCCATTAGTCTCAGATAATAACATATTGAAATGCTCAATAATGCTATTAGATTCTTTCTTATAGTCTTCTGTTAATGGAAGATTATTATGACCAAATGGTACAACAATCTTAGTCTTAAAAGTATTTTTTTGATAACAAAAATTATCAGTGGGTCTAGTTTTGGAGGATTCTCCAAGAGTCTGAGCATAGGTTTGAGTCTGTGGTCTAGGTATAGCTGTACCACTGAGTTGGGTAACTGCAAGTCTTTGAGTCCTCATAAATCTGGCAATAGCTACCAAATTTTGTTTGAACTCGTTCCACATTCTATTCTTCACGTTCCACCATATGGCATCTATAAGGGTATTTTCATCTTCTGAGAATTCTCGTCTAAACTTGATCAAGTCTGGGTATCTTTGATCGGGTCTATATTGGGGAAAATACATCTTCCCAATGAGTCTATTTTGAGAAATAATCTCTTGTCTAGATTTTCCAGGAGGAACTAAGATATCATCAAAGTTCTCTAGGATTGGTCTTTCTTGAGAGTATTGAATATGAGTCGATCTTTACGTTACACCAGCATTTGGTCTTACGCGTCTAAGATAGTCTGCAACATCTTCCCTGTTCAGTCTATTCATTCTAGAGGAACTCAAGTCTTCTAGGTCTTCTGTTTGCAACATAAAACATGAAATTATATTAGTGTTAGCAAACATTGGCTCTCTTGATATAATGTCTAGAATGGTATTTTTACTTCCCTTAATATGTATAACAGAGAAGTCATAACCATTAAGCAATTGTTGCCATCTAATTAGTCTATTAGTCCTTGATTTGGACAAGTCTAAATCTCTAAATTTTACTGCATAAGAAGAGTCAGTATAAATAGTAAAATGTTTAGGTCTAAGAAATAACATATATTTTTCTATTGCCCTTACTATAGCTAAAACTTCTTTTTCATGGGCAGTGTATCTTGTTTCTAGGTCTCTAAAGGTTCCAGAACTATGTCTACAAAGTTTCTTCTTTTTTGTCTGATGATCAATGGCAAAGTATACTGCTCCCCATTGTTTATCAGAGGCATCTGTTTCTACTATAAACTAGTCTTCTGCATTAGGCAGTTCAAGTAAAGGAATGTTCGTGACTGCATCTTTAATTTGTCTTATTACTTCAAAATCATCTTTAGTCCAATAAAAAGGATTGGTTTTATCTGTTCCTTTTAATTTGGATGTTAAGCTTTGTGTTTTTGAAGCAAGGTCTTTAATAAAGTCTGCAGCACAATTAAGCAATCCTAAAAATGATTGTAATTGTTTTCTATCTTTGAGTTGGTCTGGAAACTCAAGAATCTTCTTAGTTATGTGTCCTGCCAAGGATAATTTTCCTTTATTAATATGCATTCCCACAAAGTCTATCTCAGTCTGAAATAATTGCATTTTCCTTTCGGAAATAACAATACCATGTTTATCTAATTCTAAAATAATCTTTTTAAGATGGTTTATATGCTCTATCTCAGTCTTACTTGCTACAAGAATATCATCTATGTAAACAAGACAAAAATCTGAATAAGGTCTAAATATATTATCCATTCTTCTTTGGAAAACTTGACGAGCATTCAAGTATCCAAATGTCATGACTAGCCATTCGTATTTTCCTTGGGGCACACAAAAGGCTGTCCAAGTAATATATCTCGATGCATCTTAATTTTCCAGAAGCCTAATTTTCAATCAAACTTACTGAATATAATTATGTCTTCAATTAAATTAATCAAATTGTTCTTGTCTGGTATCTTATAAGAATCAAATTCACAATTCTTATTTAATTGTCTATAATCTATAACCATACGTCTTTTTCCTCTTTTATGTTCAGATTCATTTTGAACATAGAAGGCTAGGCTATTATGTCTACTTTTACTTTCTCTAATAATGCCTAACTTAAGCATTTCGTTTATGCCTTTCTTTAATTCTTCCCTATCTTCTTGTGAGTATCCTTTCTTATAGGTTCCACCAATAATAGTGGCGTCTGGGTTAATAGGGATGATCTCACAATACCTTTGGTCTTTATCCCACTTAGCGATGGGATTTTCTCCTAAAGTAGGCTATGCTAGTTTCCTAATCTTTTCCTTTTCTACTTTTATATCCATTTTCTTTTGTTTGGATGTAGCTTGGACCTGTAATAAGGTCTGCTGGGCTTGATCTAAAATGTCTTGTTGTATAAGAGCTATTTTCTTATAACACTTTTGGTCTGGACACTTACATTATTTTTGTAAGGGTTTAGTAATTTCTAAGGCTTCTTGTTGGGTTGTAGGTCTAGGTTCACCATGCTCATTTGAAGAACTCTGATGTTTTATGGGTATATAATTGGGCTTGACCTGCATAAGGTCAAAGGCAGTCTTATGATCTATTAGAGGAGCTTTAATATTAAATTCTTCTTGATCACTAATTAATATCTTATCGTTATATTGTGTATAAGGATGATATTTACTAATAAAGTCTTGTCCTAAAATAATGTTTCCTGTGAAACTAGGACAAGGATCCATTATCCAAAACCGATGATTAACGGATTTGTTGGTCTGATTTCCTAATTTAAAATAAATAGGAATAGTCTGAAAATATAAGGTAAATGGATCTCCATTAGCCATTTTACCATAAATTTCTTGAGTACTTTCTAAAAAATAGTCTTCAGGGAAGGCATTAGCCTTGCAAATACTCTGAGAGCACCCTGTATCTATAAAAGTTAAAAGTCTTTTAGGATAGTCTTTATGTTGAACAAATAATTCTACAAAACAAGCATGTGGTTTAGTAGAAATTCCTAAATTGTTCTTTTCTAAAATAGATATTCCTTTCTGAGGTTTATCTATAAACTCTAAGGGTGTTTGGTCTTCTGAACTACTATCATAATGTTATTCTTATAAATCATAGGAAATTCCTTTTCCTTTGAAGTCTTCATTTTCTTGCAATCTTTTGGCTATATTTTTATCAATGTCTTGATAATATGTTTTAATATCTAAGTCTATTTGAGCGTCATACTTGCTAGTATAAATTGCTCTAAATCTAGTTCTCCAACAGTCTTCATGGTAGTGTAATTGACAAACAATACAAACCATAAATAATTCTCTTTGTATAGTCTCAAAACATTCTACGCACCTAAAGTCTTTTTTGCTACATTTCATTTCAAATGTACAATAATGTCTTTCATCAAAATAGCATCTAGGTATATAGGTTAGTAATTCAGGATTACTAACAGTCCAGCTTTTCTTCAAAAAGGAGCTTAATATACACTTTTACCAAGCATCTTCAAAATCTATATATTCATCATCTGGTTCTTCTTGAGTAGTCTGCATCATTTATAAGTCTAGAGTATCCTGAAAGTCTTCATACTCATCATTATCACTATAGTCTTCTGAATCACTTTCTGTGTAAAAACTATAGATACTAGTGTTATCATCATCTTCTATGTCTGATATTTCTATATCATATAAGATATCTAATTCTTCTTGATCTGCATAGTCTAATATTGTATTAATAATCTTAATACTTTCTTTATCCTTCTTATTAGGGAAGTCTTTAGCAAAGTGTCCTTCTTTGCCACAAGTCCAACATTCTTTGGTGGCAGTCTTAGATTGAGCTATATCTTTTTCTTTCCTATAATTAGGAACTTTCTTATACTTACTAGTATTCTTCTTAAAGTATCTTCTTCGGTTAAATATATTTTTCTTAGTCTTAGGATTCTTTTCCCTAAAGGTAGTAGATTGTTTAAATTTATACTTCTCTGGGAATCCTAAAGGTCTAGTCTTAAACTTCCTATGTTTCCATTCTACTTTCTTTTTGAATTTCTTAGATTCACTTCCACATTCCCATTGGATTGGAGCGATGTCTCTTTCGTCTTGGATCGGAGGGATCTGCTTGAAAGTTTCTTCTATTAACTTTCCTTGAGTTATATCATGTCTTTTAGATATGATATAGTCTTTGGCGAAATTTATTCTTTCACCAAGGGAGTTATTATTAACTCCAGCTACACCTGGCCAATTCCTATATTCATTAATTAGGATTTGTCCTATGGATGGTATCTTTCTAAAGTATTCGTCTTTTAAGGTCTCTGCAAATTCTTTAATTTGTTAATATAGCTACTCATAATTATTGCTATATTCATTTATCTTATGTAATTTGCAAATGCTAAGGAGGGCTAACTTAGTTTTTGCTAGGTCTTGTTCATTGATTTGAGCTAGATGTCCAGCTCCAATGAATTCTGATGTGAACAATTGAATATATTCTTCAATTGATCTTTCTTCTAAGTTTTCTTTCATCTTCTCAACCTTAGCTAAGGAGTCTTCATCTGTAGCTTTTCTTAAACTATCTAAGTAGTCTTTTGCAATACCTCTAATGGATTGCTCAGCGTATTACTCACATGAACTTGCTTCCCATTGTTCATTAGATGCAAAACACATGTTCATCTGATTACGCCATTCATCTAAGGCTTCTTCCTATCTTGAACATTGTCTAAGTTAAGGTATATACCTACTGGATTTATGGCTTGTCTTGCCATAGTCTTAACAGGAGTGAAACTCTTGTCACTAGTTGGAAAATCTTTTATATAATCAGGTTTAGTTTTTACTACGGTGCTTGAGTATATAGGAATATTTATTCCTATTGGTTTACTAAAAAGTCTAGGAGCATCTTCTAGCCTACTACTACTTCCTATCTCTTGTTTACTAGGTTCTACTTGTGTAGTTGGCATTAATCTTTGTTCTCCTTCTTCTAATAGTCTTAAGTTTCTAAGAAGTTCCTTTGTATTCTTAGATTCTTTTAATTTTAATATGCGGTCTTGGGCTATCATATTAAATCTTTCTCTTTCTTGAAATCTAACAGAATGACTTTTCTTAAGGTTATCTTTAAATGTCTTCATATCCAATTCTGAGGGTTCATGTCCAAAGTTTTGGATTCTATATTTTTCTTTAATTAAGTCTTTTTGTTCAAATGATCTTCTAGGTCTAATTACCGGGGCTTGTCTTAGTAAACTAGCACTAGTCTTACTACTACATTCTCCTTCTGTAGGATCATTGATTATGGCTTTTCCCATATTTCTAAATCTAATTTCTTCGGTCTGGATATTCTTATTAACAATCTTAGGAGGACCAAACTGGATGGTAACATTTCCAGTGACGTCGTCTTGATTAATAAATAAAGATTTATTTTGTATAGTCTTAGTTTCTTGAAATTCTAGCAATTAACAGAGGGTCTTAGCTTTTTCTCTCATAGGTCCAGTATTCCTAATACTCTAAGTATGATTATAGTCTGACAAATTGGTTCTAACTAAGATTTCTTCATTAAGTGTACCGCTCGGAATTCCCAATTGCATTCCTTCATAAGGAAATTGGGAGACCTTCACATAGCTTTGAAATTCTATATTTATATTAGCGTCTAGGATAATATAGTCTTCATAACCACTAGCATATAAGATTAACTTAAAATGCTTGGCTGTGTCTACGATTACTGTAAATGCCGAAATGACATTAAAGTATCCTATGTTGTCTGACATTTCTAATTGGGCTGTCCCAATAAGGCTTTTCTCAAAGTCCTTCTATCTTTTGTCTACTAAACAACATAATATGTTAATATTATTTTGAGGTCTATGTAATCCCTGGATTCTTGCTTGAAAGAGTCCAAAGGTTAAGAATTGGAACTTCCTATCATTTCCTCTAGATCTAAGCCATTCTAAGTCTAAAACTTGGAGCTCAGTATAGGATTTGTCTAACACATGATTTCTACAATGGTAGGTCATGTTATAATTAGGAGTCTTAGGAGTGTCACCTTCTTTAAATAAGTCTATGTATCTAACGGCTGGAAGTTGTCAATTATGAATGGAATCTTCAACAATCTTCCAGTCAACTTCACCCCATTCTTTCCATTGGAGTGGATTGGTAAAATTTCTTTCTTTCCACCATGTCCTAACATTGGAGGATGAATCCTTAAGTCTTTGGAGCATATGATTACTCTGTCCAATATTTGGGATAGAGCTGGCTATCTTATTAGTCTTATCTAATCCATCATTTATGATTCGTCTACCTATGGTATTTCTTTCTCTAGTTTCTATAGGAGGGGATTCTTTAAACTTACAGGTGGTTACCTGTTTTTGTTCAAGTCTTTTTTCAATTCTTTCTAAGAAGTCTGAATAATGTTTTTGTCTTTTTATCTGATTAAGGATTTCTTCTTTAAAATTCTTATTCTCTTTTCTAGTCTTTTCAGAAGTTTCTTCACTATGTCTATCTAGAGAATTAATGATGGTTTTACCAACGTTAGTGATATAGTCTTTTACTTAATTATCTTTTTCTTGTTGTTGTATAGATCTAACTTCTATGGCTTCTACAGTCTTTTCAATTTTATCTAATCGAGTTAGAATAAACGGAGAGTCTATTTCTGCTTGAGATGGTCTATTATATACGGCCTTAATTCCGTTTACAATTTCCCATATTTTTCTTCTACTTGGGCCGTAGTTAGTCTAAGTTCATTAATAATACTATCCACCTTAGATAGATTATGTCTTTCCATATTATTAAGGTAATTTGCTAAATTCTGTTGGAATTTAACAAAGTCTGTATAGAAGGTAGTTAATCCTTCTGTCTTAGCCTTTAAGTCTAAATGTAAGTCTTTAACAAAGCTACTATTATAATCTTGGGTAGCTGCTATGGATGTAGAAATTAAATTTAGTCTTTCTAATATAAGTCTAGTTGCTTTAGCTGCATTGGCAATCTCATTTTCATTTATCTTATAATACAATCTATCATCATTTATCTTTTCTAAAATTCTTTGATAAAAGTCTGGATGGAGAGGTCTCTTGGTACCTCATTCCAGTCTGATCTAACTATCTCCATTAGGAAGATAACTATCTAATCTAGGGATAAGCTTAGCTTGTTCTTTGGTAAGTTTAATTAACTCACTATCTTGATTTTTAATTAAGGTTTTAATTTCTAAGATGTCTTTGTTAAGGACTTCTATATGATTAGTCTTAATATTTATTTCTTGTAAAACATGGACTAAGTCTTTTGGGATTTGATTATCTATGTCTAGTAATCTTTTAGAGATATTTTTTATCTCTGTTTCTAAGGTTTGAGTGTCTTTTATTAATTGTTTTAATATAAGCAATATACACTTATTTTGGTCTATTATACTATAAATAGCATTAGCCGTAACTTGTCTACTGTCTGCGTGTTTGTCTGGGATATGTTCAACGTGTGAACAACCGTCTATGTGTGTGGTTAAATAACCTTCTGAGTCTAAGTCAGTTATGGGTATAGGTTGGTAGTCTGGGTTGGATCCAAAAATATCTTGGTAAATGCGATGGGTAAATCCCAAGGGCATTAAAGTCTTTTTAGTCTAAAAGGAACGTCTTATGGCTCTGATACCAGAATTGGGGTTTGGTCGGAATTTGGTGAGTTTCTAAAAACTTTAAGGTCTTTATACCAATTTTGGGTCTAAATTATAAATCTTTTAATTATATAGTCTTAAACTAAGGTTTTAGTATAAGACAAGAGGGGGACCATTAGAGTAAATAACAAAAGTCTTTGGGACCACGAGGGGACCACTTTTCGGGATAAGGACAAAGTTCGAACGGAAAGTTCGCACGGGAAGTCCGCACCTGAGCCTATCTGTATATATATAACACTAGATATTAAGGAAGCACAAGGTCATATATATAGATATAAACAACACAAATGACACAACACAATATAAAATGAGTTTTCCACACTCTTATGGAAGAAATGTGTCATATAGAAACGAAAGTGAATGGGTGTGAACTAACGATTATTAAATTGTGACCCAATCACTTAATTGTATTCAAGAATTTACATTTCATTGAAAACTGTATTAATCATATGTAAAGCTTCGTGTCATATAAGGATTGAGCTCAAAGAACAAAACAAGAACAATGCATACAAGCCTAGCATATTGATGATTCTACAAACCAATAGTGTCATGACAAAATAGCGTAACTAGGATACAAAGACATTGTGCAAAATCGTTGATATTCTATCCAAACTCCCTCAAATATAATACTATTCTTTTCTTTTCTTTTGACGGAAAGATCAATCTAAAGAAACTAGGCCTTGACTATATTTTTCTTTTAATGCCATATTTTTTTAGGCCTTTGGACCACGTATTTCTTTTAGGTACATTTCAAACGGTGGCTTAATCACAAAGGATTATTGTTCCTTTTGTAGCCCTTCCCTATGCACTAGCATATATCCTTTTTTCAAACACAATAATCTCACGTGCAATGCAATAACATGAACAAATCCTCCACAGTCACAAAACAAGTAGATGACTAAATTGATAGGAGAACATCTCAAATAGCTCGAATATTCATGTGAAGTTAAAATTCAAAGAGCTCGTGCATGGGTGAAAAAGAGGCATAAAAATAAGAATTCTTTTAGAAATTCAAATTCAAACTACTTCATGTAACCATAATAAAGAACAATTTAAGAATTGAAATTCACAATCGAATTTTCAAGCCACATGGTACCGAAAAGTAAGGATTCAAACACGGTATATGCCACAAAAAGTGTGTCAAACTACAAACACAGACACAAAAAAAAAAAATATTTATGGGTTTTTCAAGTTTTTTCACCAAACAAAAAAATTAACTCAAAAGACAAATAAAATTCTTTTTGTATTTTTCATTTAATACTAAAAAATGTAAAGGATAAGATACAAAAGATAAACATGTCATAATTCTAGCAAAGCATATTTAATGAAGCATGGACTAGAAAATGACAAACAAGCATACAACTAGTAAGAATATATGGCATGTAGCACAAAAGCTAAAGTATGCAAAAATGAAATCCATTACTCACAGGATATAGCAAGTGAAGAGTCATGAACTAGCATGTTAGAACCATCAAAAACTAAAAATTTTGAAAAATGCATATTTTCCAAAAAAAATCCTAAAATTAGGATCACACAATATTTTAGTGTAACCCGCTCTGATACCAATATGAAGTGCACGCGGAAGCACTAAATTTTAAATTTCCTTCCTAATAAAAACTTATGATGAAGGTTCAACAAGAAAAGATAAAATCCAAATTTTAAACTTCTTTTAAAATAAACCCAATTTTAATTTCTTTCAAAATTGAAATTACATTAACATAAATAATTATTTGAAATTTTACTTAAACAAAAAATTTAATTCCAATTCATGTGAAATTTATGCCAAACAAACTTAAGAATATATTTACTCCAATTAAATATCCCAACTTGAATTAAATTGTATTAAAGTTACCCAAATATTAATTAACACCAAATTAAATAAGTGTGAGATTTATACCAATTTTTATCTTGATTATCCTAGCATGCATCTCAGGTAATTTTTACAAGATAAAAATAACCAATCTCACTATGCGGTGATGTACGAGGAAAACCCAAATGGGAAAAACCTCGGACGGCCCTGGCCTAACAAATCCACTAGGTATGGAATTAGAATTACATGACAACAGACTTAGACAACTATCTTGACTCCGTCCAAGCCTTGACGCTCCTTCTAGTAAACAACTTCGCCTAGTTGATAACTACAAACTCCACCACAGTCTTGGAATCCACTGATGGGGCTATGGTCACCGTCAACCCACACGCAAAGATTTTCTTCGAGTGGGAACACCGCAACAAACAAATGAACTCTTTTTGGGGGTGGAGAAGAACCCAAACACTTCTCTAATATGTAGAGATGAAAACCTATGCCAAAAACTCTCCAAGCAAGGATATATATATATATATATATATATATATATATATATATATATATATATATATATATATATATATACTAGGGTACGCCCGTGCCTGAAGGCACGCTGGTAGTTTTGAAATGCATAAAGATGTGCCTTAGTACAATGGCAAGTTCCCTCACTAAAGATACAGTTGATCTCGAGTTCGGAACACAGGAGTATATTCTTTCGTATGCTCGTGCCTAAAGTCACGATGAAAATTCCATAATTTTCCAAGTACCTAATAGAAAAATGGTGAATATTTCGTTCCCCGACAAAATTTCTGAAGTTTGTAATATTTTTTAATTTTGAAAACAAACCAAAGATAATATTATTTTCTAAACATTCACGTAAAGAAAAATGGTGAATATTGAAGGCACGATGATAACTTTCCAAAGTATCAATTATGGTCAATTAATAAATGTTTTGTATTATGGTCAATTCATAAATGTTTTGTGTTATAGTATCAACCATGGCAAATTTTTCGAAGGCACGCAAAATTTTCTAAAGTGTCACGTAGTGTATAATAAAAAATTTCTTAAGTTCCTTTCATAATAAAAATATTTTATAAAGATTGGGCATAGTTTCACAACACAAATACTACAACAATTAGATTGTGAATGAAAAAGATGAAATTATGAATGAAATCTGCCTAGGTTGGAGTTCAACTGCGGATCTTGCAGCAGCAGCTACATAAGTTGCTGATTCGAAAGCCACATGAGCCGCATCCGCTACATCCCTATACTTTCTCCCCCCTTTCATCGAATCAGAGAAATTCTCAAAATTTTGTGTCACGTGAGTCATCTATGGGTTCAATGCGTCCTCAATTCACTCGTAGGTCTGATTTAGGCTGATTTTGCTTCTTATCTACATCCAAGATCTCCTGCCATTATAATGTACATGTATCAAATGATATCTATTTAACTACAACAAATCAATGCATCAACATTTTTTTGCCTATTTATAATCAAACTTTGTTTATATATAACATCATTAAGTGTGTATGCTATGTGATTTGGGACAAAATATAAACAAAACTATCTCTGAATATGTTAAATTATTTTTTTATCATTTTATTGACCTCGAACAAAACCAAACACGGGGACTTAATATTAATGTAACTTTCCTACCTCTGTGATTCCATAAAAGCTTCCTCAAATTGAAGAGTGATGCCACTGGCAGAAGCAATTTCCTTGAGCACCTTGAATTTTCTCTCCAACCAATGTGCTTAAAATGATCTCGAACATGTATATGATGACAAAACATCGTTGATTAGCTACAAATATACTTTCATAATCATTAATAAAATTTTAAACAAAGTATTCAGCAGCATTTTGAAAATATAATGTATGACCTACAAATGTCACTGAAAATATAATGTATTCAACAACATTTTGAAATGCGTCGTTTTGAAATATTAATGTATTCAACAATATTTTGAAATAAAATATAAAAGTACTCAACAACATTTTAAAATGAAATTCAAAACTCTAATCATAAATAGAATTGTATAATGTGTGTGTGTAGGAGGCATGTCATACTGCCCTTTTGGCCAATATCCTGAAAAAATTACAAGAAACCAAAATCAATAGCATGAAAGGCATTTTCTACAATACAAAAACCAACAAAAAATGGGTTATTCATTCATAATATATGTACAATACAAAACCAAACAAAAAACGAACCACTGAATATAAAAGGTATTTTCTGCTAAAAATAAAAAAATGAAATGGCAGTATGCACGTGGATTAGTATCATCAAAGAATTGAAAGAATTTATCCCATTTTCTAACCCCAAGCACGTGGATTAGTACCATCAAATCGAGGGAAATCAGCCTGCATGTCGACAGGAGGCAAGGCCTCGAGAAAACAGTTGGCTACCAAGGCTGACAAGAAGTCAGCTCTTGCCACTGGAGGATTGAAGAAGCCCCATCGTTTCTTCCCAGGAATAACGGCTATACGGGAGGAGCAAATACCAAAAGGGCACTGGAGATTTTGATCCAAAATCTTTTGTCTCGCAGCGCATTTTAGGACACCAATTTTTGTGTCATCGTGACAATAGAATGCCTCTTAGAACGGATGCAAAGATTAGTAAAACTTCCCATTGATCTACACACAAAAATAATCACGAATAAATCTCAGTGAAATTTAAAATATTAATTCAAGTGTATTTTAAAGTCTAGAAATATATAAAAATATTTGACATACACCATAGCTCCCCCACCATACCTTAAACTTTGAAGGGTGTGTGCATGATACATCTTGCTCACTTTAATTGACAAATGTAAGCACATGATGCAAGAAGATACATACATCTTGCTCATTTTTATTTTGTCAAACTGAATCGGAACGCCATTTCTTCCATATAAGTTTTGCTGCTTATTTCTTGCTACCAACAAAATGAATCCACTACCGACCTGAAAGTCAAGTTTGACAAATAAATATAGCTTTGACAACATAGCTAATGTGAGCCATAAAGGACCAAAAATTTAGTTGCACAAATATCAGGACCCGAAAATTGACCATTTATAAGAATCTCCTGCTAATACAGTGAATAAAAAGAATTAAATGAGTAATAAGCCAACAATTAATATCTTAAATCATGTAATTGTTATGTCTATATACCTCATAATTGGAATTATACAGGGGGTTAATGAGTAACTAACACAACAACATAATGTTCATCTCCTCATATTGGAAGAGGCTTTCAAAATTTCAAGAGCCCGAACTCTAATTGCACTATGCAGCACTGTGACGGGCTACTGGTTCACAGTCTATTTCAGCGACAAAATTAGTTGTTTTGCAATTAAATTAATGGGCTTTTCTTCATGAAAATTTTCATGTTTGCTTTAGCCATCCTATACAATCACTGGACACATAGAGATAACAGAATTGGATATGTACTCTCTCACTCGTTGTGAGCCCGTGCAGACACGATGTGGGGCCTGTGCAATAATGTGAGACGAAACTTGAAATATTTGATGTACAACAACATTATAAGTTGTAGTGCACATTTATATCCATTTCCAGTCCACAACACAATGTTACACCTTAAATAACAGCTATAGTTAGGATGTGAAGTGCCACCAAGAATGAGAATGTCTAGCGCAAAGAATTAACAAAATCTTGCACTGGAACATAACAATTTGGGAATTAAACTCAATTATTCCGGAATATGAGTAGAGGAGCCTTCTTAAACTCAATTATTCCTGACGGCACGACTATAATTTTCAAAAATATAAATTCGTGGTTCAAATTATAAAAGCTATGTATTTGTAATATATAAGAATGTAAGAAATTTAGAAAATTTCAGATGGACTTCCTTTGTCTAATTATCCACTGAGCTTAAGGAATATTAGAGAAAATTTCAGCGCGCACGTGTTACACATACTCCAATCTTAAACAACTACACTAAACTACATGGAGTTTCAATTTCAAACATGACATATTCACGATGTTATAAATAATAATTGCAAACTCACATTGCAGTTGCTTTTACTACCTCAAAAGCAACATGTATTGGATAAAACCTTTTATTTAAACTATAACACACCTAAGTTAAAATCTTCATGCTAAAAAATGAAGTCAATAAATCTGCATGCTTACTTGCTATAACCATGACATATTCTTTAGATTTCCAAATTCACACCTAAACCTACAAAAAAAATTAACAAAAGTGAGAGAAATCATGGAATTTCATCATGGAGTAAGAAAAAAATTACAATTGCATCGGCACTTTTAAAGAATGAAAAAACATCAATTGCATCGGCACAAACACTATAGGATCAGTTAAAAACAATTATGAAACAAACCTTTTTATTGCTTGTTGCATCTTCCGCTTGTTTAACCAAGGTTGTACCTTCAGCAGTAACATGCTGCATTGAGGAACAACGGAATACACTTCAAAATATATAAAATAATTTTCCAAGGCAAGGATAAAAATCGAACTCGACAAACCAATGACTCAGCCCGGCAAGTTTGATATTCGCAAGTACATTTAACTGTAAAACATGAAACAAAAATGATAGTGAAAGTACCAAACTCAAAATAGAAGTTATACGAAACATTTTAGAAGGTATACGGAACATGAATGTGAACCTAAGCCATTGACCCAATGACTATAAATTATGTGCATTCAACATCCAAAGGTCACTAATTTTAGTACTACAGTCAATAAAAGATAGTGAAAGTACCAAACTCAAAATAGAATAATCATGGACGTAGTAAAGTAAGAAAAACTAAAATAAAATATCATTCATACAAATTTTCAACAAAGCTACTTTTGTAAGAAAAAAAATAAAAAAAATATAGAGTGAATTTCATAACTTCTTATCCTTGTGTGTGATATTATACACTTTTATTGTCCATTTTTTTGTCATTAATATATTTTCTTGATCCATTAAATTCGAAGGTCGGCTTGGAAAATTTTTATTTTTATTTTTTTAACTGAACTCGCTTGATTATAGTGAAGATTTGGAGTTACAATAATTCATATGTAGAAGGTAAATCCCTAAGATAAGGATATGTAGAAAAGGAGGAGAGCCAGACAACAATAACAGCATCTACTGCCCACTAAAGATAAACAATCAAAGCCCTAATAACTAAAATAATTAATCTAAATCTATCCGCCAAAACCATAAAGGGTCCTTCCCTGCCTCTTGAGGGCATACTCAAGAGGGAATCAAATGGAACATCCGGGGAAAGATGATGACAATAAGTTTAAATTATAAATACAAAAAAAATTATACCTTAATAGAGATGAAAAATGGATATGAAGGAAAAATGCAGACAGTTCAAAAATACCAACACATTCACAGAAAAGAAGAAAAACATTAACTTGGCATATTATATCTTAATAGAGAATATTATACCTTAACAGGGCTGTGAAGAATTAGATCTTCAAAATGACTCAATCCCTAAAAAAAAAAATGTAATAACACATTAGCCCCAAAGTTCAGATGTCTTGAACAACAAAAAAAAAACAAAATAATTAAGATTTGTTAAAGCCTAAAACCTGAGATCTATTAATGCCTAAAATCTGTTAATAACTAAAATCTGAGATCTCTTGAAGCCTAAAATTTAATATTTGAGATCTGTAAATGTCTAAAAACATACCAAACACACAGACAAAAAGGATAGTGCATTGATGGTGCTTGATGTTCATCTGGTTGCCGCTCAGGTAGCGCCGATATTTATCTCAAAATGATAGTGCATTGACGGTGCTTCTCCGGTGAGCGTGTGTAAGATATTGGGGAAAAGGGTAACCTAGGGGAGGCGACAAAGGGGAGTGGGCGGCGACGTGGGAGGGGCGGAAAGGGTTTTCTCATGTCACGACCGAGAGAGAGAGGGGTAAAGGGAGAGACGGGAAAAAGGCAAAAGATAGAATAAAGGAATGAGAAGTCAGCTAGGGTGGGGGAAAATGAGAGAGGAGAGAATGGTAATGAGAATAAGAGTACAACTTTACCCTTGTTTTTGAAATTTAAAAAGAAGGGGCAAATTAATTAGAGTGTGCAAAAGGAGGGGGAAGTCAAAATTTTAAGGGGTAAAAGAGGAAGTGCAAAAAAATCAGAATGATGACATCATTTTTGTATCTTATGACATACATAAGTTTCCTATTTTATTTTATATATATATTGGAACTTGGATTGAAACACACACAAATGTTTGGGTGTACAAGACGTGGTTCTGTTATAAAGATAAAGCATTTTTACAAACACTAATGGAACTTTTTCTTGGAAGAATTAAGATCTCAAAACTCTCTAAGAGAATAAAAAAGTTATGTTAAAAAAGTTGGTTCCCGCATTAGATATATATATCAAAAAGTAGTGGGGAAAAGAAGTGGGAAAATGGGTCAAAACTGTCAAAAACTGTTCCCGCTGAAATCTTATTTGAATGACTTTTTGATATCGTTTGAACGACTATGTTCGAACGAGATTTTAGACGGCATTACAACCGATAAAATAGAGAGATTCTCATTAATAGTTCCTTCGAACGAATGGCAAACTCATTTGAACAAGATGTCCAATTCGTTCGAATGACATTTCAAAAAAATCAAAATTTTTTATTCTAGGCCTAAACCTTTTATAAAAAGATCTAAAATGATTTTATGAGAAAATTAATGTTGTTAAACAAAATATTTTATAAAATACACCCAATTAAAATATCTTCCAATCTCCTATATATATATATATATATATATATATATATATATATATATGTATATATATATATATATAATTGCATTCATACCTTTGGAGACTTGGAATCCTCAAATGTTGATGACGTAAAACATGGCACTAGAAACCCGACAAGGATGAAACATTAATTCTTGGCTACAACGTCTTCTACTTCTTCAAATGTCATAGTCTTCAGAGGATCAAACTTCTATCCTATGACTAAAGTGGTTTTGTCCAGAATTAAGCTAAAACTACATATGGACACAATTGGAAATTTGTGTCCTTAAAGTTTTTCTTAAACTTCTCAAGTCTTTTGGCATCTTTCGATTGATTTTCGAACTTAAGAAACGTTTTGAACTTTTTTGCCAACAAAGATACATCGTTCAAATTGGTGTTGGAATCATCATTTGAAACTTTGGTCTCCTCATTCCGGGCTATCAAAGAAATGCCCTTTTGTTTCTTTGGCACTTTCTTGGAGGTAAACATGTCATGTTCATAGGTTTGTAAGTCACCTACAATCTCTTCTAGTTCTGTCAATTCAAGAATACCCAAGGAGTTTAAAACAGTCACTTTTTGGTCTAATCTACTGGGAAAAAACATTAAGATTTTCTTTATGACACGATTGTTAGGTATTTTCTCTCATAAGTTAAACGACGAGTTGACAATATGGGCAATATAGCATAAAACTCATCAAGAGTACCACTCTTTAACATCTTAATTGTCTTAGATTGGGTAGTGATGTTTTGAAGTTTAGACTCCCTAATCATGAAAGTTCCCTTGTGAGTAAGTGCAAGAACATCCCAATCCTCTTTCGACGTCTCACACGTCATAATATGATTATACTCTTTCGGGGTGATAGAAGAGGAAATAACATTTAAACCCATAAAATTATAATGTGCAAGTTTATATTTAGCTTCAATCCATGACTCAACAGGTTTTAAACTAATGGCCTCTCCATCTCTCTTGACTGGTGGTGACCACCCTTTTTCTATTGCTAACCAAACACGCTCATATATAACCTTAAGTGCCCTTTTCATTTGCATTTTCCCATAAGCATAATTAGTTCCATAAAAAGCAGGAGTTCTAAAAGCATCATAATTTTTTAAATTCACACCTACAAGCACACGAGATCACACACAATCAAAAAATGTTTCTATCCGTGATACTAATTTGTAGGCCCCCTTTTTTATGTGTGCTTTAGGTGAAAATAATTTTTCCAAAAAATAAAATTTTTCCAATTTTAATTCGTACCAATTTTGTGAACTAATTTTATCTTGTTGATACTAAACATGCATCTAGTGTGATTAAGCAAGTAAAATAAATCAAGTCCACAAAACACACAATGCTGATGTATGAGGAAACCACTAAGGGACAAAACCTTGGATGGCCCAAGCTAGACAATCACTATGATACAATATTACAAAGTAGATATTGTAGACTTACTTAACGACTCAATACCCCATAAGCCTTGACACTCTTTTATTCTTCAACTTCTCCTCCTAAGTGTAACGTAGGAGTTCACTTGTACTAGATACACACACACGAGTCCACATATACCTCGGTATCCATCGATGCAGCTTTGGCGGTATTACAAAGTACATATAGTAGACTTAGTTAATGACTCGATACTCCACTAGCCTCGATACTCTTCTATTATTCAACTTCTCCTCCACAGTACAATGCAGGATTCCACCTATACCAGATACACAGAAACATGACCCATGTATGTCTCGGTATCCATCGATGCAACTTTGGCAACCGTCTACTATTTAGAACACGGAGTTCACCGCTTATTTACCGTAAAACTCGATGAAACAAACATTCAAACAGATGAACAAAATCAAAATGGTGCTAAACTAAGATCTCTATAGCATATGCATATGAAATATCATATCTTAAAGCGCAAAGTATGTTTTTATCTTTGAAAACCTTTATAAACAAGTGCAGAAAATTAAAGGGCTCTGTCATGTAATTTTAGTTATGCACCCTCAAAATTTTGAATAAAAGAATCCTTAAATAGAAAAATTAAGTCGATGCATTGTTAAGACGATATCTTCATGTCATTAGAATGACTATATGTGACACCCCGACTAATTAAACACCGGGTAGCTACTCCTTTATAAAATTAATTCAAAATGCCAAGTTGGCTCAGTTAATAGCATCACTGTCGAAAACATTTTAAAGATTATTAACCACCTAGTATTTAAAAAGTAAGTGCCAAATTTTTATTAAATCTGATTAACATGCAACAAAGTAATGAAGAAATAAATAACACCATTCACCATACTGAAGTGAAACGAATAACCATCACAAAATGTAAATAAAACCTGGCGGAAAAACTCCTCAATACAAATCCCACAACTGATAAGTAAACTGAAATAAATAACTAAAACTGAATACTGAGCAATACATGCTAGAGTCTGAAAACTGAAATGTAAAAATGTCTAATAGAATTGGGCAACATGCCCTACAACTGATAGATGCTGAGACTGGAATCCAAATGAGAGAAGCGTCTACATGCAAATCCCTGTAGCTTCCACAAACAGCTACAGCTCGTCACCTGAATGAGAATCCTATGCTTGGTGTCCTTGTGGCTGGGCACCTAAAATGGTTTTACAAGAAAATATATTTGAAAGCAAATGGGTCAGAGCCCGAAAGTGGAAATCATTTTAAAAACCTGCAAGTGCTTTAAAAACATTTAAAACATTAAATGCAAAATACATGTTAGGACGTACACTCGCATGATATTCTCACCTCTCGACTAACTGTGCACTCCTAACGTAAGTACCCATCTATAACTACCCTTTCCACTAGCTAAGTGACAATGTAACTAGCTAGACTACCAAAGGTTCTACCCATTTTTACTCGGTTAAACTAACATAACAACGCTCTTAATTTAATAGAGGTTTAACGTAAACTTAGTTATTAAGTAAGCCATTGATATAACTATCAGCTAACTCATTATATATCTCGAAACAATACCGTAATATTTTTTTTTTACAACATTAACATGAGGATTTCCATTAATTTAATGTATATTATTCACCACATAAATATACGATACAAGCACCCCGCAATCTAAGCTGTAGTGCACACATACTCTGCTATCCATCCCGGTACATCACGTACATAAGGATTACATATTCCGAATCTCTCAGGAATAGTTTACCGATAACAACATCACAAATAATGGAGGCGAACACAGTCACCATCACATGGGTCACGCACATACCTACGCTCCCATGGTCAGCGGACTTATTAATATCACAATAAGTCTTTCTATGACCTATGTTCATCAAGGTACCAGTCTATATCCCCCCCGTAGGCACACAAGGATTAGAGGGTCCTAAGCGAACGAAACCTCCCGTGATAGCAAGTATGGTAGGTATGTCATACAAACAATCCATATACTAATACTAAGTAAACACACATCTTAGTAATACCGTATTTTAATCGTAGTACATATCGCATTCTTGTACTAACTAATTATCACAACTTATTTTATTCCGGTTCATAATTATACGCGCTATAATTCATCCTCACATCGTAGTAGTCACTCACGTCTCAACCCAAATGATTCATTGAATATAACTCTCGTATATGATTTACTCATCCCAACAACCCAAAAGTCCCAAATAAGTCACTATATCATCAAAGGGATGCTAACTCTATCCTTGAACCATCTCCCGGAACTCCAAAAGTCAAAACAGTCCAAAAAGGGTCAAACTGTCAACTCGTTAGAAGTCTCGTTCGAACGAGGCTTCGAACGAGTTTGGACTGTCAGGTCGTTAGAAGTCTCGTTCGAACGAGGCTGTTCGAACGAGATCCCAGTTCGTTCGAACGAACTGACCCTTCTAACGATATCTCGTTCGAACGAGATATCGAACGAAAATCCTACTCGTTAATAACGACTGGTCAACTCGTTAGAAGCTCGTTCGAACGAGCTCGTTCGAACGACCTGGGGGCTGCTTCTAACGAGATGCCAGTTTCGGCCCAGAATTTCCCAAAAATCGTTTTTCAACATTTTTACTCCTCAAACCTCTTCTAAAATTCGTTCCCACAATATATTGAGTTCTCTAAACATCCTCAAACATGTTAAGGGGTTATACTAACATCATTAAAGGGTTTGATATCATCTAAACATCATTAAATCACAATTTCTACACTAATTCCCAATTTTCTTCAAGAACATAAACCCTAACTTTTTCTCATCATAAATTCCCAGATTTTAATTCGTTTATACATCACCTAGATATGAAATATCCGAAATTAAATCTCCCAACAATGTTTCTACATGCAAACCTATCCCAACATTCAATAATAACTTCAAATTTCATGGGTTTTCTTTTAATCTTTCAAGAACAATTAAGATTCTTCAATTTCTAACATGGAAAAGACATTCTCAGTAATTAAATGGGAATAAAGTCACTTGCCTTGGTTTGATTTCTGAATTTGGTGTGGATTCGGTGTAGAATTTCTGCAGAATCTCTCTCTCTCTCTCCTTCTCCAAGCTTTCTTCTCCAAAAGGCTATGGTGGCTAGGGTTTGCTTTGGGGAAACTTATGAAACCTAATTTCAATAAACCTCCGTAGCTTGTTGGGTTAATAAGGGTTGGTTGGGGTCAATCCTTATCAGATTACAACTCTCAATTTTCGTCACTTTTAATTACCCAAAAATACCAAATTACTAAAATACCCTTTAAGTTACCGGTATGGTCTAAAATTACCCCGGGACCCAAACTATACCCCCGGCTAGTGTTTTATGACTATCTCGACCCTTCCGGACGCGTTGGCGTACTCAAAACGATCATACGGATTATAGATTTTAAATTCACTTTTATTAATAAAATATTATACCGTGACGCGGCGGTCCCACGCGTCTCAACAAAATTCCCAAATTGCCGTATATAAATCTCACGACAAATTTTATAATACCAAGTTCATATATAATCATATATGCACATAATCAAATACTAACTCGTATCACATTAGTATTTATAACCTGGATTAATTTCCAATTAATACGCAATTTAATTAATTAATCCCAAAATAAATATAGTCAAAAATACGGGGTATTACATACTTCCCCCCTAATAACTGAATTTCGTCCCGAAATTCGAAACTAGAAAGTACCTGCTAAAAATAATTCTGGATAGCGCTCGCGCATCCCATCCTCGCGCTCCCATGTGGACTCCTCGACATTGTGATGTCGCCACTGAACACGTACTAACGGGACTATCTTTGACCGTAGTTTCCTCTCGCTTCGGTCCAAAATAGCAATCGGCCCTTCCTCATAAGAGCTATCCGGCTGGAGATCGATGTCCTCCACAGCAATGTGAGAATGAGCCAAATCATCCCTAAGGTATTTCCTCAGCGAGGAAATATGGAACACGTCGTGAATCCGATGCAAATGCTCCGGTAACCCGAGTCTATACGCAACCGGTCCGATCCGCTCAATAATAGGAAACGGCCCCACATACCTCGGTGCCAACTTCCCCTTCTTCCCGAAACGCATAATCCCCTTCATAGGAGATACCCTGAGCAAAACCTGGTCCCCCACTTGGAACTCTCTGAAAAATCTCTTCGCGTCAGCGTAACTCTTCTGCCGGTCTTGAGCTACCCGAATGCGACTCCGAATCAACTCAATCCTTGCCGAAGTATCCAGAATCACTTCCAGCCCAAGTAGTTTGTTGTCCCCCACCTCCAACCAACATGCTGGGGAACGACAAGGCCTACCGTACAATGCCTCAAACGGAGCCATGCCAATCGTGAACTAATAGGAGTTGTTGTAAGCAAACTCCACCAGTGGAAGGTACTGCTCCCATCCACCCCCGAAGTCAATAATGCACATGCGTAGCATGTCCTCCAACATCTGATTGGTGCGCTCTGTCTGCCCATCGGTCTGCGGATGATAAGCCGTACTCAACCGCAATTCCGTGCCCATGGACTCCTGGAAACTCTCCCAAAACCTCGAAACAAATATCTTGTCTCTGTCAGACACGATATTTAGGGGAACACCGTGAAGTCTCACAATCTCTGAAATGAAGAGCTGGGCATACTGTCCCGTAGTATAGTCAGTCCTTACGGGTAAGAAGTGAGCGACCTTGGACAACCTGTCCACAATTACCCAAACGGAGTCGTGACCCCTCTGCGACGTAGGCAACCCCGTGACAAAATCCATGGATATGCTCTCCCACATCCATACCGGAACCTCCAACGGCTGTAGCAATCCTGCTGGTCTCTGATGATCCACTTTTACAAGCTAACAAGTGGCGCATTTCGAGACAAACTCAGCGATATCTTTCTTCATACCGCTCCACCAATACTGCCGTCTCATGTCTTGGTACATTTTGTCCCCTCCGGGATGTACCGCGAACCGTGAGCCGTGCGACTCTGCCATAACATCGTGTCGCAATTCCTCTCCTTCCGGAACTACCAATCTCCCATTGAAGCGTAATCCCCCATCTGAGCTAACGGTATAGGACTCGGCTCCCTCTGCTAGCAACCGAACTATCTGCTCCTGACAGAACGAATCATTAGCCTGTGCCCGTACTACCTTTGTGACAATTTGCGGTGTAACGGTCATCACAGACATGAAAGATCGGGCCACTGCATCCTGGTGTCCCAATTCCTTCCACTTCGCTTTCCACACCCCTGCCACCTCGTCTGCTGGCCTACGGCTTAACGCGTCTGCTACCACGTTAGCCTTACCCGGGTGGTACTGTATGTCGAACTGGTAGTCTTTCACAAATTCAAGCCACCTACGCTGCCGCATATTTAATTCCTTCTCCAAGTTCATATATAATCATATATGCACATAATCAAATACTAACTCGTATCACATTAGTATTTATAACCTGGATTAATTTCCAATTAATACGCAATTTAATTAATTAATCCCAAAATAAATATAGTCAAAAATACGGGGTATTACACTATACATATCTTGTTAGAAAGAGACTTTCATGCCATTAGAACAACCCACTAATGTTGTTTGAACAACAACAAATGTCGTTTGAGCCTTCTAAACACAAAGGAAATACCGACACGACTCTAAAACGAGTTTATCTCAGAATAAATGAAGTTAAAATAATTAAAAATCCTTTTTAAGCTTTTAAAATAATTTTTAAACAAAATAACACCCTTAAACATTTTTCGAGTCCTATAAACATTATGCGCTCATACTTTAGAGTATCTCGAAATGCAATGTGACATGAAGACTGAAACGTACACTTATAAACACAGTATGATATACCTTTGAAGCTTGGATGTTGTGACTTCAAAACAACGTCATAGACTATGTCGCAATCGTGACAAGTAAAAATCCATCTATGACTCAAGTTTGTTTCTTTTCGGAATAATGGCCATACATAGAAATTGACCCTATTTGAAAAATGATCCTTAAAATTTTCTAATCCAAGTGGTTCTGAGTATCAAAACTGCCTAGCGAGTGTTGGAACAATAGGCGCCAATTTTAAAATTCTTATACTTCACAAAAAGTAATTTCCTTCTAAATATAGATGCGGAAGCGGAGATGGTTCAATTAAACAAGAAATTTTAATTTCTTTTCAAATTAAAATTAAACAACGTGAAATTAAATTAAACACACACACAATTATAATTTCACTTAAACCAAATTAATTTAACCCAAGTCCTAGAAATTTGACTAAGTCATATTTTTCAATTTTACCAAATTAGGCCAAACCAATTTTTAACAAATTAAATTAATGACTTGAATTAACTACACATTACCAAAAATTAATTTAGAACCAAATTAAACAAGTAGTGATTAAACAAAATTTTATCCTTTTACCTAAGCATGCGTTCTAGGTGATATAGCAAGATAAAATTAAACAATGAATCACTATGTCTCAATGTACGAGAAAAAACCCACAACGGAAAAAAAATCTCGGATGGCACTAGCCTCAAATCCACTAAGTATGGTTTTTCAAATACAAGACAGTAATACTTACAACACTCGACTCGATCCATCTCAAGTCCCGACACTCCTTCTTTTATACACCTCCGCCTAACGAATAACCACGGAGCTCCACCGCGGTCTCAGAATCCATCGATCGGACTTTTTATGGTAACCGTCACCCGAACAAGGATCCTTTCTCCAAGTGGTAAATCAACGCAAACTTCTTCGTCTTTGTGGAATTTAGAAGCAAACCCAAACTTCTCTTCAAACGGTACAGATAAAAATCGGTGCCAAACTCTAAGCTAAATATATATATAAAGGAAGATTGGTATACTAAATAATGGGTGTAATCTAGAGTGTTAAAAGATTTTTTGTTGAAAAATTAGTCACTCAAAACATGAACTTTTTCTTGGAAAGGTGAAGCTCTCAAATTCTCTCTTGGAGATGGAAAGATATAAAAAAGTTGATTGGAAAAAGTTGGTTCCCGTACATATTAAGTTATGTCAAAAGATAGTGGGGTAAAGTAGTGGGAAACATGGAAAAATTGCTCAAAACTGCCCATTAACTGTTCCTGCCAAAACTCGTTCGAACGAGATTTTCGTTCGAACGAAATCTCATTCGAATGAGCTTTCTAATGAATTTCCAGTGTGAAATCGTTAGAAATCTCATTAGAACATCATTTTTCGTTCGAACCAAACTTCGAACGACATTCCAGTGGACAATGTGAGAACTCATTGGCAAAATCGTTCGAACGACATTATTGTTCGAACAGAAAACTCGTTCGAACGACCATTCGAACGAACTTCCAGAAAGTTGAAAATTTTGATTTTAGCCCAAAAACTTTATATACTTTATTTTAAAGCTTTAATAAAAAATTTCTGAAAATAAACAACAGTTTAAACAAAATGTTCACCCAATGAAAATGTTCTAAGCTCCTATATATATATATATATATATTCATATGCATTCATACCTTAGGAGAAAACGGAACATTGTTGATGACGTAAAAATGAGGCACACTAAACAAGGCATTTTGATGAAGATTTAAACCTGGTCGCTATGGCTTCAACTTTAGTATGTCATAGGCTTGAAGGATGGTCAATAACTCTATCCTATGACTCAAACGTTTTTGTCCGTAATTGAGCCAAAACTACAAAGTACTCAATGGGAAATTTGTGTCCTTACAAATCTCCCCCTTTCGCTATTCCGGGATAAAAACAAACAAAAATCCTAAAGGGCCGTCAAGCTCTACTAGACTGACAAGAATGTTCCACCCAAAATAAAATACAATGCTTGACTCAAACAACTCAAGGATCAAAATCTTTACCGGTGAAAGTTGCCACTTAGAATATAATTCTTGCACAATTAAGCAAACACATTAAACGCATAGGGAATATTAAAATATAAAATACAATATAAATAAAGACTCTCACTTAATTAATTAATTATCCCCTTTATAAAACAAAATACCTACATAGAAAGATGTCTCCCCCTAAGATAAATATCCCCCAAACTAAGATACGATTATAATAGGAATAGATACCATTTCTCCCCCTATCATTCTCCCCGTTTTTGTTCAGGAATAGACAAGGTCTTAAGAATAAAAAATTAACTTATCTACCCAAATTAAAGCATATTCACCCTTTAAACGAAAACAAGGGATAAATAGAATGGGATAACAAGCTAAACATGCATTAGTGCATAAAGTGATGAGAGCATTTAAGCACATAGGCAACCAAAACATAACCAATACATACAAATGAATACTAACAATGATGCGAAAACAAATGATACCAAGTTGACAAATAAGATTCTAAGCATGTGATATCAAACAAACTACACAACAAATAAGGTACCAATTATGAATTGAAGCATAAATGGACTAGTTAAACATGGTAAAGACATAAACAAAATATCATATATATGTATACATAGTAGATACAAGCTAAGCATAAGTGCACACATATAGATATAAACACCAAAATGACACAAAACTAAATAACTTAAGTTTTTCACACTTTTATAGCATAAATGTGTCATATGGAAACAGAAGTGTTAGGGTGTGAAAAAGATACTAATGAATTAAAATCCAATCACTTAAACGTGTTCACGTAGTTCGCATTTGATTATAAAACTTTATCAACAAGAATTTAGCCTTTATGTGACAGGATAAAGTGAACTAATGAACAAACAAACACAATGCATACACGCCTAGCATGTTGATGATTCTACAAACCAATAGAGTCAGGACATTGAAAGCGCAACTAAGATAAATGGACATTGTACAAATCTTGATAAACAACCCAAACTCCCTCAATAAGCATATATATTATTCTTTTGAATGAATATATCAATTAAACAGAGGCCTTGGCAATTATTTTTCTTTTTAATGCCATATTTTCTTTTAGGACTTTGGACCATGTATGTCTTTTAGGTTCAAACAAACGGTGGCTTACTTTTCGCAAAGGATAATAAATCCTTTCGGAGCCCTTCCCCATGCAAAATTATATGTATATTAATTTTTTATATCACACAAATCTCACGTGCAACGGATTTTGACATGCACTAGTCCTCCTAGGTCACAAATATGTAGATGACTAGATTGGTAGGAGAACACCTCACAATGCTCATATATAACATGTGACGTTAAGGATAAAAAAGATCATGCATGTGTGTAAAGGCATATAAAAGTGAATCCATTAAGCAAGTCAAACTTAAACTACTCCATGTAAGCATGATAAAGAAAATTTTTAAGGATTAAAATTCTAACCAAAAGTTCTAGTCACATGGAAGCGAAATGAGGATTCAAACACAAACATATGCCACAAAATGTGTGTAAAACCAAAATACACACAAAATAAAATCTTTTTGATTTTTTGAAATTTTTAACCAAAAATAAAAATATATACTCAAAAGATAAACAAAGATAATTTGAATTTTTCATTAAGCTTAAATTACCAAGAGATAAAAACCCAAATGATAAACATAAATCATTTTGTATTTTTCATTTAAATCAAACAAAAATGAAGAAAATATAATACAAAGGATAAACAAGTCATGATTTCTAGCATGAGATGTGAAATAAAGCAATGACTAGAAAATGACTAAACATGCATACACCTAGCAATGATATATAATATGAAGCACAAAAAGCTAGAGTATGCAAAGAAAACTAACACATTCAACATTTCAATTTAGCAAGGGAGGTTTCATGTGAAAGAAAATGAGAATCAACAAATCTAATATCTAGCGCATCTAAGAATGATTTCCGAACCCATATAGATGTGTATTTAAAATGATGGGATTTGGAACAAACGAAAGGCTAGACATAGACTTCCTTGGACTTGTTTTGAGATCAAAACAAAATGACTTAAGGTGACCTTTCCTACCACAATGCAAGCATGTGAAAACATAAAGAATGATACCTATAGTGTGACCTTTTCTAAAGTCCTTGGATAAAGTCAACCCTCTAAAACAAACAATGGTCTTAGCTTTAGCAATAAAAGTATTTGAACAGGATGAGCTAGAACCATTATCAAAACTACTCGAGTCTTGTAAATCATTTTTCATTTTTAAAATATTGTACTCAAGTAAGAAATAATGTCCTCAATTTTACGGGACTCCTTCTTTAAATTATCAAATACACCTAGAAGGTTATCACGCTCCCCCTCAATGTGAGCAAACTTGTCCCTAAGAGTCTATGCTCGATTATCACTCTTTCTCTTGGACATTTCTAAAATATTAAAATTGTAATTTAAGTCGATCAGCTTTTAATGAAAAATATCTTTTTGAGATAGCGAGGTTTGCAAAAGTTCAACTTTAGCTTTAAAACAAGAATTTTCATCTTCAAGAAATTTAATTCTTTTGGAAAATCTCAAATTCAATTCTCTTAATTTTTCATTACACTTATTAATCCCATTAAATTCCTCTCGAATAGAAAAAAATTCATTATCATTAGAAATGGACAAATTATCATTAAGGCGTCCCATCGAGAGATACAAAACAAATCAGGGTGAGTAAAAATATGAACCACCTAAAAATACAAGGAGCACAAAAATTATAAAAGCCGAAAAACGCATCTTTAACGCGATAAATTAGTGCTCCGGATATGATACCACTTGGTGGAACAATAGGCCCCGATTTTAAAATTCTTATACTTCACAAAAGGTAATTTCGTTTTAAATATAGATGTGAAATCGAAGATGGTTCAATTAAACAACAAATTTTAATTTCTTTTCAAATTAAAATTAAACACACACACAATTATAATTTCAGTTAAACCAAATTAATTTAACCCAAGTCCTAGAAATTTACCTAAGTCATTTTTTTCAATTTTACCAAATTAGGCCAAATAAATTTTGAACAAATTAAATTAATGACTTGAATTAACTACACATTACCCAAAATTAATTTAGCACCAAATTAAACAAGTAGTGATTAAACCAAATTTTATCTTTTTACCTAAGCATGCGTTCTAGGTGATATAGCAAGATAAAATTAATAAATGAATCACTACGCTGCGATGTACGAGGAAAAACTCACAACGGGAAAAAACCTCGGACGGCCCTAGCCTCAAATCCACTAAGTATGGTTTTACAAATAAAAGACTCTAAGAATTACAACACTCGACTCGATCCCTCTTAAGCCCCAACGCTCCTTCTTGTATACACCTCCACCTAGCGAAAACCTACTGAGCTCCACCGCGGTATCAGAATCCACCGATCGGAGTTTTTATGGTCACCATCACCCGAACAAGGAGCCTTTCTCCAAGTGGGTAAATCAACGCAAACTTCTTCTTCTTTGTGGGATTTAGAAGTAAATCCAAACTTCTCTTCGAACAGTAGAGATACAAACCGGTGCCAAACTCCAAGAAAAGTATATATATAAAGGAAGCTTGGTATACTAAACAATGCGTGTAATCTAGAGTGTTAAAAGATTTTTTTTTGAAAAATTAGACACTCAAAACATGAACTTTTTCTTGGAAAGGTGAAGCTCTCAAACTCTCTCTTGGAGATGGAAGGATATAAAAAAGTTGATTGGAAAAAGTTGGTTCCCGCACATATTAAGTTATGTCAAAAGATAGTGGGGTGAAGTAGTGGGAAACATGGAAAAATTGCTCAAAACTGCCAATTAACTGTTCCTGCCAAAACTCGTTCGAACGAAGTCTCGTTCGAACGAGCTTTCTAATGAAGTTCCAATGTGAACTCGTTAGAAATATCATTGGAACATCATTTTTCATTCGAACCAAACTTCGAACGACATTCCAGTGGACAATGTGAGAACTCGTTGGCAAACTCGTTCGAACGACATTATTGTTCGAACGGAAAACTCGTTCGAACGACCATTCGAACGAACTTCCAGAAAGTTGAAAATTTTTATTTTAGCCCAGAAACTTTATATACTTTATTTTAAAGCTTTAATAAAAAAATTCTAAAAATAAACAACAGTTTAAACAAAATGTTCTCCCAATGAAAATGTTCCAAGCTCCTATATATATATATATATATATATATATTCAAATGCATTCATATCTTAGGAGCAAACGGAACATTGTTGATGGCGTAGAAACGAGGAACACTACACAAGGCATTTTGATGAAGATTTAAACTTGGTCGCTATGGCTTCAACTTTAGTATGTCATAGGCTTGAAGGATGGTCAATAACTCTATCCTATGACTCAAACTTTTTTGTCCGTAATTGAGCCAAAACTACAAAGGACTCAATTGGAAATTTGTGTCCTTACAGCGAGTTCGAAATTTTTTTAGGAACCGAGATGATCACCATCGTACATGATGTCTACTTCCCGGGATGAGGATATCTGGATCTACGATTCGGCTGAGAAAATCAATTATGCTACCGTCGACAGATCGACGGCCATAGTCCTTGAGGTGGCGCATCGATGGATCGAGAACTTATTCTTGATCGAGTGAAAAAAATATGGGTTCTTTCCCATGTCTTAGGGAGTTTGATTCTGGATGGTAATTCATGGTGGTGGGAGGCGAAGTTGCGAAGAAGAGTTGGAAGAGGGCATTAAATTTTTTATTGATTTCTTGTGACAAAATTAAGGTTTCTTGTTGTTGTTGATGTGGCTTTAGTTCTTGAATGCCTTCCCTCAATTCTTGATTAATCTCTTCTTCATATAGATTCGATACTTCGAGACCATTGAGGATGTAGTTTAAAATTTGTTTATAATATACACACCCATACACCAACCGGGGGAATAAGACCTCGCTCTAATACCAATTTGATGTAAACTACATGTCAAATGCCCAAAATAAAAAAAAATACAAATTCTAGAGAGATAATCAAAGAATGTCTTATATTTAAAAATGGATAAGTGTCCTCAAATGAGGAGTACATAGGTATTTATATGGGGATAATTACTTTCCAACCGAGTAATTACCTAAATGACTAAAAAGGGCAACTATTAATAAGAATATACCTTATTAGTCTTAAACATGCTTGGAGACCAATTAAAGAGATAAAAGAACTAAAATAAAAGGAATATATATATATATATATATATATATATATATATATATATATATATATTAAATAAGAGGGGGGTGTTTTACTGTTCCAAAAATTCTACGGTGGGGATCGAATTTTTTTTAGCGATCCAATGGTGTTAGATTGTGCCACGTAGGATTGTACACATTATGACGTGTCAAATGAGATAAAACACCCCCTCTCAATCTGCCTTCCCCATTTTCTTCATTCCCCCTACCCCCATTCCCCTTCCCCACGATCTCCCTCTCCCCTCTCCGGTGCACTCCTCGGTACCCCCTCCCTCTTTCCACTGCCGCCCCCGCTCCCCTGCTCTGCCCCATTCTCCCCTTTTCCCCTCCTCCTACCTCTCCCTTCCCCGCTGCCCCCTCTCTCCCCTTCCCTCTTTCCACTGCCGCCCTTGCCGACCCACGCTCCAGCGCGCATATGCATAGATCACACAGACACAATCGCACACACACACACACACACACACACACACACACATAATCGCGCACACACAAGACACAGACGCACAGATCCGTCACCACACACACACACAGATCCGGCCTTCAATATCGATTATAGTTCTGAATTTTGGGCCTTTTCTTATTTTAGGGCTTTTTTCGATTACAGTTCTGAATTTTGGTTGGTTTCCTTTAAACTCTGAGTATTTTTAATTTAGTTTTGCAGATCTATCAGGTATACACACTCTCCAGATAAATTTAGGGATTTTTAATATATGATTTTGTAATTTAATATTTGTTTATGTTTATGTTTATGCTTATGTTTATGTTTATGTTTATGTTTTAGGATTTAATCACTTATGTTTTTATTTTTTACAGATCAAGATATCTACACTCTCCAATATTGCTACACTCTTCTATGTACATGATAATCTGATTTGGAGGTAATAATTTGCATGTACTACTTTTTTTTAGTTCAATTACTCATTTTTATTTTTACTGAATGAAGCTGTTGTGTTATTTTCTATTTTTTAACTTCTGGATTTAATATGTTTTTGGCTTCCGATTGATGTTTTTTAATATACAATTTTGTACTTTAATATGGAAGTGTTATGCTTAAAAAAATAACTGAGAATAATTAGGTTAAGAGTTTGAATTAGTAGGTACAGATCTACGATACTAAGAGTTTGAATTAGTTTGAATTAGTAGGTTTAAGATTTTAAGAGTTTGAATTAGTAGGTATAGATCTAGATGTAAGCATATTTATAATTTATATATTGTTACTTTGTTCATCCCCTGTTTTGACTTTTGGATTTAATATTTTTTTGGCTTCCGATTGATGTTTTTTAACATACGATTTTGTACTTTAATATGGAAGTGTTATGGTTAAAAAAAATAATTGAGAATAATTAGGTTAAGAGTTTGAATTAGTAGGTACAAATCTACGGTACTAAGAGTTTGAATTAGTACGTTTAAGATTTTAAGAGTTTGAATTAGTATGTTTAATATTTTTATGACAGTATGGCAGCTAACATGTCTACTAAATTTCCAATTTATTTACTGATCTGCGTTTTTTCTCTCTCCAGAAATATGGAAGATATGAGCGCATTTGGATGCGTTGGGTTGCTTTTGCAAAATCCAAACAGAAGTTTATATTTCATTGAAGTCTCATTTGCTTTCATGAAAATCTGTCAAATCCGAGGTATTACTTAATCCCCCCCCCCCCCCCCCCCCCCAACTCCAACTTTTATGTTATTCCCCATTTTTTGAAAATTTGAGATACATTTCTATTTTCCTATTTTACCTTTGTTCACAATCATACACGCCTTTATTTTACCTTTGCTCACAATAATATAGACGAGTCTAATCCTTATTTGGATTATGAAATTTAAGGAAGTCCATTATCATGATTACTTATGCACATACCCAAGCTTGATCAACCTTACATATATATCCATATTTAATACTTCTGCATTTTCATTTTAGGTTGTTTTCCCTTTGGTATATCTGCAGTAATATTTGTCTCGGTGTACACTTCGATTGCCACGCTCAACCTGCTTCATCAATTCCACATTTGTCTCGGCCTTTTTTGAATACTAAGGTATGTCCTTTTTTAGTGTTTATATTCTTATGGGTTACTATTATTTGAACTAATACCACATGTTGTAATTATTGTAATTATTGTAGAGGTATCTACTGTTACAATAAACACCTCTACTGTTGTAATTATTGTGGAACATTGAAGCTTTTGTTAGGAGAATTTGTTTTTTTCTATGTTGTTGGATTTGTCGTTATCCCTTGAGAAGGGTGGATAGTCCAATAAACAAAGGAGACTCTGTCCAATTTTTTTAAAACTTTGACACTTTGTTTTTTTAAAACAAAGAAATGTTCTCGCTAAATAGTATTTGTTTTCTTTTCTTTTCATTTTGTCATATTTTTTATGATAGAGATCAAGCCATATTTCCCTAATATTGTCAACTCAGTATAAAAAATAATAAGTATATATAAAGTTGGGTCCTAAAGTTAGGAAAATAGGTAATTGAGGCCTAAAGTTCTAACGGTTACTAAAGTAGACATGGCATTAAGTAAAAATAGTCCAGAAATTTGTTATAAAAAACTAATTATGCGCACAAAGAAACTATTTGGAAATGTATATTGCAAAAAATGTTAACCCATAATGATCCCATACTTATTTGCTCATAATTTCCCCTCTTATGCTACCACAAATTCGAATCTAATTCTGAAGATATGCAAGGGATATTGTTTCCCCAAATTCTAATTTAATTATTATTTTCTGCTTTTAATTTGGCACTTAAGTTCTTATTTCCACTCTTAGTTTTTCAGGTGTTGTAATTACACTACCCTCATCTGGATGTCATAAACTTGATACGTATGGTGCCTCAATTTAACATAGAAGTTGATCATGTTTATTTTGTAAGTTTTGTTAATTACTATCTTTTGAGAAAATATTTTATCGTTATATTCTTCTGCATTAATTGTAACTTACATTTAATGCATAGAAGTTGATCATGTTGCAGCCTTGAAAAGCATGGTTCGAGGGAGATGGGGAAGATGAGAAGATCGGGTGAGGTTTACGAATTGAAAGCAAGCGGATCGAGGTTTACATATTGCCTACTTGAATTGGTTTTCATTTATTTTTCAGTTTTACATTTTGTATTCGTGATATGATGTTATCAAATTGTTTTGGATCCATTTCACACTATCTATAGTTAAGGTTTCATATAGATGATTTCGGGGTTGCTTGGGAACATTGAAATTCAGTGACTAAAGTTTGTTTAATTAAACATACATGAGTTTCAAGATGACACACACACAGATCACACTCACACACAAAATGTGTTTTTTGAAATAGTTTTTTTAAGTTGAGTGCTTATTTTAAATTTTCTTAGTAATTCGGATTGATGTGTGTCTCCCCCCACCCCACCTCACCCTACATCCTATATAGCTAACGTACAATGTTTTTGGGAACAAACTAATTTTTTTTCCATTTTAGGTTTTAGTCCAAGACTAATTAAACACGGACTTAATTTTTATGCTACGGGACTTTATTGGGCTGCTACGGGGATTTTATTAGGCTATTACGGGACTTGTATGGGGCTTCTATGGAGCTTCTACGGGGCTAATACAGGGCTGCTATGGTAATAGCTACTAAAGGGATGCTATGGAGCTGCCACGACGCTGCTATGGGGCTTCCATTGATATATATTTATTTTTTTAAGATGTTGGTTTCATTGAAGCTTTTGTTAGGTGAATTTATTTTTTTTTATATATATTTTTGGATTTGTTGTTATCCCTTGAGAAGGATGGCTAGTCCAATAAACACAGAAGATTTTGTCCAATTTTTTTAAAACTTTGACACTTCGTTTTTTCGAGACACAATGAGAATTCATTTGATGAATATTGTATATTTTATATTATATGTGAATTTGTTTGATTTTAGATTATTTGAATGTCGTTGGACTATTTGTTGTTTGTTAAGCAGTGTGAATAATTTATAAACAAAGGAGATTATGGTCAATTGTTCTAAATTACTCTTTTTTTGCCGTTTTGCAATTATGTACTTCATAAATTTTAATCGTTTTGTAATTATGTGCTTTCGAAATTTTTGTCGTGCTTTCAGGCTTTCGCATAATGGATAATCCCATAAACAATAAAGATTATGTACAATTTTTTAAAAATTACACTTTGTTTTGTTGGGTAAAGAAACTTTTGCCGCTTTGCATTTACGAAGTTTGAAATTTTTTATCGTTTTGTGATTACGTACTTTGAAAAAAAAATTTGTGCCTTCAGACACGGGCATTTCGCTTGTATATATATATATATATATATATATATATATATATATATATATATATATATATATATATATATAGAGAGAGAGAGAGAGAGAGAGAGAGAGAGAGAGAGAGAGAGAGAGAGTCTCTCCTACATCACACTCTATACATCACACCTAGTTTTAGGTCGTAAGAGACCTTTTTTCTATTTTTTTTTGTTTTTCTAATTAAATTAACCTTTCAATCAACACATGGTGAAAAAATTAGGTCAAAATACATTTTCTATCTATTTTTAAAAAAATTACAAAATTTTGTAGGCCTTATAAATAAAGTATTTTCAGCAGTTTTTTGTTGAATTTTTAAAAATAGCTAGAAATTGTATTTTGACCTAATTTTTTGAACATACGTTGACTGTAAGGTTAACTCCATGGTGAAATTAGAAAAATAGAAAAATGGTTTTTTGGGACCTAGAAACAGGTGTGATGTATTTATGATGTAGGAAGCACGATGTATATGAGTCTTGATCTCTCTCTCTCTATATATATATATAGAGAGAGACACTAGCGTATGTCCGTGCCTGAAGGCACGACAAAATTTTTCCAAAGTACGTAATCGCAAAATGGTAAAAATTTCCGTTCCCTAACAAAACAGTGTAATTTAAAAACAAAAAGTAGTCATGATCTCTTCTGTTTATATGGGTAAGGCCAAAATATTAATTTATGTATAATCTAAGTCGAAATTTATTTGTCTACCACAAAAAATTCTGAAGATTTAAAAAAATTTGGACAAAGATTCCTTTGTTTATAGGACTATCCACCCTATTTCAGAAATAAAAAATACAGCAACAGCAAAACCAATAGTCTCTAATTTAAATACAACATCATTGTCTATCTAACTTTCACATTTTTTAAGGTTCCAAACAACCATGTATACAATGCATCAAAATAAAATAAATATTTTACAAAATACGCAAATAAGTTCTCAATATTACCAAACATACACCATCGTGATTTATAAAAACACTTTTGAAGAAAAAAGAGAAATAACATATGCTCGATCTATCGGTTTTCTATCTTCCATCCCCCATGTTTCCTATCTTCCATGCCACTGATTCATCATCGTTTATATAATGGCATCAATGTCCATACAATAGGAGCTACAACACAACGACACTTATGTTCTATCGATCATCTCTTTAAGCATGCAGTACAAATAAATAATAATGATTAGTAGTAGTAGTAGTAGTAGTAGTAGTAGTTATAATGATTATTAACAAAACTAACTATTCGGGCAATAATAATTCCCCGAGTTACTTATTTACTTTTTATGCCATTTTGCATTATGCAGCAGAAAATAACTTGTTTACGCTATTGGCAAAAGTGGCATATTGGTAGAAAGTGGCATTGTTTATGGAATGCATTCCATACAAACAAGTGGCATATGTATGGGTGTTCCTAATTTACTTTGGCATAAACAAAGTAAATTAGGAATACAAAATTGGCATCTGTAGTGGCATAAACAGGAACCCAACCTTTCCAAAAAAAAAGTGGCATCTATAGTGACTAAAAATAGGAACCTAGACTTTCCTAAACTATCTCGCAATGCATTCCATACACAGTAGAAAAGTGGCATATTGGCAATGCAGTGTCTAATAAGGAACATAATTAATTGCCAATGCACTGTCTAATAAAGATTATGCTATTAAGGAACACAATTAAGGAATACCTATTATAACTAAAATAGAAACTGATTAGCAGACTAAAATAGAAATTGATGAGCAGACTTAAAATAGAAACTATTAAGGAACGCAATTAAGGAATACTAATTGATTCAAAATTACATAATGCAATTCAAATACAATATTTTGAGCAGATCCAATATTTCAAGTAGTAGATGAATCTAAATTGCAAAAATAATTCAAACTAACAGTATAACAGTCACCTATTATACTCAGTTTTCCAAACTAGCAGGTCAATCGGTCGAATAGCTCCAAATTGAATTTTACCACAATATAGCTGATATTAAACCAAAGTCAACAATATCACATGTACAATTGGGGAAATCGAAAATAAATTGTTTTAACCCAAACACCAAAAAGCAAATCGGATGTTTTTTATACATGAGAATTAAGAAGTGGGTTGCAACAAAAAATTAGCAAGAAAATAATAGCAATGAAATTCTGATTATCGAGAGAAAGAAAGAGTGTGGAACCTGTTGAGAAGTATTAAGGTCGGTTACATCTTTCCAACCGTGCTTCTTTATCATCTACAAAATACCCCTTACATGAAATCTCACATACAAATATAGAGACTCCATGTAGTCATGAGCAGGTCTATTTTACCAACACTAATGTCTTGGCCTATTTTGCAAAATACCAAAAACACATGCCTTGACCTATTTTACCAACACTGATGTCAACCGTGGTGTGTAACTCACCTTACAGTTAAGAACTTCTAGTCATGAGAATGAGATACCAATGTGTCCTCTGGAAATGCAAAAAAGAGAGTCCATGAAAAAAAATGAGTGGCACCTATCAGTTTTGAACAAAAGAGTTCAGATCTATCGATGTGTGACACAAACACGAAAAAAAATCAAAAGTCAAATGTAAAAACATAACTGTGTATGTGTTATTGTGTATGTGTCACTCCGTGTGTGTGTAACTCACCTTTCAAATTCTATCCTAAAAATAGTTAGTATAAATAATAATGGTTGTATAAGCTTTGAATGGCTTCATTTATAATTGTCTTTCTAAGAGAGAACTCCTGCCCCTATTCCACCCCTGAGCTGCTAGTGAGCGATGAGAACCTAACCCCTGCCCCTATTCCAGACCTAAGCTGTTGTACCCCTACCCCTATTGCAACCCTGAGCTACTATACCCCTACCATTTTTCTACCCCTAAACTCCGTCACATCTAGCCCACGTGAGCTGCTGTCACCAGTTGTTTTTCTCCCCCTTGTCCAGGCCTCTATTTCCATCAACGTTTTGGAGCTTACTGACATTTTCTTAGTCAGAATTGGTATTGGTGAGGATGGACATGTAGAATGAGAAACCACAACTCCTGCAACGGTTCTATTCACTTCCCTCTCTCACCCCTGTATCACATTGGCATAATTTCAAATGCAATTCAACATACATCTAGTGATTGGTTCACTTAGGAAATACAAAAATAAATAGGCCTACCATATAATACTTATTGACAGATCCCCCCTTCTGTATAAACCTTGCAATCGAAAATGCCAAGTCTTCAACTGGATGGTAAGGAACTGTACCTCCAAAATTTATAAACCTGCTCAACATAGTTAAGGTAATTACCATACTGTTAATGTTAACTAAACACAATATAGATGATAAGTTAAGAAATTTATCATCTAATCCACACTTCAGTCCACATCTTGGGTTTATATGCCTCGTTTGGAGAGAAGTAGTCACAGTAAAAACTACGCATTAAAATGAAATTTTAAAGGAAGGAAATATTTGTAAAAGCATCAGTTGAAGAAAAGTCGTAGGTGATCGTTGTAGGTCCACTCGAACGGATCCGTAGAGTCCAGTTTCTATTTTCATACCATAATGAATGTGGTGCAAATACGCCCCGAGCTACAAATTAATCAAATAAAGGTAATTATAATTGAGTGTGGTATAGTACAAGATAAATGCCTTTTCAAACACACAACATAAAAAATAAACCTCAAATACTACATTAAAACTAAATGGCAGTTTCAAGAAAGTGATACAACATGTTAAGTATTTTTAACTTACCTAGAGATATATTTGGTGTGTACACTATGAGAGAAGTGTCAGACTTCATATGCATGCAGGATGAAACAGAAGATGTGATTAAGAGGTTACATACATAAACGATTCTCGAATCGAACATGGAGAAAAAAACGTGAAATCCAGTTACATTTACAAAACAAAATAACAATTACAACAAAATATAGCAATAATAGTTCCAGAAAAATCTCTGAGTCGATAGGAAGAAGAATATGAAGGCCATCTACAAAGTTCTGGAAAAATGAGTTGGTAACCATAATGATTTAGGATTCCAGTCTTTACCTTCGGCCACATAAAGTCCACCGGATTTAGGATTGCAGTAGTTAACTCTGACATTGTATGGTGTCTGTAACTTTACATTTGTATGAAGAGATAAAAGTGACGAAAAGTAAAGGTTACATGTTGAAGATATTATCAAAGAAAATGTGTAGAAAGAGATAGTCCGAGAGAGTACCTACTAAGATCACACCTACCTGATCAAGACTACATATATAATCTCAAAATGAGAAAGCTTTGTATTTTAGTAAAATTAAATCACAAAAATTTACAACTATCAAATTTCATGTTTACTTTTCAGTAATTTAAATTGAAGAGATACACTTTGTATTACTCTTTTAGACTCAATTTCTTTCTGTTGTAAATCATGAGCACTCATTCATCATAATTTAAATGCCATTCAAAGAAAATGTGACTTCATGTTATTTAAGAAGGTAGGACACTTCAATCATTGGGTTAGTATTGGCCAATAGTTTCTACAAAATAATACAATTCTCAAATAGACAAAATATCATCCCGAATCTATTTTTTTATAAATTAAATTGAGTGAATAAAAAGGAAAATTAGAAAAAATAACCATATAACTCCCGACACTCACTCAGTATGTCTGTCAAATGTGATAAATTTTCGCCAAATAGAGCATAAATCGGGTGGAGAATTTATACCTTGATTGTGTCAGGACATGTTGATACCAAAATTAATATGCTGATGTGGACGGATCATACGAAGACACTTGTCAATCTACGTGGCACAATAACAACGAGGAAGTTTATTTCCTCGACCAACTCATGTTTTCCCCGAGCAACGATGATATACCGATGAACTGCAACACTCCGAGATACTCTATCGCTCCGAGGAACTCCTGAGAAACGAGCAACTAGGGCGGTCCGAGCTGCATCTCGACCGTAGTATTAATTGCCAGAATGTCAACAGTTCAATCATTCATTGAATGTTTATCATCTTGACGCACACGCTGCATTAAATGTATTACCCTTTCATATGTATATCATTTAATGTATCAACCCATTCATGTACAGCCTAAGGGCTATAAATACCTTGTATCACCCTCATTCAAAGGGACCGGAATTTCTGGATTGAACTTGTAATCGAGAATTCCCAAACACTCAGCAATAACATAATAGTGGACGTAGGCCATTCTTATAAGGCTGAACCACTTTAAAAATCTTTGTTCATTTTATTTATCTGTGATTAAATAATTAGAGCGATCTAATTTTTTACATCAACAGATTGGCGCCGTCTGTGGGAAACGACTGTTGCTATCGTTTTTCACCAAAAATCATTTATCATCAATGGCAGATAATCCAGACTCCAGTAATCGAAATGCTGGAAATACTGGAAATCCTCCAAATCCATCTGCACCTCCTGATATGGCTGGAATTATGACGAATCTGGCTGAAGGACAAACCACCATGCAAGAAACAATGAGGCAACTCATTCAAACTCTTCACGGCGGTGCACCTACCCATTCAAGGCAAAGGAGTGATCGTGGGCAATCGCGATCCAGACGTACTGAGTCATATCGTAATGAAGAATCTAATGATTTTTCTTATCAACCTGGGCGAACTTCATCGATACGGGCTACGGATACAGATCAACATATCACCCTCTCTCCGGAGAGAACTAGCGCCCTGGAAAGATTAAGCAGAGCATCTCCTTTCAGTCGTCTAGGACCAAGGAGAAATATGAGTCCACCTAGAGCACCATCGAGAAGCTTTCGACCACCATCAGGTTTGAGAGAAGGATCAGCACAATCAAGACCAGCTACTCGTCGAGATAGATCTCAGGAAGCTACGTCAGAACAATCAATTGCTCGGACTAAGCAGCCCGAGGAAGGAAATGAAGCGTGGAAGGGTTCCATTCAGTGATTGGAGGATAGACTTGGAGAAATGGTTAAAGAAAGAAATCCCATACAGAGAACTTTTGTTCAAGGGACACCTTTTGTGCAGGCCATTGTGAACTTTCCTACACCATCGAAATTTAAAGCACCTGTAGTGACCCCTAAATATGATGGAAAGACATATCCTGCTCTTCATATAGAACAATACCAGGCTGCTGCCGACATATATGCTGTCCCCGGCGAGATGAGGTGTAGAGCATTTTCGGGAACTCTTACCGGATCTGCGCAAATATGGTACAACAATCTTCCTCGGGGTAAGATTTCAACTTTTATACAGTTAGTCGAGTTGTTCATTGGAAATTTCTGTTTTGGAGCAAAGCCAGTAAAACGAGTAGCGCACTTGTTAAGTGTTAGACAAAAATCAGGTGAGAGTACTAGAGATTACATAACTCGTTTCAATAACGAGAAGTTGGAAGTCATAGATTACGAAGAAAAGATAGCGATCACTGCTTTGATGAGTGGACTGCTGCCTAACAAGTTATATTATACTTTGGCCAAAGATCCACCTAAAACTATGTCGGAGTTGATGGCAAAAGTGGCCAAAATTATGAATGCCGAGGAGGCTATGGCTGCGAAGAAGAATATGGATAAAGAAACCAAGGTGGAGGTTGACAAATCTAAGAAGAAATAGCAAAAAGGTAATAGTAATGACAAGCACTCCAAGAATAATAGGACGTCATGGGAAGTCCTGAAGAAATATGATAATTATACACCATTGAAGATGGGTATTAATCATGTTTTAGAAGAAATCAAGAATAACGAAGAAATCAAGTGGCCAGATAAACTGAGGACCAATCCTGAACTGAGGAATAGGGCCAAATATTGCGAGTTCCATAAAGATCATGGCCATACGACCAAAAATTGCATAGCCCTTCAGAACGAGATTGAAACGCTCATCAGAAGAGGAAAGTTGTCAAAGTATGTAGATCGCAGAGGTGAAAGGAAGAATGATGATAGAACCAGAGATCGTTCCAGATCTCCTCGTCGGACGGAGGAGAAAAAGAAAAGAGATCATGAAGATGATCCGGATGAAGACCCCGATCTTCCAAAGAAGCCAAGACAGCCTGAACGAGAGGTATTTTCCATACGTTTTGGGTCATTTGATTGTAATGTTATTACAGGAGGAGATGCTGGAGGGGGAGACCTCACTGCAGAAAGAAAGGCCTGTCTCGGAGAGGCTCAAGCCTGCTCATATATTCAACGAATAAATCTTGCCGAGGATGATCGTCCGAGGAAGGTAAATAAAGAGAAGCTAGTTATTGGTTTTTCAAAAAACGATTTGGCCGGTGTTCTTTACCCTCACGACGATCCCTTGGTGATCAAAATGAGGATGAAAGATGTGGTGATTTCAAGGGTGTTGGTGGACAATGGTAGTTCGGCAGACATCATATACTATTCATGTTTTGATAGTTTGAATTTGAAATTATCTCAATTGGAACCTTATCACAGACCCCTTCTGGATTTTGCTGGCGAGAAAGTTTTTCCACTTGGGACGATCAAGTTGGACATTTTCATTGGAACTTGGCCTGCTTGTCGAACAGAAAGAATACGCTTCTTTGTGATGGATAAGAATGTGCAGTCAGCCTACAACATCATCATGGGAAGAGTTGGTTTGAAGAAGTTCAAAGCAGTTCCATCTACAGTGCATCAATGCTTAAAATTCCCAACAAACTTCGGAGTAGGAGTTGTAAAAGGTGAAAAAAGTAGCTCGGGAATGCTATTATTCGTCTGCCGAGCAAGAGGAGCTTGAGGAATCAAGAAAAAAAACTATTACCTACCAGGTAGAGGAAGGTACAGAAATTGAAACTCTTGATCCCAGGGATGAATCCCAACTTGTAAAAGGACAGGTAGTAGAATCTACAGAAAATGTTATTTTGGACGAGGAGCACCCTGAACGAGTAACCCAGATAGGTTCGGCGTTAGATGCTTCAATAAAACAAGAGTTGATAATGTTCTTGAGAAACAGGAAGACAACTTTCGTATGGAGTCATGAGGACATGCCAGGAATAGATCCAAACTTCTTATGTCACGAACTCAATGTGAATAGGGAGATCAAGCCCGTAAAGCAAGGGTATTTAGTCCCGAGAAGAATCAAGCCATACAAGAGGAGGTCGAGAAGCTCCAGAAAGCCCAATTCATTGAAGATGTGAAATATCCAGACTGGCTGGCAAACGTGGTGATGGTAAAGAAGAAGAACAATAAATGGAGAATGTGTGTTGATTTCACTGATCTCAACAAGGCATGCCCAAAAGATCATTTTCCATTGCCCAGAATTGACCAACTAGTGGATGCTACCTCGGGACATGAGCTGCTCAGCTTCATGGATGCGTATTCTGGTTACAACCAGATCAAGATGAAACCTGAAGACAGGGAAAGTACTTCTTTTATTACCCCTAGGGGAACTTATTTCTATAATGTTATGCCTTTTGGTTTGAAAAATGCAGGAGCGACATACCAGCGGCTGATGAACAAGGTCTTCACCGAACAAATCAGTTGCAACATGGAAGTCTATGTCGATGATATGCTGACAAAAAGCAAGAAATCTGCAAATCATTTAGTTGACTTGGCTCAGACATTTGATCAACTGGATAAATACCAGATGAAACTCAACCCGACGAAGTGCACATTTGGAGTACGAGAAGGAATGTTTCTCGGATACATTGTCAACCAGCGAGGCATTGAAGCAAATCCAGATAAGATCAAAGCTCTTTTAGGGTTGCGATCTCCAACAACAAAGAAAGAAGTGCAGAGTCTTACAGGACGAGTTGCAGCGCTCAACAGATTTGTATCCCGAGCAACTGACAAATGCCTCCCATTCTTCAAAACACTTCGAAAAACTTTTGAGTGGACTGATGAATGTGAAAAGGCCTTTCAAGACTTGAAAAAGTATTTGGGAGCACCTCCATTGTTGTCTAGGCCAATAACAGGAGAGAAGTTGTACTTGTATCTAGCAGTATCAGAGAATGCAGTTTGCTCGGCATTGATCAGATTTGAGAATGGAGTCCAGAAACCAATTTATTTCACAAGTAAGGCTTTCCGAGGTGCAGAGATCAGGTACCCAAAGTTAGAAAAATTGGCATTGGCATTAATTGAAGCAAGTAGAAGAATGAGGCCATATTTCCAGGCCCATACCATCATTGTGTATACCGACATGCCATTGAGACAAGCCCTTCACAAGCCAGAAAAATCAGGAAGACTGATGTACTGGGCAATAGAACTCGGTGAATATGATATTGTGTATGAGCCCAGAGCATCATTGAAAGGGCAAGCTGTAGCAGATTTTATAGCAGAATTTACATATCCTGATACCCCCGAGGAACAAAAACTGCTCTCTGACAAACCTGTGGATGTTACAGGATCAACAGACATAAGGCCAGACCAACTCCGCTTGGTAAAATGATCTATGGATGTAGAAAGATCATCAACTTCAAATTCAAACCAGCCCCGGATGGTTGAAGAACGAGAAGAGATGGTCAACAAGGAGCGAAAAGTGCCAGGCGAGGATGAAAAGAAGCAATAAATATTTCACCGAGGAACTCTATCAGATAACAAATTTGAAGACAGGTTACCCCTATGGAGATTATATGTAGATGGCTCATCTTGCACAGCAGGTTGCGGCGCATGAATTGTTTTGAGCACCCCAGACGAGATTGACATTGAATATGCTTTACGATTCCATTTCAAAGCCTCTAATAATGAAGTTGAGTATGAGGCCATGATAGCGGGTTTAAACTTAGCAAAAGTTATGGAAGCACGACAAGTAATTGTATTCAGTGATTCTCAATTAATTGTAAATCAGATGACAGGAACGTATGCAGTTAAAGGAGATTTAATGGTAAAGTATCATGCAAAGGTGATGGAGTTACTGATAGAATTTGATGCCATTCAATTGGTGAGAATACCGAGGATGGAGAATGTACGAGCAGACGCACTGGCCCGACTAGCATCAGCTACTCGTACCGAGCTGCGAAGAACGATACCAATTGAAGTATTGAAAAGTCGGAGCATATATGAAAACATGACGATGAATGTTATTACCCTTGATTTAGGACCATCTTGGATGGATCCCATCAGGATATATATTGAAGAGGGAGGATTGTCAGAGGATAAGCTTGCTGCCAAAAAATTAAAGTATAAAGCTGCTCGGTATGTATTAACTAATGGTATTTTATATAGACGAGGAATTATGGTAGGATTGCAGAGATGTGTACATCCCTCCGAGGTGAAAGATTTGATTGAAGAAATCCATGAAGGGTCTTGTGGAGCTCATGTAGCAGGTCGAACACTTTTACAAAGGGTAATGACTCAAGGATACTATTGGCCGACGATGAGGGCTGATTGTATAGCTTATGCTAAGAAATGTGACAAGTGCCAACGTTTTTCCTCTATCCGACGAACTCCACAAGCATTGTTGACACCTATAACTTCCCCTTGGCCATTCGCTATGTGGGGAATTGATTTGGTGGGACCATTGCCGACCACTCGAGGAAGATTCAAGTACCTCGTTGTCGCAGTAGACTATTTTACTAAGTGGGTAGAAGCTGAACCCCTCATCGACATGACGTACGAGAAGGTATACCAGTTCGTTTGGAAGAATATCATCTGTCGATATGGTCTCCCTCATGCCTTCATCACAGACCATGGAACCCAGTTTGATAACGAGGAATTTGCTGCTTATTGTCATCAGTCGAACATTTTGAAGGTCCACTCAGCGCCAGGCCATCCTCAAAGCAATGGACAGACTGAAGTAACGAATAGAACACTGCTAAATGGTTTGAAGAAAAGGCTAAGTGAAGCTAAAGATAACTGGATTAACGAGCTACAATCAGTATTATGGGCTTACCGAACAACTCCCCGAACAGCAACTGAAGAATCACCATATATGCTGGCATTTGGAAGTGAGGCTGTAATACCTGTCGAGTTAGGTCTCCCAACACACAGAGTGCTGAATTTCAATTCCCCAGTCAGCGACTTGATGAGAAGACTGGATTTGGATATGCTCGAGGAAGTAAGAGAAGAGGCAGCAATTAGGAATGCTGCTTACCAACAACGCACAGCTCTGTTCTACAATAAAAGGGTGAAGAAATGCGATTTAAAAGAAGGAGATTATGTGCTAAAGAAAGCAATTCAGAAACACAATAAATTGGAGGCAAACTGGCATGGGCCTTACCGAGTTACAGAAGTTGTTCGACCAGGAACTTACCGAATAGCAACTCTAGAAGGAGAAGAATTCAAGAATGCTTGGAATGCTGAACACCTTCGCAAGTATTATCAATGATGTAAAATGTACAACGGTTCCATCAATATGAATAAAACGATGATGCTTTCACCATTTTCTTCTCCTTTGTTTGAAAGTTTTTCGGGGAATACTAGTGTTGTACACTACGCTGCTTGACAGAAAAGAAGACAAGTTCGAAAGAACCAAAAAATATACTCCTTTGGTTAGGAGGCGTACACTAGCGTGACCAACTAAGGTTAGTAAGATAACTAGTGGACAAAAAGTTCGAAAGAACCAAAACATATACTCCTTTGGTTAGGAGGCGTACACTAGCGTGACCAACTAAGGTTGGTAAGATAACTAGTGGACAAAAAGTTCGAAAGAACCAAAAAATATACTCCTTTGGTTAGGAGGCGTACACTAGCGTGACCAACTAAGGTTGGTAAGATAAGTAGTGGACAAGATAGTTCGAAAGAACCTGATAATTCAATAATCAACTACGGTTGATTTGAAAATAAGCCAACAAGTTGGTCGGAAGGTAAAATCATTCCAGAAAATACAAAGAATTCCAAATTGAACCAAGTATAGTTGGTCGGTGATCAACTATACTTGGTCGACAAGGATAAATTATCGACCAGGGTTGGTCGGATACATTTTAGGAAAAAGATTACCAAGTATGGTTGGTCGGGGGTAAAAACCCATCAACTGTAGTTGGTCGGCAAGCATAATTTAACAACCTTGGTTGGTTGGAAACAGTTTAAACATTTTATACTCATTACTTTATTATTAAGTGATTAAGCATCATTGATACTTGTAATTTTGATTACTAAGTTGGTTGATGAACAGCATCATATTGTTATCTTTTTAACAGATACATATACACAAATGTAAAAATATTTGATAAACACAAGATAATCGCAATACAAATTTGCAAACAGAAAATGAAATTCTTTCATTAAGATAAAAATGTATTACAAGCTATACATATGTGCTAATTATTACATTGAAAAACCTATTCTATTGGTTTCTTTCCTTTAGCTTTTGAAACAGGTTCCTCGCCGGCAGGAGGATCTTCTAAGCAAAGAGGAGAATTGATGAAATTAATATCTCTGAGCATTCTGACGTTCATCACAGAAGGTGTATCCAAGAGATGCTCTGGGCGAGATAATTCAGTCTGAGAATGAAGACTATAATCGTCGAGATATTTTGAAATTAAACTCCGAGGAATGGAACGAGCTGGGATCCATTCCATGTCTAATTTGAAAGGTGGCACAGGCAAATCTAATAATCCTGGAGCATGATAATCCCATAGAAAATGCCCTTGCTCCAATTTCAGTACACCCAGGGCGTTCAACCACCCCTTCTTATAACCTTCATTATTGGCATGTTCAATCCGAGCATCTAAATGAACAAGGGCTTCATTGTATCCTGCCATCCAAAATTCCCTAGGTTGTTTGTGGAATTGGAAGGTTAATCTATCCAATTATTCGTGAAGGCTCCTGGCAAAAACATCTTTATTATTCAAAGCAGACTTCGTTGCAGTAAGTTGATCTTCCAAAGATAGATTTTTCTTGGACATTTCAGATAAAGCCCGATCTTTGGCGTTTAATTGGTATGCTTGAGTTTCCAAAGTAGATTGAGTGCGAGCCTCTTCAACATTGCGGCTAAGAACTCTTGATCGACTCCGAGCAGCGACTGGAGAACTTTGCTCCTCGGCAACATTTTGAACAGCTCTTCCTCGCCTACGAGAAGTTCTTCCTCATCCCCGAGCAGTCGCAGGAATAAAAAATTTTCTTAAGTTGTCCAGTTCTTGCCTTAATTTGGCATTCTCAACCTCTAAGAACGAGAAACCTTCATCGGTAACTTGCGCTAAAGCAGTGGAAGATGACGCTGCAGATTCATACTGTGCCAGCTTTTTCTTCAAATTATTGTTCTCCTGTTCCAGCAACTCAGCAATCTGCCTGCAAGCTTCAACTTCACCTTTTAAAGTTCTTTCCCTAACATCGTATCCAACCAGGATCTTTTTATGGCCTGTGTCAGAAGAAAGCTGTTGGTATCTATTTTCATATTCCTTGTGCAACAAAGCCATTGATTCATTGTGCTGACCTTGTAGATCTTCTAAGGAATAATGAAGTTCCTCAATCAAGTCGTAGTAGGCTACATTGTTGGCCACAGCTCGGTCGAGTAAATCTTTCAAGTATCGATAAGCTTCAATTGCCTGTTCTGAGGCATCATGGCCAAGGATGTCAGCAATTTCTGATGTACTAAGGTCTGTATGACCAGCCTTATAATATTCGTGACATTGTTGCATCAGCTTGGTATCATGTGCAGATATCAGTTCCATTCTAGCAACAAACTAAGGATGAGAAAAAGACAACAATCAACAAAAACAAATCATCAACAACAGAGATGAACAAAAATGTATTTTATTAGATCATCAAAAGATTACATTGTTTGATTACAAGTGATAATAAAAGATAGAAATGATATCGAACAACTTCACACCTTTTCCTTATCTCCCAAGACTTTCTCGGGAGGCTGGGACGAGGAGCTTGGTTGCTCAGAGGTGATAGCAGCTTGAACAGCAAGAGTTGAAATTTTCTCAGAAGAAGGAGGCATGGAAGAAATGTCCTCGTTGGCTGCAGGAAGAGAGGCAGGGACTTGATCACCTATGGCCATAGAAGATTCATCAGAGGCAGGCTCATCTTCTTCTTCTTCTTCCACAATTGGTGGAGGAGAACCAGGGAGGTGCAACTGGAATAGATCAGAATCATCCTTGATCTTCAATTCCTGTAGGGCAGCTACCCAGCCATCTCGGAAGTATTTCAACTTCCCATATTGAACTTGGGATGTCATCGCAGCAATCCCCTTGTCCCATCCTTTATCCCAGCCTGAGCTGAAGGATTTTTTAACTGCAAGCTTTCTTCTCAATTTCTCCGAGGAGAGCTTCGCATCCAATTCTTCTTTTTTGCCCTTGATATCTCGCAGGGCGGACAATTCTTCCTCTGCCTTCTTCAGTTTGTCCTCAAGTTCTCCAAAATTATTGAGTTTGTCGTCATATTTCTTATGCTCGACCTCTAAACTTTTCACTTTATTCTCCAAACTCTTGGAGATCTCAGCCATCTTCACCTTCTCGGCCTCAACTGTAGACAACTTTTTCTCCCAAACAGCTTTGTCCTCACTATATTGTCGGCGAGATTCCTTCAAGGATTGGGTCAAACCCAACAGAGCATCCTCTACACCTGACGAGGAGCTTGAAGCTTTAATAGCTTCATCCTTCTTCACGATATTATTAAAATAATTCACCAGCTGAACAAAGGAAAAAGTGACAGGTCAGTGCAAAAATACAAGTATTCAGAGAAAGAAAGAAATTCAGAATGTGAGAAATTTACCGAAGCAAGGTGACGAGTAGCTAGGGATGTCAACATATCCCTAGAAATATTTTCATCAATTCCTTGGACCTCGGGTATGATCCAAGTTTTTACCGAGCTCATTGCAAAGCTAGGAGGAATGATGGTTGGAACACCAACAACACCAGAGGATGGAGAAGGAACAGTTTCAGCCAAATTGACTGAGGATGATTTCCTCAATCTTCTCAAAGGGACTTCAACAGCTTCAACCAAGGAAGAACTCTTGGTCGAAGAGATAGTAATCACTTCTGCTGGAGCAAATTTCTTGCTCGGAGCCACTGGGGGCTTCTCGGCAGCTTTGGAAGATGCAACATCCACCTTCTTAGTCCCCTCTGGGACATGAACTTTGCTTTTCTTGGCCCCAGCAGCCGAAGTAATGTCATCAAATAGAGCAGGATGAGCTCTTTTCTTGCCCATTCTCTGACTTAAAGGAAGATGAGAATCTGAAAAAGAATCCTCTGGAGTTGAAGCTGTCTCAACAGGGCGAGCAGTATAAGAGGTTGTATAACTCTTATACTGTAACAAATATGATGCAGACCTGATGTGCTCGTCTGCAACGTTCTTATGCAAGCCCCAGATAAGTTTCATATGCTTAATATTAACCTCTGATTCTTTTGGAGTTTTTCTTTTGCTATCAACTGCAAATAAGTACATAATGAGATATCAGTCATACATTTTGTCAAACATGATGAAAGCATAATTTCATAAGTAAAATAAAATGAAAAATAAACCTATCCCATTGCCATATGGGGGGCATCTGGGACCGTTGTATACTCCATCTCCAACTAAAGGGGCATATTGCCAATTTTTAATAACCAACCCATGTTCAAAATAATCTCTATTTGAGTCAGGGAGGTTAACTACAAGAGCCCTATTCAGAAACCTAGTTTTTAAGTAATAAATATTATCTAGAGTGGCCCATTTATAGAAATACATAATTTCAGGGATCCCTATACGAGTGCCATGAGTTAGATTTAATTTGTACACCCCATTAATTATTCTCCATGAATTGGGGGCTATTTTTGCAGGAACAAGATCAAAATAATGACAAAACTCAAGACACAATGGGTTTGGTGGAAAATAAAATCCACATTCAGCAATGAATAGACTGGGGAACCAATGTCCCTCAGCCAATCGAAAATAATCTAAAGGCTCGGAAAGAACCTCCAGAGTTACCCAGGAAGGAATGGAAAAATCGGAACGAAATTTCTCAACAGACTCCACAATATAAACCATACTGAATAAAAGAGATACAGAAGAAAGGAAGAAGATCTTATAGGAAGAAAGGAGGTATGTTGACAACGAACGAAAACTAGGATGAACGCACAAGAGAGAAGGAGAAAATAGAAAGCTTGAATGCAGGAAATTAGAAAAAGAAGAAGACGGTATGATTACCTAAGAAGTTTAAATACTTTGCCTTGGGAAGCGGCGAAGAAAATGATTACAAAAAAGAAACTATTGAACTTCCGACGGCTAAAAGGACAAAAAGGGCACTAAGATCGAAGCGCTCTCAAAATTTCGAAAAAAGGCGGATTCGTTGAACTTGGAAATAAATTCAAATACGATGCTCATAAAACCCAGGAAGATCATTCGATATTGCCATAAACCGAGAAAGAATGTTCCATACTCCTCAAAGTTCGAAATATGAAACATTGGGGGCTTCTGTTGATACCAAAATTAATATGCTGATGTGGACGAATCATACGAAGACACTTGTCAATCTACGTGGCACAATAACAACGAGGAAGTTTATTTCCTCGACCAACTCTTGTTTTTCCCGAGCAACGATGATATACCGAGGAACTGCAACACTCCGAGATACTCTAGCGCTCCAAGGAACTCCTGAGCAACGAGCAACTAGGGCGGTCCGAGCTGCATCTCGACCGTAGTATTAATTGCCAGAATGTCAACAGTTCAATCATTCATTGAATGTTTATCATCTTGACGCACACGCTGCATTAAATGTATTACCCTTTCATATGTATATCATTTAATGTATCAACCCATTCATGTACAGCCTAAGGGCTATAAATACCTTGTATCACCCTCATTCAAAGGGACCGGAATTTCTGGATTGAACTTGTAATCGAGAATTCCCAAACACTCAGCAATAACATAACAGTGGACGTAGGCCATTCTTATAAGGCTGAACCACTTTAAAAATCTTTGTTCATTTTATTTATCTGTGATTGAATAATTAGAGCGATCTAATTTTTTACATCAACATGACATATAAAAAATTTAGGCATGATGCGATGATATACATTATTGTATCGTGTAAGAGCAAAAAAACACCCAAAATATATTGATCTGAGAGAAGAAAAAACAAAAATAAATGTCAGAATGACATAATCAGAAATTACTCCAAAATTACTTCTACAACAACAATAAAATTAGCCATCCATATATCAATTGAATGGAGGAAACCCCCAGTCCATATATCAATTTCTTCATGAAATCAGGGAAAATATCTCCACAACATCAAACTTTATAGTAACTGAACCAAAGTTTGTGGATGAAAATGATTTATAAATGTAACCTCTTAAAGTTTGTGAAAAATACGGATCTTTAATTGTTGACAATGATATGGATAAAAACCCGAATCTAAAAAATACCTAGCAGTGGATGGATCTTTAATTGTAGACAAATAAATGGATAAAAAATTGCAGACATAGAAAGATGGAAGAGAGAGATATAGTATATAGATCCATACCTTCAAAAGATTTGGATTTCGAGCCAAATAATAGGAATAAAAAAACCCTGATATTATGACCAAAAAACATATAAACCAAGTTAGACTCAACATTGAAAGTAAGAAAAACTAGCAGTGAGAGGGAAAGAGTGTTATACCGCCCGCGATGACAAATGAGATGTGGTTTCTATCGATTGTGAAAAATGGCAGTGGGCAGGTGAATATGGCAGCTCTCTGTCGTGCGTGAGAGAGAGAGGATTTGGGGCTGTGTCCACATATAGAGATTGGTGTAGGTCTTTTGGGGTGTACAGAGAGAGTTACAATATTACCCCTATTTTTGAATTAAAGTGGATTTTGGAAAATGAAAAATAGTGAGATAAAAGAGGGGGAACAAAATAATTGTGCGGCAAAAGAGTAAAATGCATCTCATCTCATCAAAACCGTTGGATCGTTGCCTTATTGGCTTTGATCTGAACCGTGAAGTGTCTTCCCATCTTACGACTAGTGAAAACTTCATTGCTCCTTATCATATAGATATATATGAGAGATAGATAGAGAGAGACACATACAAATAGACAGACTCTAGTGCATTCTAAGTATACATGCCGATTTTTTTTTAAATCGTAAAAAAGTTATATTTGAGTTGAATTTTTTTTATGTGGCATTTAAACATTTCAAGGCACCCATATAAAAAAAATCATCTCAAAATAACATTTTTTGCTAAACTAAAAAAAAAGGTCAAACTATCACACCTTTTAAAGTACTTTAAAATCCATGAAAATTTTCCCGATTTTTTTAAAATAGAAAAAAGGTTATTTTAAGCTAATTTTTTATATGGGCCCCTTAAAATGTTTAAATACCAAATCAAAACAAAAGAAGAATACCACCAAGTAGCATGTGTTGTGGTATCTATTAAAAAATGGAAAATAATATATAGTTCAAGTTCAAACCCAGTCTCTTGATCCATAATATAATTTCATTTTTACATTGTACCTTTCAGAGAGAGGATGAAAGATATGTTCGAGGGAATGGGTTCGATGTTGTAAGGGCGAATTTTCTAGCATTGCCCCTCGTATCTAGGACTTGTATATAGAATCAAGGATACATTGAGTATGTCACACCCCGTTACTTTCATCATGGCATTTCACGTTCACACATTTAACAAAATGGATCCAATTACCAAGCATTTTCAACATGCTCCACGACGTCACGTATTATTGGTATAGTTGTTGCTTTTGTTTTCATGGATTTTTTACATTGTACAAGGGGAATTTTAAAAAATGATTTTTTACAAAATGGGGCAGTTTTTCGAATAATTTTTCTAACCTAAAACTATTTTAATTGTTTCCTTTCTTCGTTCAAACGAGATGAAAATATCGTTAAAACGACATTTGAAGTTTATATCTCGTTAGAGGGTCGTTTGAAGCATTGATCAAACAAGGTCCAAATGAGGGCTCACTGTCTTGAAATTTTTGGATCTCAGTAGAAGAGAATATTATGTCGTTCGAACGACACTAGCATGTCATTAGAACAAAGTAATAGTCTCATTCGAATGCCCCTATGCCACCTCGAATTTTGTGTCAACCTATAAATACCTATTTTTCATAGATTTATTTATAGGCCTTTTGATTTACAAAAACTACACACCTGCTGCATTTAGTCTTCACTTTTAAAAGTGAAAAACATTTTTTTATTCGCACTTCATCTCATATATACTTTTGTGAATCATCTTTGAAATCCAAAGCAATTCTATATTGAAGTTACTCTTCTAGAGAAAGAGTCTCTGCTGCTACTCTTTTGATTCTTGCGCGAATCATTACTGAAGGAAGGTTGTGTCTGTTCGAGGTCTTGCGGGAATCCATTGTTCAATAAGACAAAGGTCACCTACTCAAGATTCATCAGTTTGTATTTCACTCATAAGGTTATAAGTTGTTATTTGCAAACTTCACTAGTAAAATAAAAGATTTTTCCCTAAGGTTTTTTATCCTGAAATTATGTTTTCATTACATGCATGGTTTGGTTTATGTTTTGAATCACATAGTTCCATGTTTTAGGATTTTAAGGATTTTAAATTTATTTATGGTTTGACATCTAATTAAAGAAGTCTACTCCATTAGAGAATAGCCCACTCTCAAATTGGTCAGATCCATTTACACAACTTTACATTGTAATTAATTTTTCACAAAACAATCCTGTTATATCAATTATTTGTAAAATTATTTTGAAAAATCACAAATTTGCTCGTGTAGAACTTGTATAATTGTATGCCTATTGGAAATCCAATATGAGATCCACTTTAAAGGAAATTAATGAAAGAGTGTGGATTGTTTGTGAAAGAGGGTGGACTCCTCTCATGATCACTGTCGATAATGTCAACAATCCTAAACCCGTCTCCTTCTAGACTGATGATGAGTTTAAGTAGAGTACCTATAACTCCCGTAACCTTAGTGCTATTTATAGAGCCATCACCCCTGACGCGTTTTGCCTCATCATGATGTGAACTATGTCTATAGAAGCATGGGACATCCTCCAACTTACAGATGAGGGTTCCAACACTTTCAAGGCTTCTAAGCTTCAAAATTTGACCACCTAATTAGAGACCAACACTATGTTAGAGTCTAAGTCATTCGATAAAAATTATATTAGGTTGTCGGATATTATTAACACTAGTTTTAATTTAGGTGAGAAAATTGAGGAGTCAAGAGTCTTGACAAATATTTTGAGGTCACTCCCTTCTTGATTTATTCCTAAAGTCACCATGCTTAACCCTTTAGGGTTAGAAGAACTCAAAGGAGGCCTTAAAAACTTATGAGATCGACATGTTTCCCAAAACCATTAAGCCTAAGGTTAGTGGGGTAGCTTTAAAGAATCAAATTAAGAAAAAGAAAAAGGAGAAAGTGTATGAGTCTAATTTTGAGGGGGAGGTTGATTTACATGACTTATGCTTGTTTGCGAATTTTTTTGAAAAGTTTCTCAAATTTTCTAAAAAGAATTCTTCCAATAAAAAGGTTTTTGAGAACAAGCAAAAGAAAGATGAGGTCAAGGATAACGTTAAGAAAGAGGAAGATATAAGGTGTTATGAGTGCGAGGGAAAAGGACATTTTAATTTCCAACTATACTAAATATAAAGTGCAAAAAGATTATATATAAATCCACTCTTAGCGATAGTAACATCGAGTCGGTTGATTTAGGGGGAGAATCACCACATGAAAAGTGTGTTTATTTCATGAATAGTGACATGAGTAATTTTAGTTTGTCCAATGACAATAAGGACACATGTAAATGTGAGAGCCTCGATGGTATTTCGATCCATTCGAGTGAGTGAGAGGATGAGATTGCAAGTGAGGAAAAAATGGATCTCCAAAAAGCCTTTAGTGATTTATACACCAAGACATTCAAAATCAAAAAGTTGAACAAATATTTAATTCTTAGGGTGTTAGATTTGGAGATAGAGGTGAAAGTTTTGAGTGTGTGTGAGGTGTTCGTGATTCAAATCGAGAAGATGAAGGTTTCTTTGTGAACAGTTGATTGTCTTAGGCACGAAAAATAGTGAATTGACCAACACCGTGTCTAGTTTTACGAGAGATCTTCAATCCTCATTAGAGACTCGTGATAAACTTGAAGCCCGTGTACCCCGATTAGAGAGATATCTCGAACGTGCCCAAGAGGTCAAGGTTACTTTATAGGACACATCTAATAAGGTTGGAAATATACTCCTCGATCCCCCTTTAGGTAATATTGAGAGACTAGGAATTGGTTATGATGGTGGATCCACTTCCTATGTTGCACCCGAGTTGGATCTCAAGTTTGTGAATCTTGACCTAACTAACCTAAGCATCCGATTTCACGTAAGATAGCGCGTCCTAGACGTTTTGAGAGAGGTGTTCCTAAGATCGTGTATATTTTTTCCCATTGCAAGCAAGGAGGATACCTTAAGGAATTTTGTTTTAAGTTGGGTAGTGTGTCTCATAGGTGTGTTCCACGATATGCTACTACACGTGTTCTCACACTCACTCCCACACATGTTACTCTGCATGCTCCCTCACATCACATGAGATATTTTTAGCATTTTTTTATAGCAAGTTGAATATTTAGTCTAAATTTCACATGATTTGATGAGTGTTTTTCATTGGATCTCATCTCCTTTGGAGAACTCATACGGACCTAATGATTGAGGTTTATACTTATTTCCTAGTATATGAAGATTTTTATGTTCATATCTTCATGCTTATTATTAGTGTACACTATCATTGTATTTATCTTTTTTCCATTTTGATATATTTATTTAAATATCCAAAAAGATTTTTATTTTTCTTGAAAACTTTTGGAAAAATATAAAAATATTTTTAGTTTCTTTTTGGAAAACAAGAAAAAGGCAAAGAGATTTTCTTTTGTAAAAGATTTTTCTATTTTGTTTACATCATATGCGGATGAACATTAAAAATGCCCGAGTCACCAATTCATTCCATATCCATGTGACCATTTTATAGTGTTTTGAGACGTGACATCATTTCATTTTGTGCTTTATAATGTGTGGAGTCATTGAGATGTGATATGAGGACTATTTGCTATATATTTGAATCTTTGTCACCTTTAATTCACACAAACACAAACTCATTTTAGAATTTCACTTACCTTTCATGTGTCGGCTGTAGTGTTTTTATCTCAATACTTCTTTTAAAACGAACCAAATGCGATAAATTGAGATAAGAACCATTTCCCGGATTAGAAAATTTTGAAAATTATATCTTCATTAAATGTGTTATATTTAAATTAATGGAATTGAGATACGAAAGACATGTTGTCTTTGCGTGAATATCCACCAGATGCAAAAATAAAAGAGTCTAAAAGAATAAAGGCACATAAAAAGAAAAAATATAAAGTGCGAGGCCAATTTTAAAGAACATTGATGTTTCACTACATATGAGCATTGATTTATTCAAAACAAAATAGTTGAGAGAAATTTTCAATATGTGAGTTTTAGGGGAGTTTAGTCGAAAATCAATGGGTTTGCACATCCTGAAAAAGTCTCTGTAGACACCCCATTCTGTTACCCCTTAAATTCTCCTTAGGTCCTTAGCACCTCCCTTCATCACTACAAACCCAGGTCATACCCCGAGTACTGACCTAGAAGCCATCGGGCACTCCCATGCTTCGTTTGACCAAAAGTCAAACTCTTCAACTCGATTGAGACTGAATGAATCTTCAAAGGGACCTAAATCCCCTTTCTAACGGTTCGTCCCGTGAGCGATTCCGACTCACCATGCGGACAAACGACCCATTTTCCCCGAAACCTGATCTAAAGACCACCGGACGCTCCCAGGCTCCGTTTGACCTAAGTCAACTCTTCATCTTGACCGAGATGAATGAATCTTCAAAGTTCACTGAAACCCCTTTCCAACGGTCTGTCCCGTACGCGATTTTAACTTACGGTGCAGACGAACGGTTCATTTTACTCCGAGAAGTCACCGAGTGCTTCCAGGGCCCGGTTGACCAAAGTCAACTCCCCGAACCAAATCAAACTCTTTGGAGTGTCAAAGTACATCTCCTAATCGCTCCAACGGTCCACCCCATGTGCGATACGGATTTACCATGTGGACGAACGATCCGTTTGCGTTCGACGATTCCCCATTCAATGGACCGACGAATACTTCCGAGCCACATTTAACCCAAAGTCAGCTCCCTAACTCGAGAGCGGTCCAAAGGACTTTCGAAGGTATCTGAATTACCTTTCCAACTGTCCACCCTGTGTGAAATTTAGATCAACGGTTTGCGCTCTGCAGCCGAATTTCTAAAAAGGCTCGAAAGACACTGCCAAACGGCAGGTCCCAAACCCTGCCTATCGGCAGTGTGCGTAAACGAACCTGTCGATTAACAGGAACAGGGCTGTGCTGATCAGTAATGCCTTGAGCCTATAAAAGGAGGCCTTGACCTCATTGCAAAGGGGATCCCAGATTAGAAACATATCACTCTCAGTAAATCCAGAAAACCTCTCTCGAAGTCATCGCGATTTCCACATCCAAATCCCTTTCCAACCTTCACCTTTCATTATCCTTTTCATCAAACTTGGTGAATTAACCATTCTCCATCATCATCCAAGTGCAAGGGCTACTATCCAACATTCAAGATCAAGCTCAAAGATCTTGAAGAAGGTCCAATTTTCTCAATTCTCTCCTTAAATTCTCATAAATTCGCATCAACTTGTTTTATTACTTAGCACTTTTATTCTCTCATCTCACATATCCTAATATACTTTTTATTTATTATTATTGCACATCTCTTATTTTCATACAAATAAAAAACAAAAAAAATAAAAAAAAGAGGGTTTGCTCATAAATTCCAAATGAGAATTCTTACACTTTTCTCACACCTAAAACACTTTTTCTACGCACTCACACACATACAAATAAGATTTCTCCCCGATTGGATTTATGGGATAAACCCCTGTGACACCCCACCTAATAAAATACCGGGCGATCGCTCATGTACCAAATTAAAACAAGAGTCACATATGGTTCATTCTTAGCATCACTGTCGAAAACCAAATTAATTAATAATAACCTATTAGGCTGGCGTCAAAAATTTTATTTAACTAATCTTTTAAACAATTTAATTAAATAAAACATTCACACAGTTCATGTATAAATGAAACTGAGATGAACTAAAAAAATAATCGAACGTTCGGTTTAACAATGTATAACCAAACGAATCCGCATAAAAGAATAATTAAATGCAGTTGGGTTATCAGCCCGTATGTTTATACTGTACCGCCTATCTAGATTACAAGGATAGAAGCATCTATAGTAAACCTACATGCATCCACAGTTGTTGCAGAAATGTTTGACTCAAAGGAATCTTCATCCAGGCGTCCCTGTGTCTGGATATATATATAAGCCCGAGTTGTGAAAATATTTTGCAAGTGCATAAATGCAATATTTTTAAAATATGTCTTACCTCATATTTAAATTGGTATCGGACTCCCATGAGATACCCCTCACCTCTCTTCTAATAGTGCACAGATAACGCATCCTAATATACAACCTAGTTAAGCTACCCTGCCTAACTAATTGTTTCACCAAAATTCTACAAATCCTAATTAACCCAAGTACTAAGGGATAAAATTATCCCCAGTCTCAACATTGTGCCATGTTCGTTCGTGGGGTGTCTCACGAAGCGAAATTCAAATAAGGAACCCCCCCGATACACTACTACTTGACAATGTCGATCGTCGAGATCCATAAGGCCCTCAGTACATAACGTATATATATATATATACCCATACAAATACTTATACATAACATACTCATTTTATTTTTCATATCATAATTTAAGTCCGGATAAAGTCTCCCGAAATGAGAATAATTTTTTTTTCATTTATCTCAATACTCTAGTAGAGATATATAACACATTATTGTCATACACAAGTAATATACTAAACACACAAGTATAATAATCATCCCGACGAGCTATAACTCGAGGATGCAGTCTCTCAATTCTATCATCTTCTAGGGAATCACTCACATACCATCCTGGGGAACAGCGGTCGGACTCAATATCACTGACATCACAGTCATAAATCACAACGTCTGGGAAGCGGTCATAGTTCCTCCTCGAAAATGAGAAGAAACATACCCACCACATCTCACCCCTAATTGTCATATACGTATCATATTATATACCATCCACACATAGATATATATACATATACGTATCATATTATATATATACTTTAATCACATCATATATATATTCTACATTGTTCCTCAAATATAGACGGCCATAATTGTCAATCATGCATAACGATGGACAATAATCCCAAAGATTCTCACTAATAATAGCATTTAAGTATTTGCACACTCACGATACTAAACCCAAAAGTATTCCCAAGCATTCATTAAATCCATACCCCAGATCGTACACTAAATTAATCTGAGGATCCTTCTTTCATCCCGGGGTTTACTCACCCTCAATAGAATTATCTAGGACTCCTAATATCATATCTGTAACCCCCCATAATAATCTCCAAAACCATAGTTTAAATTTCCCTAAACTTAAAGGAGAAAACCTCAAAAATCTCCTAGAACCGAATTGATTTGGCCTATCCAAATCGATTCGCTGGCCACAGATTCGATTCGTCCTATCCAAATCGATTCAAAATGTTTCTACTTTCTTACTGTCTCATACCGAACCGATTCGGCTGGTCCGAAATCTCCAAATCTTCTTAGGTTTTATATATATCCCAAAAATCCAAAACTCAATCCAACATCCATTTAAATTATAACTCGGATTTATTTCAACGAACCCAAAGTTTTCATATCTCCTTAAGTCCTTTAGAGGTCCTAACACTCTATTTGGGAACCCCTAATATTTACCTCCAAATAATTCTAGCCTTAATTTATGACTAACGATTTCGGTCTCGGACAGGCTTCCGTAGAAAAATATTATAAATCCAAAAAAAATCAGAAAAATACGCGGTTAGTGCCCACATAATCGTATCGAAAAGATTTACCATTTGACCAAGATCCGAATCGATTCGTCTCATGGCCGAATCAATTCGGGAAGTACGCAGATCACTATTCACCTTCTTCTCCAAAAATCCAAACCTCTATTATTATCCATTTTTGTTGTTTCTAATCTCATCCAACAACTCTATAAACATCTAATCTATGTTTTGCAACTAACACATCATTTAATTTCAGGTATTAAACCATTTCTATTAAATTTAAACCATAAAACCATAACAACCCTCAACTTATCATTTTAACCCATTTCAATCCATTTTTTCACTCCATTTACATGGATTTAACACTAGAAATCATTAAGAGTTTACATTACATAAATATGTAAACTCATATTCAAATTTTACCATATTTATTTTAAGGGTTCTAACCCAAAATCATATAGTTTACCAACTATAATATGAAATAAATGCACAAAATGAAATATAGCAAGTATACACTTGCATGGAGGATGAAATCCAACGCCCTCGAGTCGAATCCTGCGGAGTTTGGCCAAAATATCCTTTCTTCTCCCTCTTTCTCTTCTCTCCCTCTTTCTCTCTTTCTTTCTCTTTCTCTCTCATGCCTCTTATAAGAGAAGAAAAGGGTTTATCCCTTAATAAACCCAAAAATGACTCGTTTATTCAATTGCGAGTCCCTATTAATCCAAAAAAATTCGAAACCTAAATACTATCCCCGGATACTCTATTCTGACTATCTCGACCATTTCAGAAACAACTGTACACTCAAAATCCCCATCCGAATCACTTAACTACGATTTACTAATTAAGCCCAACACATCTTGATACGGGTTTTTCTAATTTAAAATATTATCCGTTGTCGCTTTACCCAACTGTGACACATAATTAAAATGGTCCAACTCATTTACATAATCCAAAAAATAATAGTAACACATATATGAAATCATCTAACCCTCATAAACTCCAAGAATTATTAATCAGAGAAATTCCTTAAATCTCCAAATTACGCCCATTTGTGAAATAACGATCCCCAAAAGTGCGGGGTGTTACATACTCCCCCCCTTACAATAGAATTTCTCCCTCAAAATTCGGATATAACCTGTACCACCAACCTAGGATCACTAATTACACTACGTCCTAGTAACCCAAAGTTGAAAGGCACTAACACCACGGTCCCCTACAATTTTCCCTCTAATTCAAGGCGTACGCTCTAGCCTACTAGCTTTACCACAAGCTTATCTAAATTTCTATATGCTAACGCACTAACTCGATCGTAAGGTTAACTCTAACAACGATGCGTCACAGCTAGTGCTTCTATAACCGCCTATAAAAATAACGAGCCTATAACTGTCGCTTTAATGTCTCAAAAAGCTTGTCTATAGTGGGACGACTAATCTCCCTTAAAAAGGAAACTTCATTAAGGCTCGACTACTCCCGTCAGTCTTTTCTCGTACTTTAGGTGTGCAAACTCTTATTGCACCTATCTCTTATAACTTCCTTACGTCATAGTCTTCCGTTTTATATACTACGCCTCCTCTATTCCTGGAGGTATATAATAAATCGACTTACTAAGGTGCCCACACACCTTTTTACCCGTGCACATCTGCACATCCATTATGAGCATCCGACACGTAACACTCTCTCTCAACAATGGGCCTCATTGCCTTAGCCTGGTACTAACACCTGGGTTTCCTAACTCGAATTATTCGAAAATCAATTCTTCCTATACCTGTACGTCCAATCCTTCTTAAAGTTAACCCACGAATCTTCTCATGGTTAACTCACCACAATCTCCTGATATCGGCACCACTAGTCCTTCTGACCTCATATTCTAATAATATTGCGATCGATGTGTTTCTAACACACGTAAAATGAATACTAACCTAACTATATTCCTAATTCCCAAGACCTATCTTAATTTCTGACATTTTCTCAGTTTCATGCGTGGGACGTCTTGCAAAGGAAAATCCAGACAAGGAACCCTCCTGTTACACTAATTCCTTGCATCATCGTTCATCGAGATATAATGATCTAAGGTATACTAATGAAACGTTCTAAGATCCTATCTCGAAGTTGTACTAACGCGCTTCTATCTCTGTGTCATTCCCTCTTAGCCAAATGGAAAGTCTAACTAATCGGGGGGCTTACTCTCTGTAAAAGTGTTACTAACATCATATCCAAAACATACTACTGCCAAAATTTTCCTTTTCTTCGAGGTCTAACTACAAGACTTAAATCAATTTCCTTAACCTTACCTCACCCGCTTGATTGTCGTGTGAGAAACATTTGAGTGTTTTTCCATAGCACTTCTATCTCCCTAAACATGCAATCATCTCATGACTCTCAGTTTATAGTGTTTTCTATGTAACTTATCATCAAAACCAACATCCTTGCATCCCATAACATCTCTCCACTCCCGATGTCATTAAGGTTCACGCGTGGAGCGTCTCACAAGCGAAATCCAGACAAGGAACCCCTCCAATACACTACTACTTAACTTTGTCGGACTAAACCTATCCCCTCCATCAACAAAATGTGGTTAGAACTCCTATTTCTTTCCAGGAGCCACACCACCAAGCGCTCGTACAATCATTAAGTCCTTGCGCAAACAATAACAAGCTTAAACTCATAGCTTAACAATAAATTCTACATACCTTAAATCATCTCTATAAGGTCTCCACACACTCAAATCATAATAATGAAACATCCGCTCACCAAAGTTCCATTACCCATAATAACAAAGGCGAACTCAACCTGTATCCAGGTGAGATATCATAACAATAACCTGTTCCACCCTGGAACTGCGGACACGATAGTCTTGCAATCATTAACCCGCTATCACTCCGATCAACGAAGAACATAATATACTTAAAATAATATCACACTCGTATATTACACATAAAACGAGTAGTACAAACCAGATATATACTCAAAATATAAACACTTGCTTTTATAGTGAATGAAGGAAAATAGAACTCCACTACCTTGAAAAAACACATAGACCTACATTATATAATATTATTGATAGCACCCAAAAAGCTCAAATTACACACGCGAGTCTATGGCTAACGAAATACCGTGACTTTATCTAGTCACACCAAATATACCTCCTTCCTGACTGCTTCGATTGGTTCCCTGACCTAACACACTTGTCTTAATCGAACCAAAACTACTCTTATCAATGCCCTATCTGGGAACCCTACTCTTGTCCTTTAACATCTTCGTTAAAAGGAAACTCTATTACCGGCTTCAGTAACCCTGCTTTAATGAATTCCCCGGGTGGATACCCACTCATGGGGTTCTACAAACACAAGTTTTTCCATAAGTGTTAGCAACCCTTACTAATGAGCGCATCATTCTTTTGAAGGACTCTCCTTTCATTGTACCTTCTCTAATCTGCACAAAGTTCACTTATCCCTATCACTCTTTATTCACTGCTGGCACGCGACTGATTCCTTATGTGAATAATCCAAAAACTGCATTCCCTCCATCTATGGTGGCCATTATTTTCACCATTTCAACATTTCTCCCACGAGTGAAAAATTTTCCTCAAATTTTCACATCTGGGTGTATCCATACCCTGCTCTAAGAAAAAGCTTCTGAGCCTTCTATTTCTACTGAGTAAGGCTACACTAACTTCGTATGACTTGACTTCAACATATATTCCTTGTCAAAGACCTTTTCAAACTTTTTCCCCAACTTAACTTCACGGGGTAATTCAAATCAGCACCCCTCTCCATACTATAACGGTACATAACCGAATATAACTACGATACTTTAGTAGTCGTTGCAACCATTCTTAGCAAATTCCATAAGGAGAGTGACCTTTACTGCGGTCTTCAATCCCAACTATAACTTACAACTCTAACTAAGATTCACCTCCTGTTGCCATCATCGCGGCCTTCCTATGGTCGTCCTTCATTGATCAACGCGCGAGTCTTGAAAGAGTGCGTAAAAGATTTACTATAATCTTACATAATAGCAGGAAAACAAAATCTCACAAGAGTAATCAACGATCCTAATCCGAAGGCTTTATATCAAATTAAGAGCAACGCTGAAAGCGTAGTACGTCTGCATAAATTCCTAAGGACACTAGAACCTGATGCTCTGATACCATCTGTGACATCCTTCCTAATAAAATACCGAGCGATCACCCCTGTACCAAATTAAAACAGGAGTCGCATAGGGTTCATTCTTAGCATCACTACGAAAACCAAATTAATGACTAATAACCTATTAGTTTAGCATCAAAAATTTTATTTAACTAATCTTTTAAACAATTTAGTCAAATAAACATTCACACAGTTTATGTATAAATGAAACTGAGATGAGCTAAAAAAATAATCGAAAGCTCGGTTTAACAATATACAACCAAATCGAATCCGCATAAAAGAATAAATAAATGCAGTTGGGTTATCAGCCCGTATGTTTATACAGTACCTCCTATCTAGATTACAAGGACAGAACCGTCTAATGTAAACCTACATGCATCCACAGCTGCTGTAAAATATGTCTGACTCGAAGGAATCGTCATCCAGACATCCCTATGTCTGGACGCCTATATATATATAGCAAAAGAGAGGAAAAATAGATAAACGGTTCAGAGCCCGAGTTGTGAAAATATTTTGCGAGTGCATAAATGCAATATTTTAAAATATGTTTTACCTCATATTTAAATTGGTATCACACTCCCATGAGATACCCCTCACCTCTCTTCTAATAATGCACAGCTAATGCATCCTAATAGACAACCTAGTTAAGCTACCCTGCCTAACTAATCGTTTCACTAAAATTATAAAAATACTAATTAACCCAAGTACTAAAGGCTAAAATTCTCCCCAGTCTCAACATTGTTCCATGTTCGTGCGTGGGGTGTCTCACAAAGCGAAATCCAAATAAGGAACCCCCCCGATACACTACTACTTAGCAATATCGATCGTCGAGATCCATTAGGCCCTCAGTACATAACGTATATATATATATATATATATACATATACATAACATACTCATTTTATTTTTCATATCACAATTTAAGTCCGGATAAAGTCTCCCGGAATGAGAATAAATCCTTTTTCATTTATCTCATTACTCTAGTAGAGATATATAATACCTTGTTCTAATACACAAGTAATATACTAAACACACAAGTATAATAACCATCCCGACAAGCTATAACTCGAGGATGTGGTCGCTTAATGCTATCATCTTTCAGGGCATCACTCACATACCATCCTGGGGACTAGCGATCGGATTCAATATCACCGACATCGCAGTCATAAATCACAATGTCTGGGAAGCGGTCATAGTTCCTCCCCGACAATGAGATAAAACATACCCACCACATCTCACCCCTAATAAAAATCATACAATATAACAATGCATGCTATGACCTGGGGACTATATGCTCCCTGCTCCTCAAGCCAGGGGCGTCACCCACATCGCGCGACTTCCCATGATAGCATTAGAGGGGATATGCTTCACATATATATATACCATCCACACATAGATATATATACATATACGTATCATATTATATATATATACTTTAATCACATCATATATATATATATATATATTCTACATCGTTCCTCAAATATAGACGGCCATAATTGTCAATCGTGCATAACGAGGGCCAATAATCCCAAAGATTCACACTAATAATAGCATTTAAGTATTCGCACACTTACGATACTAAACCCAAAAGTATTCCCAAGAATTCATTAAATCCGTACCCCAGATCGTACACTAAATTAATCTGAGGTTCCTTCTTTCATCCCGGGGTTTACTCATCCTCAATACCATTATCTAGGAGTCCTAATATCATATCTAGAATCCCCTATAATAATCTCCAAAACCATTGTTTAAATTTCCTTAAACTTAAAGGAGAAAACCTCAAAAATCTCCCAGAACCGAATCGATTCGGCCTATCCGAATTGATTCGAAATGGTTCTACTTTCTTACTGTCTCATACCGAATCGATTCGGCTGGTCTGAAATCTCCAAATTTTCTTAGGTTTTATATTTATCCCAAAAAAACCAAAAACTCAATCCAATATCCATTTAAATTATAACTCAGATTTACTTCAAGGAATCCAAAGTTTTCATATCTTCTCAAGTCCTTTAGAGGTCCTAACACTCTATTTGGCAACCACTATTATTTATCTCCAAATAATTCTAGCCTTAATTTATGACTAGCGATTTCAATCTCGGATAGCCTTCCATAGAAAAATCATTGTAAATCCAAAAAAAATAGAAAAATACGTGGTCAGTGTCCACATGACCGTATCGAAAAGATCTACAATTTTCATTTTTTGACCAAGAGCCGAATCGATTCGACTTATGGCCGAATCTATTCAAGAAGGACGCAGGTCACTATTCACCTTTTTCTCCAAAAATCCAAACCTCTATTATTCTCCAGTTTTTTTGTTTCTAATATCATCCAACAACTCTATAAACATCTAATCTATGTTTTACAACTAACACATCAATTAATTTGGGGTATTAAACCATTTATCTTAAATTTAAACCCTAAAATCATAAAAACCCCGACTTATCATTTCAATCCATTTCTTCACTCCATTTACATGGATTTAACAATAGAAATCATTAATATTTTACATTACATCAATATGTAAACTCATATTCAAATTTTCCCAAATTTATTTTTAGGATTCTAACCCAAAATCATATAGTTTACCAACTACAATATGAAATAAATGCACAAAATGAAATAAAGAAAGTATACACTTTTCTGGAGGATGAAATTCGAGGACCTCGAGTCGAATCCCGTAGAGTTTGGCCGAAATCTCCTTTCTTCTCCCTCTTTATCTTCTCTCCCTATTTCTCTCTCTCTCTCTCTCTCTCTCTCTCTCTCTCTCTCTCTTATGCCTCTTATAAGAGAAGAAAAGGGTTTATCCCTTAATAAACCCAAAAATGACTCGTTTACTCAATTGCGAGTCCCTAGTAATCCAAAAATTATCGGAACCTAAAAACTACCACCGGATACTCTATTCTAACTATGTCGATCATTCCGAAAATAATTGTACACTCTAAATCCCCATCCGAATCACTTAACTACAATTTACTAATTAAGCCCAACACATCTTGATACGGGTTTTTCCAATTTAAAATATTATCCATTGTCGCTTTACCCAAATGCGACACATAATTAAAATGGTCCAACTCATTTACATAATCCCAAAAATAATAGTAACACATATCTGAACTCATCTAACCCTCACAAACTCCAAGAATTATTAATCAGAGAAATTCCTTAAATCACTAAATTATGCCCATTTGTGAAATTTGATTATCCTCAAAAGTGTGGGGTGTTACAACCCCACCCCTCATTTTGCATGCGAACTACGTGGACTTTGATGTCTGTACAGGCTACGTAGGCATCTTGGGGTAAAATCCGAGATTCGAGTCCTATTTTTACTTTTTCTTTCATCCCATATTCTCTCTAAATTCAATTCTCCTAGATTACATACATACATACATACATATATATATATATATATATATATATATATATTTGTTCTTAGTGGCGTATTATTCCACATGCGTTATCGTTCCATCATAACGATCAACGTAATGATAATCGCGTAAATCCTATTTTCTAATATTTTTATACCTTCCTACGGATGACTCGCTTTACCTCTTCCATGGTACAAGTCGATAATTCCTACCTCCACTATATATACACACGCACACATATCACGGGGGGAAATAAAGGAAAATAGCAAAAACCCATGAGAGACCGTAAGGGCGGAATGGGTGCCTAACACTTTTCCATTTCGTAACTTAGCCTCCGGACCCTTTTCGAATCATTTTGGTTTCGTATGCATCAGTATGTCTTTGGATGTTGTCCTTCAGGATAGCTCCCCTTATTTTGTATGTTTTGAGTAAAATAGACTGACGAATCTATCTCTCTACATTTTTCACCTCACCCAAATGACGCCGGCTGAAGCACTCCCGAGAGGGATGCATGGGACTTAGGATCCTCCATCACGCACCCTCCCACTGTGAGGATAGGGGATGTCCATAGTGGCAACTCCGTTGGCGAATATATGAGGGATAGGTTCTATTTACATGGGTGTTATGTTTGTTTATATTTTTCCCCCAGTTTTGCATGTTCCCCTTTATTACTCATGTGTACCCCATGCTTATGCTTCTATTCACACACTTGTAGAAAATTCTCCATGTAGACTTCACACCACATGCACCTAAGATCACATATATCCTCATATTGCACGCATCACCCATACTTGGTATACCATTGGTACTCATACTTTGCTCCCCGTTAGGCATGATTAAGAAAGATACTCTCACCATAAAATACTAATAAGAGGATCATGGATGATTCACACAACATCACCAAAGAGCATTGTTATTTACCAAATTTTATCCAGTAACTAGATGGTCACTTCATGATGGGCATTGCTCCGGTAGGGAGCAGTTAGCCTAAGCGATATGACTCTCACCTTCCATTGACCAAGTACCTTTGACGTATATAGAACGGTGCCCCCGCATTGTATCGCTTAATCGAAGTCATGACGGGAGGTATATTGCAGGGAACTCGTTCACATACGTCGAGTATATCGAATTCTCTCTCACACATACCGTCCCCACAAGGTATATAGTGAGGCAATTCACGTACACTTAGGTATATCAAATGGCTTCTCCACACGTACCGATTTCCCGCAAGAGCAAGACGTATATCGTGGAAGACACGCCAAAGGGGGAACCCTTTTCGATTCACCCAACCAACTGCATACCCGCATATAGATGTCAAGCCTAAGACACACATATAAGATTGCCAGTTCTAACCCAAAACTCTGTCAAAATTCTGAGTCGGCATGCCACCAAAATTTTTGTGCATTTTTAAAACGGGAACCAATCTGTGAGCCTGGTCATAAGTACAGCCATAGCTTTGCATATATTACAAACCCAACTTTTCTAGGCTCGGGTCTCGTCCAACATTTTATTTTGCATTTAGGAGAATTTAATATAAGTGAGAACATAATAATTATAATAATCATGCTGTGATCCATCTCCCGAAAAAATCCAAAAATATTTCTCCCTTATTTATCGAAAAGGAAAAAAAAATCCTCTCTTTGTCAAAAAGCCAAAAATATTTCGTCTTCCAATCTAAAAAAAAAATCAAAAAATATTTTCATTTTTTCTCTAAAAAATAAATCCCATTTTTGCGCCTTCTCAGGTCGATCGCAAACCCTTGGTCTGGCTCTTTATTGGCTTCGATCTTGAGTCAAATCACCCTGGAGTTCCGTCCATTCCCCTCTTACCTCATCCGAGTCCGGTATCCACCCTCTTTGCATGGAGAACACATATCAAGTCCCCGTTGTGTAGCTGGATCTGACAGCAGTCCTAGCTCAGCTCGTGTCCAAGATTGATAACCTCCAAATTGAGGTCCGAGAGATGCAACGAAACCAAGTTCCCATTCCTTAAGAGCCCGAGGCCCTACTTCCTCTCTCTATGGGTCCACCTGAGCCTATCTGGGTTCCCAAAGAATATCAGCACGCTCCATGTGCTCCTCCTGCTAATGGGTCACTGCCTGCCCAGCTTTCGATGCCGAATCTTGCCCAGCATGGGGCTAACTTGCCTATGATCGTTGATCCGAAGGAAGAAGCGTTGAACAAAGTCAAAAAGGACCTCATGATGCTCACTAAGAAGTTTTACCAAGTCAGAATCTCGGGGAATTACATGCACTACACCCACATGTCTCCTTATCCTAAAGCGAGGTTACCCGAGAAGTTCAAGATGCAAAATATCGAGAAATTCGGAGGGAGTGAACTCCTTATTGTTCATCTCCGCTTCTATCCCCATTCCATGACTCTACTAGGGGCTTTTGAAGAAGTGATGGCCCAATTATTTTAATAAACTTTAAAGAATATCACCCTCTGATGGTTTTTGTCTCTTGAAGAGTCCAAAATTTGTAGCTAGGAGGATGTAGCTCGAGAATTCATGTCACAGTACAAATACAATGAAGAGATTGAGGTCACCCATTGTGATTTAGATCTGATCAAATAGAACTATTAGGAATCAGTCAGTTACTTCATAGCACGATGGAGGGAAAAACAGTTACCATGACCAACCGGCCTTCTGAGGAAGAACAAGTCAGCATAGTAAAGAAGAACTTCTTACCCCGTGTTTGAGCAACGATGGGAGGACAATAATATCCCCACTTTCGAGCTCTCAGAGAGTTCAGATTAGAAATTGAGGAAGGTCTTGCTAAAACAGATGTCGTACCAAAGAAGGTGTCCGGACAGTTCACGCCCAAGAAATATGATAAGCCTACCAATGCCACGGTCTCAACCATCAACAACATCTCTCAACCAACCACATCATGGGCACCAGAAATCTGCCCTGTCCCGGTCCAAAAGGAATACACTGAGCTCCACGCTCCCCTATCCAAATTTTATCAGGCATTGTTAAGACAAAATCTTATCAAACCCTTGGATCCATGTCCATTGACAAATTCACTCCCAAGAAACGTCAAGGCAGATGCCCATTGACCCTTTCACCAAACAGCTGTCCATACCACTGACCAATGCTTTCACCTCCGAAACATAATCCCAGGTCTAATTCACAGGGGTACCATAGCCCCACCAGCCAATCCTAGGCCAAACACTACTCACAACCCACTCTCAAATCATGCCAATGCCATCTTCTTAGAAAAGAACCCAGAATTTGATCCCTCAACTCAAATCACACTCATATACTCTCCTAAACCTCTCTAAATTTTCCCATATTTCCTCCTACACCCTGCTAGCCTCACTGATCAGGCACTGTCACTCCTTACTAGAGCGTGCATCGCCGTTAGTACCCATTACGAAAATGGAAGTATGGAATTATCATAAGTCTTAAACCAACTCCTAGAGTTCAGGCTGAAATTGCCTTCACAGATGATCATTGATTGCCAAAGGTTCAATATGTTGTTCTTAGAAGCACAAAAATGGGCTCGAGAGTCAGATAGTTGGGTAGTATCGACCGATGAAGTCAGCATGGATGATGTTGTCGAGATTGTGGCAGAATTATTTAGACGAACCAATAACATTTGTAGTGTCACTGAGTTATTTGATGCTTTGAAGCTATAAAGGCGCCTGATCCCTTCACCCTCACACATCCCCGCCGATTGGGAGGACCTGTATGAAGAATCCGTTGAAGTTGTGGAATGTATCGACTTTACATGGAAAGATAGAATTATTGCCACCGAATGGGGGGTAGAATTGAAAGATTCGAATGAAGAGCAAGCTTCAGAAAAAATTGGCTCGATAGACGACATGTGTGGAATGATATCATTTAAAGAACTTCTCAGAGAAATAAATAAGGTAGCGGAACAACTTGAGGTTGATAAGGAAATAGGATTCATGTTCTTCCTATCTTCAGTAAATCACATGACCAGATCAGGGAGGTATTACCAGATCTGAAGCTCACTACCAACCAATGATAAGGGGAAGGGCGTAGAAAACCTTCCTATGCTAGAGATGACCCTCGAGGAGAGCAAAATCCTCGATCAACTAAAGAAAACTCAAGCTAACATCACTCTATGGGGGCTTTTCATGTCTTCTCAACTGCACAGAAATGCTTTGATAAAGTTGCTCACTGGACCCACAGTTCCTCGTTTTACCACACCAGAAGAAGTAATAAATTTGGTCAGATCTTTGACCTCTACCCGAATGCTATCCTTTTTTGAAGAAGAAATCCCCAAGATTGGGCCAAACCACAATCATGCACTCAACATCTCCGTCGAAGTTATGGTGAAGGTCGTGCCACTCTCTCTTATCGATAATGGATCCACCTCGAATGTCTACCCACTGAGAACCTTCAAATGTTTAAAACTGAAAGAAAGCGACCTCGCTCCAACCTCCAATACTGTGCGTTCCTACGATAACACCCGTTGGGAGGTGATGTGATCCATAAAGCTTATAATAGGGGTCGGACCTATAAACCCTATCGTCGAATTCCAAGTTATTGACATCCCAGCTTGTTTCAACCTATTACTCGGACGACCTTAGCTTCATAGTATCAAGGGTGTGTCTTCCTCACTCCATCAAAAATTGAAGTTCTTCATTGACGGATGGGTCATCACCATTTTGGGCGATGATGACAATGCCGAGGGTTTAAGTACCAGCTGTCCAATTCTTGAGATACAATCAGGATTCTGAGTTGAACCACTCCTACTCCCGGCAGGGGACGACTTCAAAGAAAGGGTTTATCTAGAATACGACCCTCATGGGAACATCAATATGATTCAGATGTTTAAAAACATGGACGTCATGCCCGGGCTGGGGCTAGGACAAAATTAATAAGGGACACTCGAGCCATTTGAACTGAAGAAAGATTTCCCTCCTTGTGGTTTAGGGTATCAACCGTCAGAATAAGAGCTCAGAATGATCCACCAGTCTCGGCCAATGAGAGGACTAGATTTCATCCAGACTATCCCAAGTGACTCCTTAAATGGACGATTCATCAAAGAGGGTGAAGACTTCCCCTTTTGCGGCTTTCCTAAACCATGATATGACCATAAAGACAAGAAGATGAAGCCTGGAATGGAGATCTTCTTTCATGATAGCTACCCATGGGCCGAAATTTCCCAACACCATGTACAACCATTCATCAAAGATAACGAAAAGACTGAGGGAAGTGACTCTGAAGATTCTTTCAAATTATAGACACTAGGGCTGACACTCTGCATGGTTCACTCAGGCACTATATCATCAGATTCGTCCTAACTTATTAAAGATGCTAATACACCTCTCCTCAACTAGCATGCTGCACCAGTTCTACCTGCTAAAATCTTCCCTAATCCTAATGTTTACCCTATTTCTTCTTATGTTGTCTATCTTTGCTCAAATGTAATCGAGACCTCCTTTGATGAGGTTTTTAATGTCGTTTTTCCTATCAATGAAATAAACGAAGATTTTGAGTATCTTGCTGTGCCTTAGAGTAACTGTTTAGATTCTAATCAAACATTTGATGATGATGATTTTGCAAATGAATAATTCTTAACTGATCTAAATAAGGTTAATAATAAATAACATAAGCACGTTCAAGTTAATGAAGAAGAGGCTATTGTTATAAACCTGGGTTCTAGTAGCCAACTGCGCGAGATTAGGATAGGGGCTACCCTTAACAAGCATGAGCGTGCACAACTTAAATAATTTCTAAAGGAATTCATGGATGTCTTTGCATGGTCCTATGACGATATGCCCGACATTGATCCTGAAATAGCTCAGCATGAGATTCTCACTCTCCCATATTGCAAGCCGATTAAACAAAAGTTCAGAAAGCTCCACACCAAATGGTTGCTCAAGGTTAAAGAAGAGGTGGTCAAACAGTTGAACGTAGGTTTCATTCGTGTGATCGAATATCCCACATGGATAGCTAACATAGTGCCCGTGCTGAAAACATGAGGAAAAGTTCGGATGTGTGTAGACTATCGAGACTTGAACAAAGCCTCTCCAAAGGATGATTATCTATTACCCAATATCGACATAATCGTAGGCAACACAACTAGTCATGCTCTAAAATCATTCGTCGATGGGATTACTGGATACAACCAAATAAAAAATGCACCCAGACCATCAAGAAAAAACCGCATTCACCACCCCATGGGGAACCTTTTTCTACACTATTATGCCATTTGGTCTTAAAAACGCTGGGGCTACCTACCAGAGGGCTGACACAACCATCCTGCACGATCTGATTCACAAAACGGTTGAGGTCTATGTTTGATGATATGATTATCAAATCCAAGACTAGATAAGGTCATGTTCCCGCTCTTCAAAAGTTATTCGAATGACTGCAACAGTATCAGATGAGACTCAATCCTCATAAATGCGTCTTTGGCGTTACAAAGGGAAAACTCTTAGGATTTATGGTCAATGAGAAAGGGATAAAAGAAGATCCTGCCAAGCTAAAATCCATACTTGAGATTCCACCTCCCCCAATAGAGAAAGAAGTCGAAGGTTTCCTTGGGAAATTACAATACATCAGCCGGTTCATCAGCCAGCTAAACCTATCTTCAAACTGCCCCGAAAGGATTAAACTAAGGTTTGGAACGAGGCCTGCCAATAAGCTTTTGACCGAATCAAATAATATCTTACCCAACCTCCGGTACTCATGCCACCACAACCTGATCTCCCGAGGTTTAAAAAGGATTTAGCAAGTATTTAAAACTAGTTCTTAAAATAAGTCTTATATGCATGTTAGTTATCGAACTGTCACATGAGTTTCTCACCTCTCATCTATTGTGAATGCCTAACATACATCTAATCTCCCCCTAGTTATACCACACAGTCTAACTAGTCAGAACTCATACTAATACTAACTATTATCACTAGTAGTATTCCCGTATAGCCTATATAATACGCTATTCAAATAGTTTATCTCACATACTAAGTTTTATTATTCACCGTTTGAATGGTTAATCTTTTATCCGCTAAGATTATGTTATTTCTCATTTCCATTTTATCTACTAGTCTCACAAAGTAGAAAGTTACCCAAGTACACTCATACATATATATAGTCTCATCATCCTTATATATAGACTAATCCTTCACCTTTAGGTTAAGACCACTTGGTGCAATGTAAGGATTATTATTATTACCAAGTCTACTAATTTAACACAGTAAAAATATTCACAAGTTATATATATATATATACTAATCCTGCACCCCCGGGCTAAGACCCATTAGTGCACCTATCAAGAAAATCCTGCATCCTCGGGTTAGCACCCATTAATGCACCTATCAATAATAATCTAGCACCCTTGGGTTATCACCCATTAGTGCGGATATCAAGAGAATCCTGCATACCCGGGTTAACACCCATTAATGCACCTATCAATAATAATCCAGCAACCCCGGGTTATCACCCATTAGTGCGCCTAACAATAGAATCCTTCATCCCCGGGTTAGCACCCATTAATGCACCTATCAATAATAATCCAGTGCCCCCAGGTTATCACCCATTAGTGCGCCTAACTGTAATCATCCTTGTACCCTCGGGTTATCACCCATTAGTACACTTAACATTAGAGTTTCTATACTCCCGATTTATCACTCATTAGTGAGCTTAACTATAAGATTCTTGCACCCCCGGGTTACCACCCATTAGTGCTCGTAGCAATAATATCGCATAATAGGCATACACACGTCCTATTAAAATTTATAGGTATTTCCCCAACCTACACATATACTTCTCATACGTATTTTAATCTCAACACTACGTATAGTATAAATATTTAGATTACTATCTCTCTCGTAATCTCCAAGGTACATTCTCTCTATATCGAAATAATTAAAGTATTAATTCTCACATACTTTCCCAAAATTCTATCTTGTTTAAGTTTACTATCTGGAATTTTCTCTAACTCCAATAAACTGGTAAACTCAAAACTGGACCAGAAGGGTTGTCGCTCGAACAATTTCCACGTGTCGTTCGAGCGACTTCGCGCGAGATAAGGTCTCGCTCGAATGAGACTTCGCACGACGCGCACTGGTTCATCCCTTTTGCCCAGAATTCAGCGTTTTTCACCATTTTAACCCTAAAACCCTCTAAGGTTCATCACCCAATACCTCATCATCAATCTGAATCAAGCCATAGAAGTTTATATAACATTCCTATCATCCTAGGATCATGAATTTGTCATTAATCCTCATAATTATATTAAATCCCCAAATTAGTTCATATGAACCCTAGTTTCCAAATTTTCAATTAAAGAACCTAATCAATACAGATTCGTTCATCAGTATGTAATTAAATTTCATGATTAATCCTCTACATACATGAAGGAATTTCACCCACTAATTAACCCAGTCCTTAATCATAATTTAAATCTCCAATTTTCACCCAATTAACATATAAATCTTGATTCATTTCACCTATTCTAACATGAGTATGATTATTTCTAAAAGAAAGCAAGTAATAAACACTTGTCTTAAATCGAAGGTCTGAATCCTTTAGTGATGTTGGTATAGACGCATTCCTCTCTTCTCGATCTACGCGTTGGTGGTGGTGGTTGTGTAAGGTGGTGATAATTTGACATTCCCTCTTGGAAATTGGTTCTCCCTCACACCCTCTAAGGCCGTTCTTTACTTTCTGTGTCTCACGGCCCTAAAGGACTTTTCTTGGCTAATAAAATAGCTCCAAATTTTCGCCTATTAATTAAACCCAAAAATATAATTTACCATAATGCCCCCTCAGGATGCCGATTACGTCTGAAATTTCCCTAGGACCCAAACTAAACACCTGAGTATACTAATTTGACTATCTCGACCCTCCCAGACTCAACGGTGTACTCGAAATGACCATATGAGTTAATAAAAATAATTTCTCTTTATATTCCATTCAATTAGTCCCGACATGACTCACGCGTGTGTCAGACTAAAATTACTAAACTGTCATATTTCTTACTTCCGATAATTTATCAAATACCATAATTCCATATTACATATCACACAGTAATATTCAATAATTCTCAACAATAAGTATTAACCCTTGGCACGCTAGTTAATAATTATTTTAACCCGGATTAATAACAAATTAATTTCTCGCATTTTAATTTAATTAATCCAACAACAATAATTAATCGCATACTTATTCCCATAATAATAATGAATCACATAATTATTTAAGTCATCAAAAATACGAGGTGTTACATACTTCCCCCCTTAGGATGGAATTTCATCCCGAAATTTGGAAAAAGTATACCAGGTACAGACAACGTTGTAAAAATATTGCACATCGCATCCTTGCGCTCACAAGTAAGCTACTCCATACCACCCATATAGTACGCTATCGAATACCCTTAATAATGAACACTTCACATGTCTTTTTTTATATTCCAGATTACCCTGTCATATAGGCTCTTGCCATAGCCTTTCTACTTAAGTTTCACTACTGAAACTTTATTTTAGATATACACTATCTAGCCTTTTACTATTTACACCTTAGTAGATTTATCCTCTTTTCATATACATACGGCTTCATCTCGTGTCGTTCATACAAGTTAATTGGATGTGTAATTTATATTTCACACACAATATATACGATAATATCGATTCTTCTTCAACATTTGTAATCATAACTGGTCCCCCCACCTTTAACTATCAAGTAGGACAACAACAAAGTTTACCCTGCCATACTTCTACTGGCACTCTGTCCGAACGTGAACTTATAGGAGTTATTTGGGCACAAACTCCAGTAGTAGAAGGTAATGCTCCCGTCCTCCTCTAAGATCTCAGGGTCCACATAAAATTTTATCTCCCGCATCTGATTAGACCGCTTGTTATGCCCATCCCTCTATGGGTATTAGGCCATAATCAATTGCATTTTATACCTATAATCTCACCATCTCATCTACACGAGAATACCCTTAGGAATAATCTTCCATTATCTAGTGGAAGGATCCCCTACTGGTTTCGAATTGTCCACCCTTTTTCTAATAGTCAGGTGACCCACTGCAAGACTAACTTTGAAAATTACTCTACATTAAACCCATTACCATTGTTATTTGTATCCTAATACATTTTTCACTCTCTTGAATAAATTTTAGTTTATCTTCAAACGTAAGTCTCTGAAAAATCTTATGGAGTAATATTCGGCTTACCCGACTACTGAACTCACATGATAATCATAATCCACTGCTTGTTACAATCGTCTAGGTCACCCATACACCCTATGCCTCGCGCATCATAATAAAAATGACATGTAATTTTCTTACCTCAACTCTTGCACATTCGGTATGCTGATGTAGTAGGGGTGCACTCAACCACCTCACTAATCATAATTTATTCACTCCTTCAGTGGTATCATTGCTCGATTCACAATGATACTAGGACGAGGCGACTCTACTGGCCTTAAGTCGTAAAAGAATTATCAACCCTCAATTATATTCTTTTATAGGTACAATAACCAACTTCCAAAACTTATGTACTATCGACCAAACTTCTTTCCAACTCCCGACGTTTGCTAGTTTCATGCGTGGGTTGTCTCACAAAGAGAAATCCAAATAAGGAACCCCCCTGATACACTACTATTTAACCTAGTCGATTGTCGAGATATGTAAGGCCCTCAATACATACTATATACCTCTCTATAATCTTCGTATGTTGACATAAGAGTTTCCTCATCCACTCTCCTATTTATAAACATAACATGAAACATGGCGCTCTCACTATCCCAGGTACCTAGCGTTATATATATATAACGAGCTCTATCTCTATGCTCCAAGAAGAACATAATGCATCCTGAGTTTCCTCAGTAAAATAAATTCCTACGCACCGAAATCACATATAACTACACAACATACTCGCTGAGGTTTATAATACAATGAAAATTTTCATATATTCATATATCTGGGCCCAACCCTATTTCTGGTGGCGCCACACAAAATAAAGATTTCTCCTCCCAGAGTATCCGGCATGACAGTCATATCACTACATTTTTACTATCATCTAACCATACGGTAATTAGTCACAACACATTACCATAATAAACTCTATTAAAGTTGACTCAATGAATTAGTAAATTATAACAACTAAACTTATTCTTAGGGCCCACCCGGTTCACTCATCGGCAATCATCAAAATGCCCTGCTAACAGCGATAAATACGTTTGTAACAAGACTGTTAAAACTAACGTTCCCACTAAACTCGACCCATACCCGAAGTTTAGGGTTTCCAATATACGTAAAAGTTATGGCACACCATGTCACTAGAATTAATCCTTTACTCACAAGGAAGAAACAGAACCTCACCATTCTGGCCAAATCACAGGGTCTCAGCACGTGGATTCCATCACGACCCATGAACATCTGCAATAGTTACACAACTTAGGATTTCATCCTGTAGTTATCCTCTCTCATCATGGAAAATTTATTCCATCATGTGGGTTTTGCGCCCATTATTGAAACGTTGGCCCAAACTCTCTAGGCCTCAATTATAGCTTTACTGAACTCCCGTTTACATCTCGGGCCCCCTCGACCCTAACATACTGTATGCATTACTAGGACTCTATTGGTCCACCTTGAACCTATCACTCTGGGGTTATAGGTTTCCTGGGCCTAATTCTCTTGACCCCAAATTCTTTCGTTGGAAGTCTCGCTCCTACAGTTGTTATGCCTAACTAGCATGGTTTAGCATTTCTAATCTTTTCGGTCTCACTTCTCAATTGTGGACACATTCAACACTTGTAGCTCTACTTTCTTCACATAGGGAAACTTCACGAGCCATCTCCCTGTCACTGGTCCCAATGACCATTTTAGAAATGTCCTTCTCTCGGACCGATAGTCTCAACTCACTATTATTCTTCCATTGTCCCTTTGGCTATGCTAGCTATTTAAAAACTATGGTTGGCCTCTAAAGCCCTAATTGACTTATTCATCCTCTTGAAGTTAATTACTTAAAATCATCTAACTGAGTTCCCTATTGGGTATACTATCATGTGGGGTTTCACTAACACCGTTAAATTCAGTTTCTGCTCTTCAGTCGATTCGTTAACCCTCTTTACTCCCTTCTCTTGAAAGTGTTAACATTATCATACTAATGTATGATCTTGATGACCTCGAAACTAGTCATCCTAGTCATATTTCCCATTCATACTGGTGTTCTACTGACAGGTCATTCATCAACTATAAACACTTTGGATAATTTATACCCCTTTACCAGGTATGAAGCTCGATATGCAATTCAACCTTTCTCTTATAATCGGTTTCTACCTTACCCAGTGTGCTAAACATCAAAATTTCACTCACATTTTATTAACATGTCGAATGGAAGACCTCACGGTCAAATCATACACAAGTTTCTCTCTGAATTTCAAACACACTTCCTCATATATGGTGATTGCCTCTAATCACTACATGATGCTCCTAAGAGCTATAGATTTTAACTCCAATTTAATTATGAATGTCGTCACACCCCACTCTACACAATTGCCTTCGGATTTTCTACATCTGTTGGTTTGTTATACTTTCTCTTTTTCTTCTCCACATTTTCACCGATGGTTTTTCAAAAGAATTCCTTCGATTTCCCTCTTATCGATTATAATAGGTGGTCCTGAAATCATTCCACCGTTATCTATGACTGCGCCCTAGGAACCCACTGTTCTCGAGTGGGATTTCTATTTTCACTTGATTAAGTAACCCTCATGGTGATTTTTATCACGATCACTCTTTCTCGATTACTCTATGCCTTCTGCCAGGCTCCTTCTTCTCCCGCAGTCCTTCCTATGTCCCTAGTTGTTCATCCTATAATGTTCGGTGTTCGAAGCACACACGATTTTAGATAATGAGTTTCCTCCATTATGATACATAGCAGGAGAACGTAAGTCGCATACGTAAAGGAACATAATAACCCTATAATAAGGCTCTACATCAAAGAACGTTACGCTGAAACGTAATAAGCCACACAGATCCTAAGGACACTAGAACCTAATGCTCTGATACCACCTGTGACACCCCGCCCAATTAAATAGAGGGTCATAAGTCTTGTACCATTTTTAAAACAGAATGTTCGGTTAGTTCATCCTTAGCATCACTATCGAATTTTTTTTAACATATTAATCGCTTAATATAAAATTAAGCTAGGTGTCAAAACATTTCGAATTTTAATAAAACCAAGTAATCTATTTTCATTTCATCTTAAAATATAAACCATTCACCACACATAGGAATATGATAAATACTGAACTTGAATCAAGTACTGAAATAAATAAGACTGGATAAAACCTCCCAATTCAAAAATCCAAACCATAAAATAAAATGAATACAATATCTCTGATGAAGGACTAGAAGTGGGCGACATATGCCCTAGATAGGAAGTCTAGATGAAACTGAATGGAAAGGATAGATGTGTCTACTGCAAGGACCTACAACTTCCACAATAGCTACAGCACGTCAAGCAATCCAACTCTCTAAATCCGGTACCCTTGTGGCTGATCACCTAATAATATATAACAAAAGAGAGAAGAGATACAAGAAATGGGTCAGAGCCCGAGGTTTAAAAATGATTTAGCAAGTATTTAAAACTGGTTCTTAAAACAAATCTTATACGCATGTTAGTTATCGAACTCTCACATGAGTTTCTCACCTCTCATCTATTGTGCACGCCTAACGTACATCTAATCTCCCCCTAGTTATAACACCCAGTCTAACTATTCAGAACCCATACTAATACAAACTATGCTCACTAGTAGTATTCCCGTATCGCCCATACAATACGTTATTCAAATAGTTTATCTCACATACTAAGTTTTATTATTCACCATTTGAATGCTTAATCTTTTATCCACTCAGATTATTTTATTTCTCATTTCCATTTTATCTACTAGTCTCAGAAAGTAGAAAGTTACCCAAGTACACTTATACATATATACAGTCTCATCATCTATATATATATAGAGAGAGAGAGAGACTAATCCTCCACCCTTAGGTTAAGATAACTTAGTGCAATGTAATGATTATTATTATTACCAAGTCTACTAATTTCACACAGTAGAAATATTCACAAGTTCATATATATATATATAGTCACTTCATCCCTATACATATATATATACTAATCCTGCACCCTCGGGTTAAGACCCATTAGTCCACCTATCAAGAAAATCCTGTATCCTTGGGTTAGCACCCATTAATGCACCTATCAATAATAATACAGCACCCCCGAGTTATCACCCATTAGTGAACCTATCAAGAGAATCCTGCATCCCCTAGTTAACACCCATTAATGCACCTATCAATAATACTCCAGTACCCCCGGGTTATCACCCATTAGTGGGCCTAACAATAGAATCCTGCATCCACGGGTTAGCACCCATTAGTGCGCCTAACGATAATCATCCTTGTACCCCCGGGTTATCACCCATTAGTACACTTAACAATAGAGTTTTTGCACCCCCGAGTTATTACTCATTAGTGCACTTAACTATAAGATTCTTGCACCCCCGGGTTATCACCCATTAGTGCTCTTAGCAATAATATCGCATAATAGACATACACACGTCCTATTGAAATTTATAGGTATTTCCCCAACCTACATATATACTTCTCATACGTATTTTAATCTCAACACTACGCATAGTATAAATATTTAGATTACTATCTCTCGTAATCTCCAAGTTACATTCTATCTATACCGAAATAATTAAAGTATTAATTCTCACATACTTTCTCGAAATTGTGTCTTGTTTAAGTTTACTATCTGGTAGTTTCTCTCACTCCAATAAATCGGTAAACTCAAAACTGGACGTAAGAAAAATTCCCAAAAATTCCCTAGGTCGTTCGAACCAGAAGGGTTGTCGCTCGAACGATTTCCATGTGTCATTCGAGCGACTTTTACGTGAGATAAGGTCTCCCTCGAATGAGACTTCTCGCAACTTCGCGCGATGCGCACTGGTTCGTCCCCTTTACCCAGAATTCAACGTTTTTCACCTTTTTTACCCTAAAAACCTCTAAGGTTCATCATCTAACACCTCATCATCATTCTGAATCAAGTCATAGCAGTTTATATAGCATTCCTATCATCCTAGGATCATTAATTCGTCATTAATCCTCATAATTATATTAAATCCCCAAATTAGTTCATATAAACCATAGTTTCCAAATTTTCAATTAAAGAACCTAATCAATCCATATTTATTCATCAATATGTAATTCAATATTGTGATTAATCGTCTACATACATGAAGGAATTTCACCCACTAATTAACCTAGTGCTTAATCATAATTTAAATCTCCAATTTTCACCCAATTAGCATGTAAATCATGATTAATTTCACTTATTCTAACATGAGTATGATTATTGCTAAAAGCAAGCAAGTAATAAACACTTGCCTTAAATCGAAGGTCTGAATCCTTTGGTGATGTTGGTATAGACGTGTTCATCTCTTCTCAATCTACGCGTTAGTGGTGGTGGTTGTGTAAATTTGTGATAATTTGGCCATCCCTCTTGGAAATTGGTTCTCCCTCACACCCTCTATGGTCGTTCTTTACTTTCTGTGTCTCACAACCCTGAAGGACTTTTCTTGGCTAATAAAATAACTCCCATCCATTATTTAAACCCAAAAATTCAATTTACCATAATGCCCTCTTGGGACGGCGATTAGGCCTAAAATTATCCCGGGTCCCAAACTAAACACTCGGGTATATTTATATGACTATCTCGACCCTACCGAACTCAACGACGCACTTGAATGACCATACGAGTTAATAAAAATAAATTCTCTTTATATTCCATTCAATTAGTCCCGACACGACTCACACGCATGTCAGATTTAAATTACCAAATTGTCGTATTTCTCACTTCTGACTATTTATCTAATATCATAATTCCATATTACATATCACACAGTAATATTCAATAATTCTCAACATTAAGTATTAACCCTTGGCACGCTAGTTCATAATTATTTAACCCGGATTAATAACAAATTAATTTCTCGCGTTTTAATTTAAATAATCCAACAACAATAATTAATCGCATACTTATTCCCATAATAATAATTAATCACATAATTATTTAAATCGTCAAAAATATGGGGTGTTACAAAGCTCTCTCATGAGTGGTATATACAACATGAATAATATGAATGCTAATTATCATAAGGATAGACTTCATGAAATGATGCTCGGTGTTCTTCTCAACAACAATGAGCCAAATGACTAACATTTTCTTCTAGTCTCTCTCCATATCTCCTCCAATTTCACTCTGGTAATCTCTCTTTCGCTGTTTTGTTTTTATCTATTTTTTGGTTCAAAATAAGAGGTCAGCCCCTTGATTTATAAGATGTAATGACTGACATAAGAGGACACATAAGTAACATAAAAGTTTTAAAGTTCCTGATTCTATATGCTGAATAGAAATTATCGAGGTGGATTTAGTTTTGTGTTAACTTTTATAAGGGTTGAGTTTAAAGAAGTTTATGCGATCCAATGGTGTCACAACAACACTCAACGATGTTTATGTATTCAATTTTACCCAAAAGGCTTGAATCTCCATGTTTGATTGAGCTATTTTTTGTTGGCTATTAGTGGTGATTTTCTCTAACGAGACATCATTTCTTGCTTATTTCATAATTGTCTATAAATTCTAAATTAATGATGTTATGTTTATTTCTCACCAGATCCTTAATTTTGACGATTTAGACAGGATTTAGAGCAAAGTTTTGATGATTCAGAGTAGATTCAAAGCACTGTTTTGATCACAAAATTTTGGTGATTTAGAGAAAATTCTTCATTCTAGATGATACCCTACTGCCTACTGATCAGGTTTCGAGTTTTGATGTTTGGTTGAAATTTATCCTTTTCTATTAATAAATATCAGTTGGGGATTTAAATCAACTTCTCTACGAGTCCATCTTCCATGGTATCGTCATCTGAAGTATAATTCTTTCAATTAATCCCACCTACATTTTTCAATAGCGATCGACTTCAAATTCAACAGCGGATTCAACCCATTACCTCGCCCACCAAGCAGCCACCCATATTTTGACATTTCTTATGTTTGAGTTAATGGGTTTGTGGTGGTGATAGGTATGGTGGATGAAAGATAGAGGTTTAATTTTGTTGTTGGGTTTTGGTTATGGAGGGAGGTGATAGAGTGTGGTTTGATGGGGAAGATGATGGTGGGTTTGATTAGGTGGGTGAAGGTGTAGGCTAGAAAAGTGTGGGTGAGGGAGTGTGTATGGAATAAGGGGGTGTGTGTGTTTAATTTGTACCCCTAAAATAAAATAACCTAACTAACTAACTAAAAATAAAACAAACTAAAAAATTTAAAATCAACTAAAAAATAAAAATTCTAACCTAAAAAAAAATCAAATAATAAAACAAAATAAATAAAAGTAAAAATCTTATAATAAAAACTAAAGTCCTAAAAAAATGTAAAATCTAATAAAACTAAAAATAAACACCTAAACTAATCCTAATAAAAAAAATAAAGTGAAATAAAAAAACTAAAAACTCAAAATAATCAAAACTCAAAATAAAATTATACTAAATACAAAGAAATATAAAATCCTAAAATAAATCCTAAAAATAAAATGACTCAAAATAAAAATCTAGAAAAATAATAAAGACACAAACTAAACACACACGAGGCTCGGGGTCTAGACTGGTCTCGGTTTAGGCTTAGGTTTGGTTTGGGGACAGGGTTTGGGACATCGGAACTCTTCGGTACAAGCTCAAATGGGACTTTTGACTTCACGGTCTCTTTGATTTCTTTGATGCATGCTTTTAACCCCTACTGTGTCGCAATTGTACTGATTTAGAATTATTTGTACCACAATTACGTATTGACTTGATAAATATATTGACCTGATAAATAAATAAATACGAACATAAGGCCAATTTTAATTAAAACGAGTGACTAAAATGCATCTATTCGGGGTATAAAATAGACACTTTTGAGTTCTTATCAAATGTCGTCTCAATTTTTTATAATATTTACACTGAAATTTTGCAAAAATTTAGCATGCATAGAGTATGCTGAGATTATGACTATTGACTTTGGAATTTTTGAAAAATGAGTTTTATATCCTTTATTTACAAGTGTGGTGCACAATAGTAAACTTTTTGGATAGTTTGTAATAAAACGATTTTGTCTTAAACCATACTCAATGTTTTTGAGTGATTCTATTTTTGTATAAAACTATACTTATAAAAGATGAATTCTAATTATTTTTATAAATTCTTAATAAGTGAGTTGATCGTGATGAAATTTCAAACTTGAAGTTTTTGAATGAAATGTTTTGAATCTAAAAATTTTCTTACAAATTTGAACCATGTTATTATTGCGAAGAGATTCTAAATCATTTGTATATTTTAACACTTTTAAATTGGAAGGTTATAAAGTTCCAAGAATGTTTTGAAGTTAGAAATGAAAGATGAATTTTCTAGAAATTGTATAACCTAGTGTGAATTTTCTGCAACTATTTGTGCAACCTATAAAAATTACATATAATAATACTTCGCACTTAATGTATATGATATAATCATGATACGTAAAGAACTCATATGTCGGACTTCATATTAAGTAATTGGATCCATATGTCAAAATAATAATAATTGGAGGATTTTATCATAATCGAGTCTGATGCAAATATAATCTTTACTTTTGTAAAAATTTTTGAGTTGAGTGATTTGGAATACAGTTTTAAAGTCTAATATGAAATATTAGCTTATACATTGTGAAAAATTATATATGAAAACGTATGTTTAGTTTCTTTAGGAAATATATTGTGTAATATATATATATATATATATATATATATATATATATATATATATATATATATATATATATATATATATATATATATATATATATATATATATATATATATATATATATATATATATATATATATATATATATATGTGTGTGTGTGTGTGTGTGTGTGTGTGTGTGTGTGTGTGTGATTTTCGTACCCTTGAAAATCTGAACTTATGATTGTTGGATATTTGATATAATGTTCCACTCATTTGGTCAAATTTTAGAGTCAGTTTTATATATGACACATATGTCAAAAGTGACGTGTCTTAGTACCAATGCGTTTCTTGTCGAAAGGAGATTAATTTGGTATACTCATTTATTCAAAATAGTGAAGTAATGAATGAGAAATTTGGACTTAAAATGACCTATTTGAGTTTATGCTACTTGGTATAATTGAGTTTGGTGGGTTTGTCCCACATTGGAAAAGTGGTGGGGTAACTTCGGGTTGATATACCCAATATATGGGACTAAGGATTGGATGTCTTAGAGTATCCCAACTCTTTCAAGGGGAGATGGCCTACATTATACATGTATTGGGGTGGGCTTTAAGCCCACATGGGCTCCGTCGTTGCCACCCGTTCGACCAGTGCAACCTAGGCCCGAGTCTTGGGTCTTTCTTGAGCAAGTATTAATTTTTTGGAAAATTTTAATTTTCCTTTTGGCATTAAAATTATTTTTGGGCCAAAATACCCAAAATGAATTAATTAATTATGTATTAATTAATTTTTTGTGTTAATTAAAAACACAGCCATTTTAATATTTTTAATTAAAAACACTGTTCAACAAGCAAAGAGATGCCAGTCTTCAAACAGTCAGATCTTTTTTCTGGGAAAAGCCACATAATGGACCCATTGCAGTTCATTTTAAACACCAAAAGATCCTACCGAATTCCGTACTTTTGTCTTTTTCTCCTTTCATTATGGTTGAGAGAAATTCTCCATTGTTGGTTCGTGGGACTATCGCACTTTAGTGCTTCTTCCAATAGTCGGTGATAAATTCATCCTGGGAGTCTGACACCCATTGAATTTTCGTCACCACAGTAATGGGGGTGTATTCTGTCTTAAGGAGAGGTAGTTAAACTTTCGATTCGGTCAAATTTCTTGAAGTGATTGTTTTAATCAAAGACTATATTGTCTCTATTTTCTTTTTACTTACTGTAAATTTAATTACTTAGTTAATTTTAATTACCGTTTATTCATTTAGTCAATTCGATTTTTCTTAACCCGAAAAACAACAATGACTAGAACGAATGAACATGTAATTTTTTTATTCAGCTATACCTGGAAGCATTAAGCATGTATTAATTTAAGAAATAAGATTAATTCTTACTTAATAATGAAACTCTATAATTTTAGATTCCATTTTATGAATTGAAGATACAGTGAGCACGCATTTCATGTAGCTTTTCAGTTTGATACCTAGAGAATAGTGATGACACTCAAAAAAGCACCTCTCAACCATAATTGAAGAACAATTTAATAACATCTAAAACTTTGGTGTACAAGATAACTCTTAATTTTATGAGTTGTGACTTAAAAATAAAATTTTGATAATTCTATTAAAATGGCTTTCAAAAATCCTTAGAGAATTCATGTCATTAATGAGTGAATGAATTCCCTTAAATGAACCAGAAATTAGTTTATAATCGACTTATCTTATAAATTTAAGATAATAAGGTGTATACAAATCCTTTGAATGAATATTGAGACTATTATCATTTATGAATATAAGCTCTATTTAATATCTAAGATCCATCAATAGTATGTTTACTCAGTTACATATGATGCATGTTAAATAACTCTCATGAAAACTATGTAACTTCATTTAATTTAATTGTCAGTGATATTATACATGATATTGAGTTAATTTTAGATCTATATAATATCTGTTTTCAAATGGTGACCTAGGTAAGGCAAGGACCAACTTGAAGTTGGCGAATTTATGAATATGGAAAGCGTTGATAAATGGTATGATATTTTAATAAATCATCAAATAAGAATGAATTAAAATAATATAAATCGTGTTTAGCATTGAGCATGTTGAATGCACTATTATTTGTTTATGCAACAATGATTAGCTAATATTTGGTTATGATATTTTGTTTCTAAGAAAATCAAATTCGTGTTAAGTCATATTATTGGCATAATGATTTTTGATGAACAATAATATTACTTATTAATATTATAAGGCCAAATATGGATCATTAATCGATCGAGTATCTTGAAGTACAAGAATATCTATTTTTTAGATATATGCTTATTATGAACCATATCTTACTCCACATGACGCAAGTCTAAGAACACTATATATAATGTTAAGAAACATGAATATGCAAACATCTTAAGTAGTCTCCATTAAGCTACTAAATACAGTTAGCTTGGAATTTTTTTTGGAGTATTATGAACGTTTATAATTGAAAAGTGCATTCTTATGCTATCGAGAAAGGTTATGTGTTTTAATAAGAACCAAAAACCTAGAATTGATTCTAAATCAATTAATGGATATGTGTCTAACACATATTATGATATTGTGTTTTGGAACTCAAAAAAATATTAATTATTAGCATAATTAATGATAGAGTTTATGGTGATACCATTACCTATGGCTAGTGAGGAAATAAAAGGTTGTAAGACCTATTATAAGATACCCTTTATGGGAGAGATTAATACCAATCATTTTATCAACAACAATAGAACCACGACTATTGTAAAATTTTAGAGCCGTGGTCATAATGTCAAGAACGAAAAATATGTCGTAAGCATAACATAGTTTGAGAATTTAAAACTAATAAGTTATGAGTATGGATTATGTTCGGAATGATGAGAATAAAGCCTAACTTTACCTTTGATAAAATGACTAAGAGAAGGTGTTTAAAACCTAGAAGGGGATGGGACTAAAGCCCGTCGATAGTTGAATCAACTGTGGTTGTAACCCAACCTATAGACTGGAGATCCCAAGAATGGGTTCAAAGGGTAGTGATATGGGTTGAATCATGCTCATTATTGTATATAGGGTTTTACTCCGAGTCCATCCCTATGGAGCATGATAGCTTGATCCGGGTTAAGGTTTAGTTAATTTTAACTCTTAGTAAAGGTCTATAACTCTATTTTGAGTGGGGTACTTAGCTACGGGAGTACACTTGATAGACTTACCTATGTGAATATGGAAGTGCAGCCACTTACTATGGTAATTTTGGGCAAATTTCTTGGAGCGTTCACATACTGGGATAGAAGCTCGTGTAGGCATGAGGACTACACCCAAGTAGGGTTGTGTGTGGGATGTTGTAAAAAATAGGGTCCAAAACTATGAGTTAATCTAATATAATCTGAATCATCTTAGTACGTAAAAGTTCAAGTCGAAAGACACCTTTACTTATGCATAATTATATGAATTATTGCTCAATAAAATTTCAAAATTTGCAAGTGGGGGATTGTTTGAACCGAATGGTGGATGGTGTGTGTGTAAAATTTGAACAGACTTTAGAATAATGAAGGGGGAAAATAAATGGTCATCACCTTTTAATATCACTAACCTCCCACTTTCACTATTTTAAATGTCCAATTTGTCCCACTTCCAGCCAAATATATTAAGGGAGTTAGAGTTAGTTATGAGGGGAACTTGAAAAATCTCTCTTTTACATATTGTATACAAAAAATTTACTTCACTTTCATATAGTTTTTCTTCATCTCAAAATATTTTCTCCCAACATCGAATTTTTAAAACATAACTGAAAAAGAATTTGCTATGTCTATAAGAAAAGTTTCTAGAAATAGTTTTTGTTCCAAAAACATTAATTCCGTCAATTACAATATTGTAATGTGTGTATATATATATATATATATATATATATATATATATATATATATATTCCGAATGGGTGTTAATATGTTATATAACTACAGTGCATGGTTATATGAGACATAGTTGATTCTGGGCTTGTTTTATTCTGGGGACAATATTATTGTATACTATCTGCACAGAGAGAGTAGAGCTGTGAAACGTCTTAAAGAGAGAGACCTAGTCCGCGACTCAACCCAAAAACCATCAACTACGAATTTCATAAAAAATGAGGTAATATTGTTTACTTCTATTGTGCAGTAAATATTTGGATTCCAAAGCTTGGGGTTAACATTTGTGATGTTCATATTTCCCTATTTTCTTCATAAAAAATGGATCATAATGCTAATGTCTTCGAAGTTGAGGATTTTCATCGTATTAAGTTGAAACAAAAATTGGGAGGAGATGTTGGAGGAGTTTGGGGGGGGGGGGGGGTATCTTCTAGAGCAGCGCTGGGAAGGCGTGGTTGGATAATTTTATCCAAAGATCTCACTGGCCATTGGGAGTGATTATTCATGCGAACAACTAGGAGGAGGTGGCATAGCCGAGTGAGCCTATCAGCGTTTAGTGCGTGGGCAGTATACATGCCACCCCTACCTTTGGATGAGTAATATAAAGAGGTCATGTTGTGTAAGTATGACTGTCACTAGGACTTAAGGGAAATCCAGTAGGTATCCCACTGATATGTCATATTTCCCCCATTTTCTTTTTCTTTTATATATGTTTATGTATATGTATTTTTTTATGCCTTGCATGGTTTTATTATTATATGTACTTATGTGTATAATGATAGAGTAGTGATACTCATACCATGTATGTAAAATAATTTTGCTTGGGGCCTTTTATACCCTCATAGTTAAACTAATATATTTTTAAAACTAGTAATTAACTTATAATATAGATCCTAAAAACGGAAGATTAAACTCATGCCTTAAATTGTTTAAACCTTTTAGGTTGATGGGACGTGATATAAGGTGGATTTTAACTAATAACTTGTAAAAAGTAGATCTTGGAGATTTCTTTTATAACTTTGTCCTCATTTTTAGTCAACAAGAACTAGCGAATGGATGATTTAGGTGCATTTATATGATAATAAGTAGAATGATCTGGGAGATTTATTTTATAACTATTTACTCCTTTTTAGTCAACAAGAACTAGCCAATGGATGATTTAGGTGAATTTATATGATAATAAGTAGAATACTATGAGGGTGTAGGACCAAGAGAGTTTTGAAAATCATATTAGATCTAATTAATCATTTTGGTTAATAGGAACAAATAAAATATAGCTTAAATGTGAACTGTTGATAATTACAACATTAAGAGAGAGTAAGCTCTAAAGAGTTTTTAAAATTATCTCATGACTACTTAATCTTTTTACTTAACGGGACTAACGATAGAGAGCTTAAGTGTGAACGTCTGATAATTAAAACACTAAATGGAAATAATCTCCAGAAAGTTTAAAATTAAATCACAACTGATTAATATTTATATTTAACGAGAAGTAATGAAAGAATGGTTATGTGTGAATATCTGATAATTAAAGCATTAGGAGGGAGAAATCTCGTGAGAAATTTAACATTATCTCACCACTGATTCCTCTTTCTAGTTTACAAGAACTAATGAAATATAGATTATGTATGAATGCATAATAATTGAAATAATAAAAGGGAGCAAGCTCCGGAGAGTTTAAAATTATCTCACAACTGATTAATCCTTTTAATTAACGGGAACTAACGAAAGATAACTTACGTGTGAACTTCTGATAATTAAAACACAAAGAGGGAGTAAGCTCTAGAGAATTTTAAAAATATCTCACGATTGATTAATATTTTTATTCAATTTTAATTAACAAAATATAGATTATGTTTTAACTTTTGATAATTAAAACACTAAAAGGGAGTTAGATCCAAGGAGTTCTAAATTATATTATAAATATCTAAACTTTTTAGTTAACAAAAAGTAACGAAAGGTAACTTACGTGTGAACATTTGATAATGAAAACACTAAGAGGGAGCATGCTTATGAGAATTTAAAATTATATCACTACTAATTAATCTTTTAGTTAACGATAACTAACAAAAGACAACTTAAGTGTGAATCTCTGATAATTAAAACATGGTTTATGGTATACCCTTTTTCCCTTTATTATTTTGTACCCTCCTATTACATTTTTTTGCAGGCTTTGACTTGATTATTATCACGGGATCTATAGGATTGGTGAGTAGGTCTTAAGCATGTGCACCTCATTTAATGATAGCTTTTGTGTGTGAAGTGGGATTTGGTTTGTTGTTGGCTAGTCTAACGGTTGGGAGTTATGACGGTGTATGACGATCATGTCTGTTTTGGGAGAGTGTTCATAGGACATCACCAAAACCTTCAAGCTATCAGTAGGGGATATGATGTAACACCCCACTCTAACATCATCGATATGGTTCCCAATGTAATCACCGCTCATAATGTTATGGGGTTTTATTCTAGCTCACATCCACAAAATAGTGTCAACAGGGTCTGAACCATTGACATGTGGTGTCATAAACCACATGCCTTACCAATAGAGGTCAAAATATCTCGGTGTTAAAAAAGTGCATATCTACATATATGAACCATTACTTCCCTCACCTAGGTGATGTTGGATGTAACTATCTCGTTACCAAATCAACCATGGTAATAGCTCCGATAACAACAATGATGCCTCGTAATGGTTCATATATAGATTGATAACATACAAGTATAAATAAAACATGAGTTTAAATAATAAGTATCATTCTAAGCACGAACTAAAATATAAACAACATGACTAATAATGCTGATAAATGTGATAAGAATAAACCAACATAACTCTGATACCATAACTAAATGTAAACGATTCCATCACTTGAATATAAATATGTCTCACATATATAACTCCAGCTCTAAATATAAAAGTTGACTCCCTATAAAAAATCAAACATTGACTAGCACTAAAAAGTAAATGAAAGGAATAAGAATGAGCACGCAGGCTCAACATTTGCATCCTATAAATAAATCAGGAGCTAAACTATACGATATCATTGTTGTTATGGAACCTGCGGCCAAGAACCTAAAAACAAGTTTCAAAAATAAGATTACGCCAAGCAAAGTCTACAAAGAATAATAATGTAACTCCATTTGGGTTACTATAATAACAATACATCTTCCTTACATATTTGAGTTATTTATAAGTTAACCCAATCCAAATAACCATGTATATAACATGTTGTCTAATCCCCATGCCCAAGTGAATCCAGTGATTAATCATTATAATTCATCTCAATTAATTATATTCATAAGTCTCCATTAATATGTTCAATGGATATATCCTTAGTATAACTACGATAAGAGAAAAGGACAGTCACTTAAGTTCAACATCCAAATAAGTTTGATCCCAACACATTCAAGTAAGTGGGCTATGAATAATAACGTAGATAACATATAAAGGCCTATTCCTATTACCTTCAATGATCACTCTTACACACTAGGTACAGTTATAGTTATCTCATATATATAACCTCAAATACACAGTAGGGGATAAGACACTATGCATTCCTGTCATTCACATAGACCTCCATAGCTAAAGACTATACGAAGAGCACCTGGTGTATTTCCCCTCAAAACACAGGCACGTCAGTGGTAGGAATGGGGTAAAAATGACCAGGGTAAGCTCGTTGCTACCACCAGGGTACCAGAACGGTCGTCTCCCTATGCGCACCATAACAATCCCTCCTAGTACATCCACTCACGAGCACTCACACATGGTATTCTTACACATATAAAGTCAAAACACATAAATCCGGTCGGATTTACTAAAATTATTATAAGTTTTTGAATTAATTAACCCAATTTAATTAAGAGATTAGATTTCAAACTATCCCAAACTCATTCTAACGAAATTACCTACATTATTCTAATGAAATCATGCATGTCATTCAAACGAAACTCCTAAGTCATTCTAATGAAAACCCTACAGTACTTCTAATGACTTGCCTAGTCATTCTAATGACATCCCATATCTCATTTGAACGAGATTAACTTAATTCATCTAATAGTCCAAAAGTGACCATTAACACATGAAATCCTAAATTCGAAGCCTCTAATCATTCATATTACCAATATCCTTCATATATATCATCAACAACAAGAATATTACTAACCTAAATCCACAAGTTATTAAGAGTTCAAATAAGGTTTTAAGGATTAATTACAAATTATGAGTTAATAACCCTAAGTTCATGTTTCTACTTAATTCACCTCAGATTATTATTCAATTTTTGAGTTAAACAATGGGCTTTTGCATTATTCATTAACATGATTAAGAGAATAACAATTTAATCCAATTTCAAGGGTTAAATTTTAGGATTCACTCATCACATAACACTAATGCATTAACATTAGTTTAAGGTTTAATTTAAAAATTAAACATTTTACGAAAATTTAAATTTAGATTATCAAAATCTGATTATATATTGCTTAATTCATATTCCAATGGCTTATCATTCTAATAACACAAACCCAAATTAAATTCCTAATCTATGTAAACTTGTCTTAGCCAAATTGGGCGAATTACAAGCTTCCAATCTCCCAAGTTCCTCAATTCTTATGGGCCTCTTATCTCTAAAGACTTAGCATTTCTCCAATTGTCTAAAGATGTATTTTAAGTCATCTAATTAATCTAGTAAACTATAGTCTTAGGACTAACATAATGCCTAACCCAATGAGCCTAAATAGATCTCCAAATAGCCCAAAACTCTACCCACATCACGTACCAACCCAATGGATTTAAATCCTACTATTATAAGTAAAAAAATTGATATTCTAACCGTCCCAAGAGCCAACCCAAAACATGTCCAATTCTAATTTAACTAACCCCTGCTTTAAACTACTAAAATTCGATACGAGTTAAATAAACACAATTTACTTATTTATTAATTACGCGCGTCTTGGCATTATAAGAAGCTTCTTTACGATCATTGGAACCTAATACCGAGGGGATATTCCAAACAAAAAAACTCTAGACACCAAATTCCTGACCATTCCATTGTCTCCCATAAAAGTAAGTCAATTAAAATATTTAATAGGTATCTTACCATGTATTATGTCCAATTTCAAAAATTTGTTAACTCACATAACACATGATCTAAATTTTATAGAAACATAATTCAATATAATAAGTGATATCACATGTCACATGGGTCAAATTAATTAATTTCATAAATTAAATAATGCACAGAAAATACGGGGTATTACAAGCTATGTTGAGAATTTTAGGAATAGTTTTAAGTACAAAATTTAACATTTAGAAGTAAATATTCTGAAATTTTCTAAGTTAAGAAATTAAGGTAGAATAAATAATCCTAATTAAGCAATTGAATTGAGTTGGTTATATAGTGAAACAAATAGTTAACACTAACATGTAACCCGCGTGATGCGCGGGTGTTTATTATTAGCATTCGTAAACAAACTAGTATAAAAATGACTTGTATCTACTAGTTTTGGATGACAAAATAACATAATATATAAAATAAAAAGACTTTTTGTTTATATTCTTCTATAATAACGGTGATCTCTAAAAATAAAAATATTAATATTTTGTCCTTGGATAACTTGGAAAAAAAATTCTACAATAGTCATGTGTTAATGACAGTAATAGAATAAAACTTTCCATTCCAATATCTTTTGATTGATTTTTTGATATGTTTTTCACAACTTCTAGTCTTTTTTTCCATAACCACGTTAGCAAGTATATTATATACATTGTACCGACAAAGACTAATGAAATATATTGATGGAACCCTTCCTTGTCCACATTCCAAAATAATTGTAGATGACAAAAACAATGGATTGATCAAATTCTCCACGTAACCTCAAAGACATTCAAAAATATTTCCAGTAAAAAAAAATAGTTTTTGATAATTAAATAAATAAATTATTTTTCTAAAAAAAAGGATTTCCATCAACCAAAAAAAGTGATTTTAGCAAAAAAAAAATAGAATTAAACAAAAAAATTCTATTTTCCAGCACAAAATTAAATTGATTTACAGCCAAAAACAAAACATATTTTTAACAAAAAAAAAACTATTTCTTTCATAAAAAAGGATTTCAAGACAAAAAGACTAATTTCCAACGTGAGAAACTGATTTTCAACAAAAATAAAACTATTTTCAACTATAAAAAATTAAAGTAGAAAATATTTTTTAAAAATATTTCCATGGGAGATCCACCGTAAACCCACCGAATCCCAGATCGTAGTCGAACTTCAAGATAAAAATCAAAATCGAAAACCTTCCCACGATCTATGTAAAAAAGAAGTTCAAATCCGCCCATCACCTCTTTCAAAACCGACCGAAAATTTCAAAATAAATCGAAAATCCACTTTATTAGTTAAAAACCCACCTGTCAGTATCCCTTGAAAACCCCCTTCTGGCAAAATGTTTGGGTTTCAGCATACTCTCTACTCATTCGAGCTTCTTGACAAACTAATCTACTGAAACAAACAAACAAACAACCCATGATTTCATAACACACTAATCACTTTGTCAAACTAAATGAAAGGTAATTTAACACATATAAATCCATCCAGATATGTAGAAAAGTAAAAATTTCTAATAAACGACAGGGGGAAAAGCGAAAGTAAAATTACCTGCAAAATCCAGGATTTGATGGTATAGTGTCGGCGTTGACATGTCTGTCCTATCTAGCTTTGTTTGGGGAGGGCAGGGAGAGAAAGATGGAATATTGAGATGAAACCGAGGTAGCTTTGCAGTCTTGATAGAGAAACACAACCAATTTTTAGAGAGGAAAAGGGTGTGGCGACACCGACGAAGAGGGGGGAGAAGAATAATTACGACTTGACAAATTTTGTCAACCCTTCCTCCAAATCTGTAGTGGGACAATACCTAATCTCTATCCATGCCAAACTTATATTCACGTGAGTAAACTGTACTCCCCATCCCTGGACATCTGCAACACCCTCTTGATCTCATCGGCAAGTTTGGTTTGGGAGAAGTAGTTGTTGAAGAGGGATTAGTCTGGGAATGATGAGAGGATTTTGGTAGACTAAGTTTATATGCTGATCAGGGCGTTTATATTTCCCATAAACAAAACAGGTGAGTGGAATTTGCAAAAATGATCATTTTGGAGGAGGTGAGGGAAGAAATAACAAAAATGAGGATTCAATTCATTTTGGGGGAGAGAAATAAATTTACTTTGCCTGGCTTTTGATTTTCCAATATTATAAAAAACTTTTTAGTTAAATTCATATATTAATTAATATTTATATCTCTAATATTATCATAATAACCTCTATCATAAATGATAATACTACTCAAATAGAGTTATAATATAGATTACTTAATGATGTTAGTTATATTAAAGAAATATAATTAAGATTAGTGAGTATGTCAATAACATGATGCTAGAGAAGTTTGAACTAAGAACGTATTTGTAGATAGTCTCAACATGAGTGAGAGATGCAGTGGGGGAAACAGATCAACCACGAGAGAAGCTCCTTGGGATGGGATAATTATGGTTTATATTGCGATATATATTTTTGTAATACAAAAATGTGGGAGACCACGGTGAAGGTTATTTGAACTGTGAGGGCGGTTGTATTATCCACAATGGTAGTGATTTAATGCACGATCATGGGTCTTGTACGAAAATCTGATCCAACACATGAGAAATTGAAACGTGTCCTTAAAAGTAAATCAAAGGGTGACACATGTTTTTGTAACCTTAGCTTTAAGCTCTTTAAATTAGAGTGTTTAACTGAGGAATCCCATCTGATAGAAACAAGAGAAAATATACCTTCTTCCAATACAAACATAAGGATAAATTAACAAAAATAAGAGGGAGTTTGAGGATGTATAAGGGTTATATTTTAGTGGAGTTTTATGCAAGGAAAAAATTATCATGGAGAGCAATATTACACCAAAATGTACTATCTAGATAATAAAGAGGAACTTAGTGATTAATGAAGATAAACATTATCTAGGTATGATAATGAACAATAATTAATGCATTAAATGAAGTAAAAGATCTATCAACACACATATATATAAGTGGTTCATCTAATTGGTCTACGTCCATTCTAGAAAGAACTCGTTCATTGCTATATAAACAATGTTTTACAGGTTATGAGGATGTAATTTATCTCACTAGAGAGTATTTTGATAGAGTAACAATATGTTTTTACAATAATATCACTTTTGGAACAAGTAACAAGGTACAATGTATTTATAGGTGGCTTGGGGTGTAATGTGAACCCTAAGTCACAAGGAGAATGTTGATTGATATGATCTCTTAATTGTTGACAATTTTCCTATTAGCAGTTGCATAGAATGTGCGAACATTATCTTCACGTGTAATACCAAATTATGCACCCACTTGTGTAGTCCTGATATGACTAAAATGACATTTCTAGTGAATTATGTTCATTTTTAACTTCTTGGTACAATTTGGTCAACCATGTGAGAGTATGAGGCCGATCTATTTTAGGCCAATAGTCCAAAATATTCATATTCTTTATATGAGATCATTTCTAGGATCATCAATTACCCCCTAGGCTTTAATCTTCTTAGTTGCTCCAACTGTGATAGTAGATTGGAGGCTATGAGCTAAACCTTCTAGGTGTCGACCTTATGAAAGCCGAAGGAGATAAGGGTCTTCAAAATTTAGGAGTCGACCCTATAATGTCAAAAAGAGCTGAGGATCCTTGAAATGGAGGAGTTTATCACCTATAGGTCGAGGGAGATGATGGTACATAAAATCTATTAGTCGACCATATTGAGGCCGAGGGACTAAGGGTCCTTAAAAGTAGGAGCCCACCCCCAATAGGAGAAAAGAGATGAGGGTATCTTGAATTCTTGAGCTAAAGGAACTAAGGTCCTTAAAATGTGGGACCCAACCCTATTGTGGTCGAGGGAGCTCAGACTCCTTAAAATATAGGATTCGACCCTTTGTTGGCTTATAAGATCACTGCATATTCCCTGGAGTTGAAGGTCAACTGCCAAGAGTGAGTTATATAGGAATACACTTTGGAGTTAGCCATTTTTTATTCCTTTAATTTCCTTTCATAAGTTATGTTTCCCAAATGCTAAGGCTTGGCATGTTCGACCAAACCAATGTCCTCCCGATATAAAGGTTGGTTCTCATTTGAAAAATTATTTCACAACTTCTCTTAAGACATATTTTCTCTTTCTAGGATCATTGCGAGAGTCTTTGGCTGTTCTTAGAGTTCTTCACTCTTTTTTCCTTTTTTGATAAGGCTTAACCCCATTAGATAATTTTTTGACTGTATTTTGCAGTACATGATAACTTATCTCTTTTCGTTAAAATCATTAGGTGTATTTAGGGTTTTATTTTTCATTATTCTTATTGAAGTTCATTAAGTCTGGAAACATTTGATCTTTAATCTCATAAAGTCTATTATGCTTTTGAATTTGTGAATGCCTGACCCTTTTATAGAATTTTTTAAGGAATTTAGTGAGAATTTATCTAGGGAAACTCTCCATACTAAGAGAATAGCTTAGAGGCATTTATAGTCGACCCCTTATTCGGTCGTGCATCCCCAGAAGCCTTATGTTGAGGTATGAACTTTCCCTCCTAAACCTAAGGCTTTTGAATCTCCTCTTAATTTTAAGCCAATAATGCCTCGTCGTCTAGGTGATTTCTCATCCGATAGCAACAACATAAATATAAACGAGGATTCCTTTAATGCCACTATGGATGTCATTCCTAACTATGTTTAGATTCATCGTATGGTTACAATAGTAACCATATATCTTGATCTAGGACTATTTCTAGGGAATATAATCCTTCTCCATCATCCTTGTCTTTTGTATATTCACGCTTTACTTTTGAGTCATCTTCCTCCTCAGACTCTAAAGCTTCCTCTTCCTTTAACGCTGAGGTTACTGTTTCTGAGAGAGATACTGATGCTTAGGAGGATATTGAACTTGATGAGTATGATGGTGTGTTGAATCATACTTTATTCATGGATCTCTCCATTAATTTCCCCCCTCTGAACCATGATATTTGGGACAAGATTGTTGATGACAAAGATGTTAATAATTTGGATTTCTCACGAAACTATATTTATAAGAGTACCAACAATAGGGTAAAGTATTGTAGGATCAAACATTTTTATGGCATAAAAGAATCAATTACTGCGAGGGATCTAACTAACGATGAGAGATCATATTATCTTAATAATACCTATGAGATTTCCTTATATGATGCCATGTTTCATTTAGGATTTCGTCTTCCCTTCTATGCCTATATCCAATACAAACTATCACAACTTAGGATAGAACCTACCTAATTATCCCCTAACTCTTGAAGGATCATACTCAACTCCATCATAGCTTTGAGGTCCACCCACATTGAGAACATAACTGGTGAGAATTTCCAAAGCATATACACTGTTGTATACATGAAGAATTTTCTTAGTTACTACTATTTAATCCGTCGTAACACTAAATGGAAACAGATAAAAGTCTCCTAAACTAATAATTATTATAAGAATAATCTCTTGTTCTTCATTAATGAGGATTGGTCATTTTTTAGCAGGAGAAACACAGGAAAGCGCCTTAAATGTCCCTCGAGACCAGGGGAATCCTCCATTGAGCATTATATACCCTTATAGTGGATTTATTTTCTATAATAGCTTACAAACTTTATAGTTGATTCTTACCCTCATATTATTTTCCTTTATTTGGAAGATAAAGTGACTAGGTCTGAATGCTACTAATTTGCAACACATGGAAGACAATGTTGATTCTATCATTAAGACATACAAAGAGTTATCTCCCTTAGAAAAATTTGAGGAGTTTGGTATTCTTTCTAACCCTTCTCCCATGAAATAACTTCGTCTATTATTTTCTTCATACCTTTTAATATTTATAAGCTTTGTAACTTGCTTCTCTAATCGTAACTTATTTTTTGTCTTTGAGGTAGATAAGCCGACCAATTTAAGCGCAAAGGACTAGGATATGTAATTTCCAAACTCGTACATGATAGGGTCACTAAGGCTGAGGGAAAGCTCAATGAGTCAACTGAAAATTCAAAGAGGAAGGTAAAATATCCTACTATCGGTAATCCTTCTAAGAAGTAGAGGAAGGAGTTTAGTTCTTCTAAAAGGACTAAGGGAAATTTGAGCCCTATTAGGCCGGTGACGCAATAAAACCTCTCTTTATTCCAAGGAGATATATTAGGCACTTTAAGCCGATACCCAAACTCTCTATTCCAATTCATTAAAGGCTAGAGAGTTTTTAGTAAAAAACTTTCCATATTACGATAAAGGTTACTTTACAAACATGGATAGGGGTAAGAAGGCTGATTTTGTAATTACTAAGGTTTTCCAGGTTTGTGATTTTAATAATTTTCTCCTTTGTGTCCAAGTCCTGCTCCACTATTGACATACTCGTATCCTTTTTGAGTATAGGGTATGCCAATGATGGCCTATTTTCCAAAATGGACTAAAAAGATTAATGATGCTCTGGTGAATACCCGTGATAAAAAAGGCCCTAGACAACCATACGGGTATATATGAAGCCCTCGTAAGGAAGAGGAACAATGATATAGAGAACTATAATATGGAAAAAACCATTAAGATCAACACTCCTATTAAAGAGAGGGATAAGGCTAGACTCGATCATCAAATAATGGAGTCTAATTTTGAAAATAAGATGAATGAGGTTAGCTCTGCTACCGTAGATACGGCTAGAGAGAGTGCAATATATAAGTAACACAACTATATCGAATTTCAAAACCATGGTATTTATTACATATGCCGAGTGTATTAAGATTTGAAGGTGAGAGCCAGCTAAGAGTTTCCTCATATTGCTGAATAGGTTGGTATTTGGTAAATTAATGACAACATGAGGAAATTTATCTACTCATAGTTCAATTCCTAAGAAGATACACGGGTAGAAGTCAACGCTGACATTAATTCCTTACCTAACAATTCTATGAATGTTAAAGATACTCCTGAGGGAGATCACTCTTCTCTCACCGACCTTACTCTTAACACTATCACTCTTAAGGTTGATGTTGCTTAGCTCTTTTTTTTATTGAACACTGTCTCGACCTTACGTAGCTTGATCTGCATTTTTTTAATGAATATTTGGTGTAACCTTAACATTTCCCCCTATCTGAGGGGTGTTACAGTTAACTCCTAGGAGTTTTATTTTGCAATGCTAATGATTTTTTATGTTTCATTTTCATGGTTCTTATGTGTGTATCTTTCTTTGAGTGTTTTAGTTAAGCATGTTATATTTCCAGGTTTCTCTATTAGTTTCCCCCATATGCTTTCCTTATTACTAAAGATATTTTATAGGTATAGAACCGAACCTTGATTAGCCGAGAGTGACATTGTTATTAGTGCGTTAATTATCTTGTTCTCAATCCTGGTTTTCTTAAATCAACCAAACAAGTAGTAAATATTAATTTACACTTGTCCTTAAACAAATTAGTATTAAATTAGTTGAACTAATTAAATCATTCAGTTTCCCATTATGTTTCTCCTGGATCACATTAGGATGATGATGACTTTATTTAGAAAATGGATCATCACTTTTTAATTATGATTTAAAAATTTTACTAGGGGAATTTATATCAATTTTTTTACGTAAAATATTTGTATCATTAATGTAGTTGGTTAAGACTTATCCGTATTTATGTAGTTTTTAGGTCCTAAATTTTAATCTTTTCAGATTGGTCTTTTTTACCCTCGTAGTTTTCACCCAGAATTGTGCTCAAAACTAAGTTCAAGCTCATACTGTACCCATAAAATGAGTTTAATATGAGAGAGAAGGGAAAATCCTTAACACAAACTCTCTCTATATAGATCTATATCTGAGCTAACTCAAATTTATGCCTATAATCAGGATATAGGTGAGGTGAGTTCATCAAGAAAAATAACTGAGTTGACAGTCGCATCCCAAAGACGGTGCCAATATGATATTACACTAAAATTTAATAACCATGTAATAAATAAGAACTCAGTGAATAATGAAGAAAAACATGATTAGGGTATGATAATGAAAAATAATTAATGAAGTAAATAAAGTAAAAGAGAGATCAACATAAAGATATAAGTTGTTCAGCCAATTAGCCTACGTCTATTGTAGAAGTAACTTGTTTATCACTATATGAACAAAGTTTTATAGGTTACAAGGATGCACCTTCTCTCACTAGAGAGTATTTCGACATAGAAAGAGTATATTGTTCTTATAATAATAAGACTTGTGGAACAAGTAACAAGGCATGGTGTATTTATAGGTGGCTTAGGGTGTAATGTGCACCCCAAGTCACATGGAGAATGTTGATTTATATGGTCCTCTTGATTCTTGACACATGTCCTTCCAAAAGCTTTATAGAATGTGTGAACATTCTCTTCACGGTCAATACCAACATGTGCATCCACTTGTGTAGGTTTGATATGAATTAAATTCCCTTTTCTGGTGAATTTTGTGCATTCTTAACTTACTAGTACAAATTTACCCACCCTGTGAGCGTATGAGACCTATGAGGCCTACCCATTTTGGGTCGAGATCCAAAATATTCACATTCTTAATATGAGATCATTTCTAGGATTGCCAAAGAACATTTTCAATATAGAGAGTTGTGAGACCCCACATATTCTAATACTAGGTGATCAGTCCATTACTAAACTAATCAACAATCATTAATGGTGTGATTCTTATCATCACCGATGGATTTCAAATTAAATACTAATACCCAACTATCCCGATGTAAAAATTTTAATCTTACTTATTAGCATGCAATAAATATATCATTCACCATTTACATACACAAAATAATTAATAATAAGGTAATGATATTAATAAATAACTGAGTCTAGAATAACACTCCAGATAAAATCTAAATACGGTCATCCATGAGTAAAATTTAAATCAGTACTGTAAATAAACGAGAATAATTGAAAATACGAAATCTCTACAAATAGTATCTAACTATGATTGGGCGACGTGCCCGACTGAGATAAGTGAAGATAGATTAGAACTAAATAAAAGTTGACGCATCTAATAGCAAGGCCCTACAACTTCCACGGCAGCTGCAGCACGTCAAATGTAGGAACTCCTATACCTGGCATCCCTATGCCTGACCACCTAGAATGGTTTTTAGAAAAAAAAAAGAAGATTTGAAACGGGTTAGAGCCCCAGTAAAATAGTTTGAATTTTTTTAGCAAGTGTTTAAAATGCGACAAGATAAGTTAATAAATATATGTTAGTACCTTGTTCTCTCACTTGATATCCTCACCCCTGAACTAATGTATATGCCTAAAATACTACTATAACCCACCTAGTTATGTTACCCGCCTAACTAGTCTGGATTACATCTCTTTGCATCTAAAAATTTACAGTCCCCACCCGTAATGCCCATACAATACAATACTACTTTTTTTTTCAATTCTTTATACTTATTAGGAATATCTAATTTACATTTTAGTTCTCGTACGAACTAATTAATTAGATATCACAATCTATCTTATCTACTAATATACTCGTAGAAGAATCAATCGTACATACATATATACATCACTCTTATCATATATATGTATACAACACCCCTAGGGGGAGAACTGCGGTGTGGGAATACTCTGCTATCAAGTCCCGGTACATCACATACTAATTAAGAACATTAGATAATAATCTCCCTCGAACCGTAAATCAAATCACATAATGTTGGAGGAAAACATAACTCTAAGCCTTTGGGATACACTCATACCTAACGCACCCAAATGATCGGTCACACCCTAATTAAGACAAGTGGTGCTCAATCGCTAAGGTCTATGTCCTGAGGTACAAGTCAAAATCCCCCGCAAATGGGTTCATCAAAAAAATACTGTCCACAATGCGAAACCTCTCGTGATAGCAATTAGCCTAGTCATGATCACACATACAAATCAAACAATAAGTATACACACCACCCAATAACACACACACACACACACACACATATCTATATAATGTCATCATAGGTATACACATAACCTATTTCATATGCCCCGTACGTAGTATAGTATCTCCATAATATTCTACATAACCTAATACTTCTTATAGTAAAATCCCGAGTGTTTCCCAATACCCAAATAGCTTCCAAGTGTCGCTTATGTAAATTTAGTAGGCAATCCCACTCAAGGCTTACTGGTATTGGTCATACATTCCTCTAATTTTCCATAATAAGAAATTATTATTCGAATAAGTTTTTAATAGCCAATAAGCTAAATCAATTATTAATCTTAAGCTCTCCTCGTGCAACTAACCTCAAACCCATATTAGCCCATTGGTAATTAGAATATCTCCTAATAAAATTTTACAATTAATTCAAGGGTCAACCCAAAAATTGCTCATGAGCTCTAAGTAAAAAGCGGGAAAACTATGCTGTAAGGACATATTTTTATAAGTCCGTTATTAATTTATTATGTCTTATACCCCTACACCGTCGAAGAGCATTCAAGAACATTCAAGCATCAAAGATGGATTCGAATATCAAGTTCTTCATCAAAAAGACTCCGCAAAGTTTACTTTGGTAGGGTTGAGTTTTAATTCCTTAGCATTTCACTTAAAGTGTTGGGATATTTTTATCAAATATTGTTCTAAAGATTTTGTTCTCAAACACCTTTCCGTAGAAAAATCATAACTATTTCATAAAGAATCAGAAAAATATGAAACTCTCGGCCACGCGTTCATATCGAATTTATCTACAAGCCCACATGGAATCTCGTTTGATAGGTCGTTCGAACGACCTGATTTTGTCATTCAAACGACATAGACATCTCGTGAGAAGTCGTTCGAGCGACATGTGTCCTTCGTTCGAGCAACATGCTTATATCGTTCGAACGAGATCTAATACCGAGACTACGCGATTTTTTATAAATACTTATTAAATGGTTTCGTTTTCATTAAGAAGTCCCAACATTTTACAGAACAAAAAAACTGCGAAAGTAGAATCCTTTTTGACATCTTCTTTTAGGGTTTAATCCCTTTTTATTTACAATTCACAAAACTCCCAATATGCTTTAGTGAATTGTTTTGGTTTTAAAGAACCCACCTTTGTTGTGGTTTAATCATTGTAGGGATAACTCTGCAACCGGAGAGCCGCGTGCTATTGTGGAGGGAGTCCTTATAAAGTTCACTTTTGTGGAGAAGCCGTTTTGTTCTTCATTGCTGACCACGTAGAGTTCTTGCAGGAGATTCCAGCCGACGTTATTTCTAGCCGTTTCTTTGGAGGTTTGACAAAGACACCGTATGTTACACTTATGGGCAATTATCAGGTTGTATGTAAGACAATGGTCTTGTGAATTCTTCAAAGTTCTAGAAATAAAAGGTTTTTCCCGTCGGATATTTTTCCTTAAATTGGTGTCACATGCTTTATTTATTTATAGGTTGACACACGCACACACATAGATGCATTTTTAGGGTATAATTGATTTGGTTTATATAGACTCTAATTAAATAAATGTGACAAATTAGAAAGTTGCGAATTAATTTTAAATCGATATCACACAGTCACATTTTTTACAAATTAGTATCAGAGCGGGTTATGCTAATTTATCGCGTGATCCTGATTTTTCAAGGATTTATTTCTTTTGATACAATTTGAATTCTCACGTCGTCAAATTGGTATCAGAGCGGGCTGCGCTAATTTATCGCATATTTCTATTTTTCGCAAAATTGTTTGATATTGACTTTTTTTGAAAAATCAGTTTTGTGAAAAATCCTAATTTTTTCAATTGAGCACTTATCTAATCGGATGCCCCCCTTTGATGACATGAGTCAGAATTTTGACGATATAAATCATTTGAATTTGACGTTTGCTAAAAGAATTGATTTTGTGAAAAAAGAAAATTCTCATTTTAAATCCACGTTGGATCTTTTGCAAACGGTTCAAAATCAAAGAGATTTTTATCGTGAAAAATTTGTTTGCTTGGACCATAACTTTGTTGATTTAAAATTGTCCAAGAAGGAAAGTGATGATAGGGTCCTATTTTTAGAAAAGGAATTGGAGGATCTTAAAAATTCGATGGTTTTTGTTTGTTCCAAAGATGACAAAAATATTTTAATCAATGAGTTTGTGGCACATGAAGAGACTCTTAGGGGAAAGTTTTCTTTAATTGAGGGGGAGCGTAATAAACTGTTAAGTTTAATTGAAAATTTGAAAAAAGCGTCCCTTAAATTTAAAATGTTTAATTCTTTACTTTAGTCAAAAGTTTCAAAGTTAGAAAATTATTTGACAGACGCAAGTAGGTTTGATACTGATGGTAATGGCTCATCTTGTTCTCATGCTTGTAGCGCTAAAGTAAAAACTATTATTTTTTTAGAGGGTCAACCAATTTCAAGGATGTTAGAAAAGGTCAACCCATAGGTGTTGTTCCACCCGCTTACACATGTTCATATTGTGGTTGGAAAGGTCACCTTAGGCGATTTTGTTTTGATTTTGGAAAATGTCTTAGGAAGTTTATGTCTAGTGTTCCCTTGGTTCCTAAATCCCCTACACGAAGTTTCACATCTATTTGGGTTAGGAAATCACTTTTAGAGGGACTAGATTTTAGACAAGTTGATTCCTGTTTGCTTGCACATGATTCTTCTCTTGCCATATCATATAGATTATTGTGTTCGCAAGTTTGTCATATGCTAGTTTTTATTTCATGATATTTATGTTTGATAGCATTGTGACATGTATTTTTTGTATAGATTTTGGCTTTTGGAATATTTTGAAAAATACAGAAATGTTTTCTATTTTTTGAGTGTCCATTCATATAGTTTTTTTGGTCAAATTTGAAAATCCAAAAAGATTTTTGTATTTTGTTTGCACCTTTTATGGATAAACACTTAGGATGATCGAGTCACAACAACATTCCATTTTTTTTCATGTGACTATTTGATAGTGTTTTGAGCCAATATATCATGTCATCTTTGTGATTTATAACGTTTGGAGTCATTAAGATGTAATTAAGTGTTATTTCCTACATGTTTGACTGATGATTTCTTTATTGCACACATGCATGGATTTGTTTGATTATTGTGCTTGTCTTATCACATGTTGGTTGGGTGTTTTCACTTCAATCATGTCCTTAAAACGAACCAAGAGCGATAAAACTTGATAAAACGTTGTTCATATAGTAATCGTTTTGTGAATTTTTGTGCTTTATTTAAAAACGGGAAAGGGTTGCGAAAGGTTCATTTGACCTTTGCGAATACTAAGCCACCATTTAAATTGGACCTAGAAAATTGAGGAATTTTATTATTTGAGGTCCAAAGAGGTTTAAAAGAGCCCGAAAACATTTAAAGGCAATAAAAAGAAATTCATGCCAATTATGGACCAATTAGTTTTTTGCACCAATTCTCCAAACTTTGAGAATTTAGTTTAACGCCTCTAAAAAAAATATATATATATAAGAGGGAGATTGGTTGAAGATTTTATAACGAGTTTGCACATACTTGAAAGTCTTGAAAAACAACTACATAGGTTTGGAGGTTATTGGTGTGGAAATCACTTTGACTTCGATTTGTTGATTTGCATAAGACGATGTCATCTAAATTGAATAATTTTTACACCTAAGGAGGTTTTTGATGTTCATTCGTTAGGGGTGCACGTTTGCGTCGTGAACATATGATTGATTGAGTTTATTTACCTATCAAACGTATTCACACCCATGCATTCTATTTCCATGAGTTGGTTGTTTGAGTCTAAATCCATGGTGTGATTTTTGGTATCTTATTTTTGTATGAAAAAATTTAAAAATCAAAAATAGTTTGTGAAATTTGTTTGAGATACTCTTTTGCATGTGCGTAGTTTGATCCATGTTTGCTACGCATTTTATCATGACACTCCATGTTTTGATTTTTTTCTTCTTATCTCTCTATTTGGTGACATCATAAAAAGGGGGAGAAAGAATTATCATATTATGGGGGAGTTTTTGCATTATGGGGGAGATTTGATTATTATTGATTTATTCTTATATCATTTCAAACTTGATGTGTCACGAAGGTTTTTGCTTTATCTCATGTGTGTACGTACAAAGATTGAAGATCATTATGATGCAAACCCTGATGAGAAAAGCTTTGAGATTTGATGAAGACTTTATGAAGAACAGTTTGAGATCTTGCAAATTTATTCATGGGATGGCAGATTTGTATAGGTATTTTGGTATTTGATCATTCATATGTTTTTATGTATGTACCGGCAAAGACATAGGGGGAGATTTGTAAGGACATATTTTTATAAGTCCGATATCAATTTATTATGTCTTATACTGCTACACCATCGAAGAGCATTCAAAAACATTCAAGCATCAAAGACGGATCAGAATATCAAGTTCTTCATCAAAAAGACTCCGCGAAGTTTACATTGGTAAGGTTGAGTTTTAATTCCTTAGCATTTCACTTAAAGTGTCTGGATAGTTTTATAAAATATTTTTCTCAAGATTTTGTTCTCGGACACCTTTCCGTAGAAAAATCATAACTAATTCATAAAAAATCAGAAAAATACGAAATTGTCAGCCACACGTTTGTGACAACCCGCTAACCAAAATAACGGGTGGCCATCCCGATACTCCAATACAACAGGAATCATGGATGGGATCATTCTCAGCATCGTAACAATATAATAAGTATACTGGATAACCACCATATATTTTAGAAAAATGGGTTGCCAAAAATTTTGTTTTATAAATTAAAGAAAGAATTTAAATAACCCAATTTAAAAAGAAAGTGGAAACCCAAGGGAACTAATATGCAACAATAACCAGAATACAATAAGGGGACTGAATATGCTGTTGATCAACAAATACATAACAAATAATACATGTTCATTTAATTACATATTACATCCATTAGACAGTTATAAAAAGTTTGGGCCACACGCCCGAATAAAAGACCTGATTATAACTAGAGTGCAAAAATGAAAGCGTTTATATAAAATATCACGGTTCCCAAAAGTTCACCGCACCTGAGCAGATACAAATTCATGCACAACAAGGAAAAATGAACGGGTCATGGATCGGTTTTATATAATCATTATGTGAATAAAAAGTAAGACAATTATGAATAACAAATCATGCTAGATCAGTATAAGGATATACCTACACAGTTTTTAAGACATGAACTAAGGTAACAAGAATAATCATAATATTAGTTAAGTTATGCAAGAGGATATGATTAATTAACATTAACTAAAAACTTTTATCCTTTTCGTACTGTTCATTCCATTGTTATGTTCCTTATTAGGAAACATGATCATAATTATATGCTCTTTGTGGCATTTCATTATGCTCTTTATGGAATTTCACATTGCTCTTTATGGCATTTATAATCCATCAAGTCCCACTTGGTTAAGAATAGTTATAATCATATACATATAAAGAATTCTAAGACCGCCCTTCCGGGTTTCCCACTGGGCGCGCCCCTAAATGACCATCATCTTCCAGGACCTACCAATTACGACACCTGGGAACCTACAACGTAAGACGTCGGGAAGAGGCCATATGCCTGCGGGAGAGTCATAACCACATCCAGAATTACCTCATCATCGCAGAAAACATAATATAAGCGCTCATATGGCCTAGGACTATATCCACCCTGCATTCATTAGCCAGGGGGCTTCACCTCATGCGCACACTTCCCTTATGATGGCATTTAGAGAGGGTGTGATTAAGTATATTATAATTTACATTATTCTTTTAGTATTACCATTTCTAATCCAATAATTTTAACACATTTTATCCGGAGCCATACTTACTTCATGACATTACTACAACTTCCATGCATAAATTAACTTTCATTGTACTCTCCAATCATTTTGTGGAGCTATCATAAGTCACCAAGCCTAATATAATGCACTTGAACTACTATAGCCTCCCAAGACCATATTACAACTCCTAGTCCTACCATCCATTAACTAAGGAAAAAAAATACCCAAATTTTAACGTGTACACCCCCGAAATAATCCCCATTTAACCCATTTCTAGAGTAGGGTAGTCAACTAACTCATCTAGGATTCTCAAACTCTACGTTTACTTCATAGAAGAAGGTTCCCAAGCCCCTATCTTAGAAGAAGAGTACTAGAAAGCAATTAAGTTTTTGAGGATAAAAAACAGAGGACCGATCGACCGGTCCTGAGACCGCAGTCGACCGGGTCTCAAAATTTTGCCTAAGAAAAAAAGCAGAAAGCTCAGTTTGAAAGGGTCGGTCGACCGGTCAGGGGACAGCGGTCGACCGCGCACAAAAATTATACCTTTGTGGGAAAGCAGTAAGTCCTCCCCCGAAGGCCCGGTCGACCGGTATTGGGACCGCGGTCGATCGATCATAGCAGACCTAGAATATTTCTCTCTTCTACAAAGCTAAAACCCAAATCCAACTTCAAACCCTTGCCTCTCTTCACTTATCTGCCATCTACAATATACCAACAACATTTCCCAACCTCAACAAACATACTACATTCATATAAATCCTACCAATCCAAAATCTAATGACTTAAATACCAACATTTACATCAAAACCCAATATTTACCCAAATCTCCCAAACATACAACTATCCTACAATTTATCCACAACATATCATATATTAGCAAGTAGAAAACTTGCGTTGGTATTAAAATCTCAGATTTTCTTGTAGTATCAACAATCTCCAAGCTTGAATCTTCAATTTCTCTCTTTCTCCTCTTTTTCTCCAAAGTTCTCTTCCTCTCTCTAACTCTCTAGGTTAACAAATGCACTTAAGAGGAATAAAAGTCTCAACAAGACTAAATCGTGGCATTAGTCTAAAATTCCCAACTTAAATGGTTAATACCACATTAAAATGACTCGCAACTACGCGCTTATGTTAAAATCAGTAAAAAGTGCCCGAAACATAGAAATATAATATGGCACTTATTTTGACTATCTCGCACATTTCGGGACTAACTATGCCCTCCAAATTATCATTTGGAAATTTTATAACTCATTTCAAGTTCTGGTTCCACATTAAACCGTAATTGTCATTTAAATTTATGACACTATAAAACACAACATGGTGATATTTCTTTACACATACAGTAAATATGCAACAATTTAGTAAATATTAACTTTTAACTCATTCAATTAATATTTACTCCATATTCCAACATTTTATATAATTACTTCACATAGTAAATTAATATAAAATCAATTCTCAAAAGCGAGTGTTGCTACATACTCCCCCCCTTATGAGGGAATTTTCCCCCCAAAATTCAAGCGTACCTTGCAAGAAGAGATGCAGATACTTTTCCCGCATATCATCCTCATGTTCCCATGTTGATTCCTTAGCGTTGTGATGACTCCATTGGACTTGCTCCAAGGGCACCACTCGAGACCTCAACTTACGCTCCCCTTGCTCTAGAATAGCAACCGGTTGTTCTTCATATGAGATATCAGGTTGTAATCGATATTCTCGAAAGGAATATGACAAAGGGCACCTTCACACCTCTTATATTTCTTCAAAGAGGAAACGTGAAACACATCATGAATTTTCTATAAAGGTTCCGGTAAGGTAAGTTGATACGCCACTGGACCCACCTTAGCAATAACGGGAAAAGGTCCAATAAAACACGGCGCAAGATTTACTTTCTTCTCGAAATGCTTTATACCTTTCATTGGTGACACCCTCACCAAGACATGATCTCCCACCTCCATCTTAACATGCCTTCTATTCGCATCGGCATAACTCTTTTGGCGATCTTGAGCTATCCAAATGCGATTCCGAATGAGTTCAATATTGGAAGAAGTATCCTGGATCATTTCAGGTCCAAGGAATTTATTATCTCCCACCTCCAACCAACACGTAAGTGATCTACAAGGCCATCCATAAAGTGCTTCATAGGTCTCCATTCCAATAGTAAATTAGTAAAAATTGTTATAAGCAAATTCGACCAAAGGGAGATATTGTTCCCAACTACCCTTGAAATCAAGCATACACATACGGAGCATATCCTCCAACATTTGGTTTACTCTTTCAGTCTGGCAATCTGTTTGAGGATGATAAGAAGTGCTTAACTTCAATTCGGTTCCCATAGCCTCTTGGAAACTTTGCCAAAAGTGGGAAACAAAAATCTTATCTCGGTCGAAAACTATATTTAAAGGCACCCCATGGAGTCTAGCAACCTGCGCGATGAACAAATGGGCATAGCGAGCGGTATCAAAATCTTTGCACACGGGTAGGAAGTGTGCCGACTTCGTCAAGCGGTCGACAATCACACAAATCGAATCACAACCCCTATGTGACCTTGGCAAGCCTGTAATAAAATCCATCGATATACTCTCCCACTTCCACATCAAAATATCCAACGGTTGCAGCAAACTCGTCGGTCACTGATGATCTATCTTGACCAATTGAGAAGTAGTGCATTGGGATACGAACTCAGAAATATCCCGCTTCATTCCTGGCCACAAATACTGATGGTGCTTGTCTTGGTACATTTTTTCCCCACCAGGAATCACAAAAAAATTTGACCCATGAGATTCTGCCATCACGACCCTTCTCAAATCCCCCTCATTCGGGACAATGAGTCTTCCGTGAAAACGTAATCCACCCTATGAACTTATCGAGTAGGATTTCGCTCGCTCGAACAACAATTGGTGTATATGGCCTGATAACCTTGGTCCCTTACTTGGGCTTCTACAACCCTTGCCACAATAGTAGGCGTAACGGTCATCACATACATGAACACCCTAGCAATCGCATCCTCTTGACTGAGCTCTTTCCATTTAGCTTTCCATACCTCCACTAACTCCCCTTTGGTCTTTCTACTCAAAGCATATGCCACCACATTCGCTTTGCCCGGGTGATAGTGGATGTTAAATTGATAGTCTTTCATGAACTCTAGCCATCGGCGTTGTCGCATATTCAAATCCTTTTGTGAAAATAAATACTGCAACTATTTATGGTCCGTGAAAAGACTAAATTTCTCCCCTAGGAGATAATGCCTCCAAATCTTCAAGGCAAAAACAACCGCGAAAAGTTCCAAGTCATGTACCGGATAATTCCTTTCATGGGGATTTAGGTTACGAGAAGCATAAGCAATAGCCCTTCGCTCTTGTTGAAGTACACCTCCCAAACCTTGTAGAGATGCATCGGTAAAGACTAAATATTCCAATCCCGACTTTGGTAATGCAAGGACTGGAGCATGAGTCAACCTCTCCTTCAGCTCATCAAAAGCATACTGACAAGAATTATCCCATACAAACCTCACCCCTTTCCGGGTTAAATTTATCAAAGGGCTAGCAATTTTTTAGAAACCTTTGATAAACTGACGATAGTAACCCGCCAAACCCAGAAAACTGGGAATCTCGATCGACGTCGTGGGCTGACTCCACTCCCTCACCGCAACCACTTTGCTTGGGTCTATCGAAATGCCCTGTGATGTCACAATATGACCCAGAAACTACACTTCCTGCCACCAAAAACCACACTTCTCGAACTTAGCATACAATTGGTGATCCCTTAACCTTTGTAGGACCAACCGCAAATGAGTAGCATGGTCAGATTCTGTCTGAGAATACACTAGAATATCATCAATAAACACGATGACAAACCGGTCCAGGAAGTCCCAAAATACCCTATTCATGAGGTCCATAAACACGGCGGGAGCATTGGCTAGTCCAAAGGGCATAACCAAAAATTCATAGGACATATCCTTTTCAGAAAAGCGGTCTTGGATACATCCTGCTACCGTATCCTCAACTGATGATACCCCATCCTTAAATCAATTTTAGAGAAGTATGAAGCCCCCTAAGTTGATTAAAAAAATCATCGATACGAGGAAAAAGGTATTTGTTTCGGATGGTGACTTTATTCAACTCTCTGTAGTCAACACATAACAGGAGAGAACCATCCTATTTCTTCACAAACAACACTGGAGCTCCCCACGGTGACGTACTACGCCTAATAAACCCTTGCTCTAGCAAGTTTTGAATCTGATCCCTCAACTCCCTCATCTCAACAGGAGCCATACGATATGGAGCCCTCGCAATCGGCCGAGTTCCCGGCGCTAGATCGATTATAAATTTAATCTCCCTACTAGGAGGCAAACCCGATATCTCTCGAAAAACATCTTCAAAATCTCTAACAACCGGAATAGAATCTAGGGAAACAACTACATCCCGAGAAGTCTCCTCTGCAATACAATACAAGTAGGTGCTAGTACCTCCTTCCAAGCAAGGCATAACCAGTAAAAAACATTTCCTGCCCCAGAATGGCAAACACTATACTCTTCCCAGAGTAATTAACTATCGTATGATACTTCACTAGACAATCCATACCCAAAATCACATCATACCCGACCATGTCAAGGACAGGAAAATCGGCCTCAAAGCAGAAATTACCAAGATTAATTCCTATTTGTTTACAAACAAAGAAAATGAGTGAACCATCACCCATAGAGGACTCAACACTAGTGAAGGTACGCTCTGCAAATTTTATCAACTCTATAGTATGAGCAAAACTTCTAGAAATGAATGAGTGTATCGCACTCATATTATATAGTACCCGACCCATAAGCCCTTGAATATGGAACTTACCCTCAATCGTTGGCAGTGCTGGAGGAGCCGGAGGAAGCATAGCATCCTGAATGTGATAAACTTGTCCTTATTGTAGTTGTCCCTGCTGTGGAGGAACAACCGGGTTAGGTACCTGTGGTGGAAAATGAACATATGGCTACTGTGGAGCCCTAGGAAGCTGTCCCCCAATCAACTGAGGACGTGACCTCTTATAGTGGCCCAGCTCTCCGCATTGAAAGCATCGGTTCATCGCATTCTCTTCGTTTCGCCCTCAATTATTTTGAGATTGCCCGAAACCTTGGCCCTGGTGGCCTCTACCTCCATTTCCACCTCTACCTGCTTATTGCTGTTGCGGTCCACCCTGACCCTGCCTATTGTTATTTCCACCTGTGATAAACCCACCAAAATGTTGCCATTTAGACGTATCCCCTTACTGGGATCCCTTTCTTTTTGCCTATTTCTCAAAGATTGGGATGAAAGAGATGCTCCTCCTCCGATCCCATTGCCTCCAGTTTTCCTGCTTGCCCCATTACTGTAGCCCTCTTGCTATTATGTACAAACAATATATGTTCTTAGCAATGAAGTAATGTCGCATTCATCACATCTCCAAAGGTCTACAAAGTTGGATTACCCAACAAATGTTGTCTTATCCTCCAATGTAAACCTCCCATAAACTTGGAGATTTTCCTCTCTTCTAGAGTCACCTCATCTGGTACAAAACTTGCTAACCGGTGAACTCCCCTTCATATTCTGTAATTGACCTCTCACCTTGAACCACGTCCTGAAGCTTCCTTCTCATCTCCCTCTGAACTTCAAGAGGGAAGTACTTCAGGTTTAACAAAGCCCAAAAATCAGTGATAGCCATGGTACCCTATGCTCTGGTGTAGTCAATGACTCCCACCAATGTAACGCAGAACCGACAAGCTTGAAAGTAGAAAGTACCTGTTTCTTCTCCTCACTACATTCCACCATTCGAAGACAGCGTTGCATATCCTTCTTCCACTACTTAGATCTAATAACGTCAGAGCCTCCATCGAATTCTAGGGGATGGCCCTTTAAAAAGGATTCTTTAACTCTCTCCCACGGAGAAGGTCCCGTAGGAGCTTGTGCATCCTGCGCTCGTTGCTGTTGAGCTTGTGGAATTTGCTGAGCCACGACAGTCATAGCAGCATTAACCACGTGAGCCATCATATTTTCTACATCAGCAGCATTTATTGGTCCTTATGGCGGCGGTGGAGGACCAACCTCCTCTTCTACAACTCTATTACGTCTCGTTGGGGGACCGCTCTTAGGAGGCATTTGAGATGAAGAAACAAATAGAGTTAGAATACTATTCAAAACAATCTATCTTACATAAGATCCTAAATATAATTAACAAAGCAGTCCTAACATTAGGCTCTATATCAAAGAACGCTACGGTAGAACGTAACAGGTCCGCATAGATCCTAAAGACTCTAGAACCTGATGCTCTGAAACCATCTGTGACAACCCCCTCACCAAAATAAGGGGTGGCCAGCCCGATACTCCAATATAACAGGAATCATGGATGGGATCATTCTCAGCATTGTAAAAATATAATAAGTATACGGGATAACCACCTTATATTTTAGAAAAACGGGTTGCCAAAAATTTTGTTTTATAAATTAAAGAAAGTATTTAAACAACCCAATTTAAAAAGAAAGTGTAAACCCAAGGGAACTAATATACAACCATAACCAGAATACAATAAGGGGACCGAATATGCTGTCGGTCAATAAATACATAACAAATCATACATGTTCATTTAATTACATATTACATTCATTAGACAGTTACAAAAATTTGGGCCACACGCCGAAATAAAAGACCCAATCATAACTAGAGTGTAAAAATGAAAGCGTCTATACAAAGTATCCCTTAATATCCGTAAAATATCACAGTTTCCAAAAGTTCACCGGAATGGGAGAGTCAGTTCGGGCGACCTTGCGGCGGAGCACCTGAACAGATACAAATTCATGCACAACAAGGAAAAATGAACGGGTCAGGGCCCAGTTTTATATAATCATTATGTGAATAAAAAGTAAGACGGTTACGAATAACGAATCATGCTAGATCATTATAAGGATATACCTACACAGTTTTTAAGACATGAACTAAGGTAACAAGAATGATCACAATCTTAGTTAAGTTATGCAAGAGGATATGAATAATTAACATTAACTAAAAAATTGTATCCTTTTCATACTGTTCATTCCACCGTTCCGTTCCTTAGTAGGAAACATGATCACAATTATATGCTCTTTGTGGCATTTCATTATGCTCTTTATGGCATTTCACATTGCTCTTTGTGGCATTTATAATCCATCAAGTCCCACTTGATTAAGAATAGTTATAATCATATACATATAACTAATTTTAAGACTGCCCGTCCGGGTTTCCCACTGGGCGCGCCCCTAAATGACCATCATCTTCCAGGGCCTACCAATTATGACACCTGGGCACCTACAAAGTAAGACGTTGGGAAGCGGCCATACGCCTGCGGGAGAGTCATAACCACACCCAAAATTACCTCACCATCGTAAAAAACATAACATAAGCGCTCATATGGCCTAGGACTATATCCACCCTGCATTCATTAGCCATGGGGCTTCACCTCACGCGCGCACTTCCCTTATGATGGAATTTAGAGAGGGTGTGATTAAGTAAATTATCATTTACATTATTCTTTTAGTATTACCATTTTTAATCCAATAATTTTAACACATTTTATCCAGAGCCATACTTACTTCATGACATTACTACAACTTCCATGCATAAATAAACTTTCATTGTACTCTCCAGTCATTTTGTGGAGTTATCATAAGTCACCAAGACTAATATAATGCACTTGAAATACTATAGCCTCCCAAGACCATATTACAACTCCTAGTCCTACCATCCATTAACTAAGGGAAAATAATACCCAAATGTTAACTTGTACACCCCCGGAATAATCCCCATTTAACCCATTTCTAGAGTAGGGTAGTCAACTAACTCATCTAGGACTCTACGTTTACTTCATACAAGAAGGTTCCTAAGCCCCTATCTTAGAAGAAGAGTACTAGATAGCAATTAAGTTTTTGAAGATGAAAAACAGGGGACCGGTCGACCGGTCCTGAGATCGCGGTCGATCACGTCTCAAAATTTTGCCTAAGAAGAAAAGCAGAAAGATCAGTTTGGAAGGGCCGGTCGACCAGTCATAGCAGACCTAGAACATTTTCCTCTTCTACAAAGCTAAAACCCAAATCCAATCTCAAACCCTTGCCTCTCTTCACTTATCCGACATCTACAATATACCAACAACATTTGCAAACCTCAACAAACATACTACATTCATATAAATCCTACCAATCCAAAATCTAATGACCTAAATACCAAAATTTACATCAAAACCCAATATTTACCCAAATCTCCCAAACATACAACTATCCTACAATTTATCCACAACAGATCATATATTAGCAAGTAGAAAACTTGCCTTGGTGTAGAAATCTCAGATTTTCTTGTAGTAGAAACAATCTCTAAGCTTGAATGTTTAATTTCTCTCTTTCTCCTCTTTTTCTCCAAAGTTCTCTTCCCCTCTCTAACTCTCTAGGTTAAAAATGCACTTAAGAGGAATAAAAGGCTTAGCAAGACTAAATCGTGGCATTAGTCTAAAATTCCTAACTTAAATGGTTAATACCACATTAAAATGACTCGCAACTACGCAATTATGTTAAAATAAGTCAAAAGTGCTCGAAACAAAGAAATACAACATGGCACTTATTTTGACTATCTCGCACATTTCGGGACTAACTATGCCCTCCAAATTATCATTTGGAAATTTTATAACTCATTTCAAGTTCCGGTTCCACATTAAACCATAATTTTCATTTAAATTTATGACACTATAAAACACAACATGGTGATATTTCTTTACACATACAGTAAATATGCAACAATTTAGTAAATATTAACTTTTAACTCATTCAATTAATATTTACTCCATATTCCAACATTTTATATAATTACTTCACATGGTAAATTAATATAAAATCAATTCTCAAAAGCGAGGGTTGTTACAGAGTTCTTATCAAAATTATCTACAAGCCCGCGTGGAATCTCGTTTGATAGGTCGTTCGAACGACCTGCTTTTTTCATTCAAATGCCGTAGACATCTCGTGATAATTCGTTCGAGCGACACGTGTCCTTCGTTCAAGCGATAAGCTTATCTCGTTCAAACAAGATCTAATACCGAGGCAGCATGATTTTCTATAAATACTTATTAAATGGTTTCATTTTCATTAAGAAGTCCCAGTATTTTACAGAACAGAAAAACTGCGAAAGAAGAATGCTTTTTAACTTCTTCTTTTAGGGTTTAATCCCTTTTTGTTTACAATTAACAAAACTCCCAATATGCTTTAGTGAATTGTTTTGGTTTTGAAGAACACACCTTTGCTGTGGTTTAATCATTGTGGAGAGAACTCTACAACCTGAGAGCTACGTGCTATTGTGGAGAGAGTCCTTATAAAGTTCACTTTTGTGGAGAAGCCGTTTTCTTCTTCATTGCTGACCACCTGGAGTTCTTGCGGGAGATTCCAGCCGACGTTATTTCTAGCCGTTTCTTTGGAAGTTTGATGAAGACACCGTGCGTTACACATGTGGGTGGTTATCAGGTTGTATGTAAGTCAATGGTCTTATGAATTCTTCAAAGTTCTACAAATAAAAGGTTTTGCCCTTCGGGGATTTTTCCTAAAATTTGTGTCACATGCTTTATCTATTTATAGGTTGACACACGCACACACATAGATGCATTTTTAGAGGCAAAATTGATTTGGTTTATATAGACTCTAATTAAATAAGTGTGCAAAATTAGAAAGTTGCAAATTAATTTTAAATCGATATCACACAGTCACGTTTTTTAAAAATTGGTATCAGAGCGGGTTACACTAATTTATCGCGTGATCCAGATTTTTTAAGGATTTATTTCTTTTGATACAATTTGACTTCTCACGTCGTCAAATTGGTATCAGAGCGGGTTGCACTAATTTATCGCATATTCCTATTTTTCGCAAAATTGTGTGATATTGATTTTTTTTGAAAAATCAGTTTTGCAAAAATTAGTAATTTTTCTAATGGAGCACTTATCGAATCGGATGCTCCTCTTTGATGACACGAGTCAGAGTTTTGATGATATAAATCGTTTCAATTTGACGTTTGCTAAAAGAATTGAAATTTTGGAAAAAGAAAATTCTCGTTTTAAATCCGCGTTGGATCTTTTGCAAACGGTTCAAAATCAAAGAGATTTTTATCGTGAAAATTTTATTTCCTTAGACCATGACTTTGTTTCTTTAAAATTTTTCAAGAAGGAAAGTGATTATTGGGTCCTACTTTTAGAAAAGGAATTGGAGAACCTTAAAAATTCGACGGTTTGCGTTTGTGCGAAAGATGACAAAAATATTTTAATCAATGAGTTTGTGGCATGTGAAGAGACTCTTGGGGAAAAGTTTGCTTTAATTGAGGGGGAGCACGATAAACTGTTAAGTTTTATTGAAAATTTGATAAAAGCGTCCCTTAAATTGAAAGAGTCTAACTCTTTGCTTGAGTAAAAAATTTTGAAGTTAAAAAATGATTTGACAGACTCAAGTAGGTTTAATAGTGATGGTAATGGCTCACCTTGTTCTCATACTTGTAGTGATAAAGACAAAACCATTATTTGTTTTAAAGGGTCAACATATTTCAAGGATGTTAGAAAAGGTCAACCAATAGGTGTCATCCCACCTGTTTACACTTGTTCATATTGTGGTAGGAAAGGTCACCTTAGGCGATTTTAGTTTGATTTTGGAAAATGTCCTAGGAAGTTTATGTCAAATGTTTCCTTGGTCCCTAAGTCCCCAACAAAAAATTTCACATCTATTTGGGTTAGGAAATCACTTTTAGAGGGAGTAGATTTAAGGCAAGTTGATTCCCATTTGCTTGCACATGATTCTTCTCTTTCCATATCATACAGATGATTGTGTTCACATGTTTGTCATACGCTAGTTTTAGTTTCATGATATTTATGTTTGCTAGCGTTGTGACATGTACTATTTGTATAAATTTATTCTTTTGAAATTTTTTGAAAAATACAAAAAGATTTTCTATTTTTTGAGTGTCCATTCATATATTTGTTTTGGTAAAATTTGAAGATCCAAAAAGATTTTTGTATTTTGTTAACACCTTTTATGGATAAACACTTAGGATGACCGAGTCACAACATCATTCCATTTTTTTCATGTGACTATTTGATAATGTTTTGAGACAATATATCATGTCATCTTTGTGCTTTATAATGTTTGGAGTCATTAAAATGTAATTAAGTGTTACTTCCTACTTGTTTGACTCATGATTTCCTTTATTGCACACATGAAAGGATTTGTTTGATTATTGTGCTTGTCTTAACACATGTTGGTTGGGTGTTTTCACTTCAATCCTGTCCTTAAAACGAATCAAGCGCGATAAAACTCGATAAAAAGTTATGCATATAAGAACCGTTTTGTGAGTTTGTGCTTTATTTAAAAACGGGGAAGGGCTGCAAAAGGTTGATTTGGCCTTTGTGAATACTAAGCCACCATTTAAATTGGACCGAGAAAATTGAGGAATTTTATTATCCGAGGTTCAAAAGAGCCCGAAAAAATTTAATGGCAATAAAAAGAAATTCATGCCAATTATGGGCCAATTAGTTTTTTGCACCAATGCTCCAAGGTATGAGAATTTAGTTTAACACCTCTAAAAGAAAATATATATGAGGGAGTTTGGTTGGAGATTTTATAACGGGTTTGCACGTCCTTGAAAGTCTTGAAAAATCACTACATAGTTTTGGACGTTAATGGTGTGGAAATCACTTTGACTTTGATTTGTTGATTTGCATAAGACGATGTCATCTAAATTCAACAATTTTTACACCTAAGGAGGTTTTTGATGTTTATTCGTTAGGGGTAGACGTATGCATCCTGCACATATGATTGATTGAGTTTATTTACCTATTGAATATATTAACACCCATACATTCCATTTCCATGAGTTGGTTGTTTGAGTCTAAATCCATGGTGTGATTTTTTGAATCTTATTTTTGTATGAAAAATTTGAAAAATCAAAAATTGTTTGTGAAAACGTTTTGAGATGTTCCTTTGCATGCGCTTAGTTTGATCCATGTTTGCTATGCATTTTATCCTGACACTTCATGTTTTGATTTTTTTTTCTTATCTGTCTATTTGGGGACATCATAAAAAGGGAGAGATAGAATTATCATGTTATGCGGGAGTTTTTGTATTATGGGGGAGATTTGATTATTATTGATTTATTCTTATATCATTTCGAACTCGATATGTCATGAAGGTTTTATCTTTATCTCATGTGTGTAGGTCCAAAGATTGAAGATCATTATGATGCAAGCCCTGATGAGAAAAACTTTGAGATTTGATGAAGACTTTTTGAAGAACAGTTTGAGATATTGCAAATTTATTCATGGGAGGGTAGATTTGTATAGGCATTTTGGTATTTAATAATTCGTATATTTTTATGTATGTACCGGCATAGACATAGGGGGAGATTTGTAAGGACATATTCTTATAAGTCCCCTATCAATTTATTATGTCTTATACTTCTACACTGTCGAAGAGCATTCAAGATTATTCAAGCATCAAAGACGTATCCGAATATCAAGTTCTTCATCAAAAAGGCTCCACGAAGTTTACTTTGGTAAGGTTGTGTTTTAATTCCTTAGCATTTCACTTAAAGTGTTGGGATAGTTTTATCAAATATTTTTCTAAAGATTTTGTTCTCGGACACCAATCCGTAGAAAAATCATTACTAATTCGTAAAAAATCAAAAAAATACGAAACTATCGGCCACGCGTTCATATCGAAATTATCTACTAGCCCGCGTGAAATCTCATTTGATAGGTCATTCGAACGACCTTCTTTTGTCATTCAAACGAAATAGACATCTCGTGAGAAGTCATTCGAGCGACATTCTTATCTCGTTCGAACGAGCTCTAATACCGAGGCAACGCGATTTTCTATAAATACTTGTTAAATGGTTTCATTTTCATTAAGAAGTCCCAGCGTTTTACAGAACAGAAAAATTATAAAAGCATAATCATTTTTGACTTTTTCTTTTAGGGTTTAATCCCTTTTTGTTTACAATTCACAAAACTTCCAATATGCTTTAGTGAATTGTTTTGGTTTTGAATAACACACCTTTGCTGTGATTTAATTGTTGTGGGGAGAACTCTACAACCAGAGAGCTGCGTGGTATTGTGGAGGGAGTCATTATAAAGTTCACTTTTGTGGAGAAGCCGTTTTCTTCTTCATTACTGACCACCTGGAGTTCTTGCGGGAGATTCCAGCTGACGGTATTGTGGAGGGAGTCATTATAAAGTTCAATTTATCGCGTATTCCTACTTTTCACAAAATTGTGTGATATTGATTTTTTTTAAAATCACTTTTGTGAAAAATCGTAATTTTTCCGATGGAGCACTTATTTAATCGGATGCCCCCCTTTGATGACACGAGTCAGAGTTTTGATGATATAAATCGTTTTAATTTGACATTTTCTATAAGAATTGATTTTTTGGAAAAAGAAAATTCTCGTTTTAAATCCGGATTGGATCTTTTGTAAACGATTCAAAATCAAATAGATTTTTATCGTGAAATATTTGTTTCCTTCAACCATGACTTTATTGTTTTAAAATTGTCCAAGAAGGAAAGTGATGATAGGGTCCTACTTTTAGAAAAGGAATTGGATGACCTTACAAATTCGATGGTTTGTGTTTGTGCCAAAGATGACAAAAATATTTTAATCATTGAGTTTTGTGGCACGTGAAGAGACTCTTAGGGACAGGTTTTCTTTAATTGAGGGGGAGCGTGATAAACTATTAAGTTTAATTGAAAATATGAAAAAAGCATCCCTTAAATTGAAAGAGCCTAATTCTTTGCTTGAGTAAAATATTTTGATGTTAAAAAATAATTTGACAGACTCAATTAGGTTTAATAGTGATGGTAATGGATCATCTTGTTCTCATGGTTGTAGTGCTAAAGCCAAAACCATTATTTGTTGTAAAGGGTCAAGCAATTTTAATGGTGTTAGAAAAGGTCAAACCATAGATTTCTTTCCACCCGTTTACACATGTTCATAATTTAGTAGGAAAGGTCACCTTAGGCGATTTTATTTTGATTTTGGAAAATCTCCTAAGAAGTTTATGTATAGTGTTCCCTTGGTTCCTATAACCCCTACACGAAGTTTCACATCTATTTGGGTCAGGAAATCACTTTTAGAGGGACTAGATTTTAGACAAGTTGATTCTTGTTTGCTTGTACAAGTTTCTTCTCTTGCCATATCATATAGATGATTGTGTTCGCATGTTTGTCATACGCTAGTTTTTGTTTCATGATATTTATGTTTTGCTAGCGTTGTGACATGTACTTTTGTATAAATTTTCTCTTTTGAAAAATAAAAAAAAAAATTCTATTTTTTGAGTGTCTGTTGATGCAAAAAACTGGATCGAAACCCCTTTTTATGATCACAGATAAATAGATGAAAGCAATCCAATCAAGCACATAAGGGACAAAGATTTTTAAAGTGGTTCGTCTATGAATAAAGCCTACGTCCAGTGTTATTTTATTCCCAGGGGTTTACAATAGCACCATATGGTGTAGAGAGAGAAAGGATGTGTATCTTGTGTATGGTGTTTCTAGGTTCTCTTTGATCTCTTCCCTTTTGGCTAAGGGGATACATGTATTTATAGTGATGGGAAGTAAAGAAATTCATTGTATGTAGACATTTATGTCTACATTCAACGAATCTAATTGTTGAATTGCTTGGTATGCTATGTGTTGTCATCTATTAATACAGTATAAATGTGCATTAAGGCTCATTAAATGCGCTGCCATCTTCATTAATGCACATTAAATCCGTAGTTATCCTTTGATCTTCCTGGTTGATATGCCGACCAACTCTCCTCGAGTGCCGACTAACACTCCTCGGGTGCCGACCAACTCTCCTCGGGTGCCGACTAATACTCCTCAGGTGCCGATCAATTTTCCTCGGGTACTGACCAACTCTCCTCGGGTGCCGACTAATACTCCTCGGGTGCCGACTAACTCTCCTCGGATGTCGAATATTGCCACATAGGATGACATGTGTCCTTTTCTGATTGGTGCTCGTAGATGGAGAATTTTTGTGTTAACAGAAGCCCCCAATGCTCCATGCTTGATGGTTTACTTGAAAGGATGGAGTATTTATTCTGCAGTGTTGCTCGGTGCTCGTGAAATTCTTGATCTACCTTCTTGATTTGTTCAACATAAAGTGCATTATCTCTTGGACGACATATGATGCAGGCTGATCGATGGTTGCTGATATTTCTTTTGAGGAACTCCGTGTGCTATGTATCACCCCTGGGAATTTGGATGCAGCCATGCCATAGTATGCATCTTGTAGCTTGACATAATCTTCAAGTATGTTTATTGGTTTGCTAGCCGACCAACTGCCTCTGTAAAAAACTGGACCGAATCCCATTTTTATGATCACAGATAAATAGATGAAAGCAATCCAATCAAGGACATAAGAGACAAAGATTTTTAAAGTGGTTAGGCTATGAATAAAGCCTACGTCCACCGTTATTTTATTCCCAGGGGTTTACCATAGCACCATATGGTGTAGAGAGAGAAAGGATGTGTATCTTGTGTATGGTGTTTCTAGGTTCTCTTGGATCTCTTCCCTTTTGGCTAAGGGGATACATGTATTTATAGTGATGGGAGATAAAGAGATTCATTGTATGTAAACATTTATGTCTGCATTCAACGAATCTAATTGTTTAATAGTTTGGTATGCTATGTGTTGTCATCTATTAATACAGTATAAATGTACATTAAGTCTCATTAAATGCGCTGCCATCTTCATTAATGCACATTAAATGCATAGTTATCCTTTGATCTTCCTAGTTGATATGCCGACCAACTCTCCTCGGGTGCCGACTAACACTCCCCGGGTGCCGACTAATAGTCCTCGGGTGCCGACCAATTTTCCTCGGGTACTGACCAACTCTCCTCGGGTGCCGACTAATACTCCTCGGGTGCCGACCAACTCTCCTCGGATGTCGAATATTGCCACGTAGGATGACATGTGTTCTTTTCTGATTGGTCCTCGTAGATGGAGAATTTTTGCGTTAATAGAAGCCCCCAATGCTCCATGCTTGATGGTTTACTTGAAAGGATGGAGTATTTCTTCTGCAGTGTTGCTCGGTGCTCGTGAAATTCTTGATCTACCTTCTTGATTTCTTCAACATAAAGTGCATTATCTCTTGGACGACATATGATGCAGGCTGATCGATGGTTGCTAATCTTTCTTTTGAGGAACTCCGTGTGCTATGTATCACCCCTGGGAATTTGGATACAGCCATGGCATAGTATGCAGCTTGTAGCTTGGCATAATCTTCAACTATGTTGATTGGTTTGCTAGCCGAACAACTGCCTCCTGTGCCGAGCAACTGAGTGCTAACTTCACGTGCTTGATTCTTCTGATTTATGATTCTCTGAATACTTTGTCGAATAACATACTAGCTTTTGAGCCCAACTCTTCAATCTAATTAGTACCAAGCTAGTCGTGGACTTCGAAACATTTTCATACAACTTCTTCTTCAATTTTGGTCGGGATAGTAGTAGTAAAGATCTCAGTGTTGTAGATGCTGAATTTGACTTCTGAATTTCAATAGTATGTGCATAATAACTCCTGAATATGCCTCCTGAACTTCAATAGCCTCCTAAACTTCAATATCAAAAATAATTCCTGAGCAAGAAAAAACAGCTTTGAATGATAATTAGTCGGGGCCCCGACCATGTGAGTTTATGGAGTTGAATTTGATGCTCGACTGCATGATGTTATGAGAATGTGCCACCAAATGAACAACTGGATTTTTAATAGAGCCCCCAAGTGTGGAATGTGAACTTTGAATGCTTTTTTCTTGATCGCTTTCACATACTCATAAAATGTTTCCGACCAACTGTAGTTGACAGCTTCTTATTTCCGACCATCCTGAGTTGACATTTTTGGGAATAGATTTACTTCCTAACCAACATAAGTTGGCATTTTTAGGAATATATAGTTTTACTTCCCGTAGGAATACAAGTAGCTTTACTTCCCGGAGGAATACAAGTAGCTTTACTTCCTAGAGGAATACAAGTAGCTTTACTTCCCGGAGGAATACAAGTTTTACTTCTCGGAGGAATACATTTTTGATAATAAATGATAGAGACTTCCTCGGAGCTGACCAACAGATTGTTGGGAATAAGATATAATAAATGCTGGAGACCTCCTCGGAGCTGACCAACAGATTGTTAGGAATAAGATATAATAAATGCTGGAGACCTCCTCAACAGATTGTTGGGAATAAGATATAATATAATTTTAGGAGACCTCCTCGGCGCTGACCAACAGATTGTTGGGAATAAGATATAATAAATGTCGGAGACCTCCTCGGCGCTGACCAACATATTGTTGGGAATAAGATATAATAAATGCTGGAGACCTCCTCAACAGATTATTGGGAATAAGATAATATAAATGCTGGAGACCTCCTTGCTGAAATAAGAATAGAATATGCATCCAAATAGATATAAAGAATAATTAAAAATAATAAAATGCCTCGTTGATCTGTCGAGGTAGAATTATATAATGCCGAACAAGAATAAGATCTTCCAGAACATAAGAATATGGCCGAGAACTTTGTCAGGCCTGAATATAAATAAGAATTATCCGACTAACTATCCGTTGGGGGTGAAATACAACGAATGTTGTATTTCTCCTTAAAGCTGAATAAGTATCTTGTCGAGGCACAATTGCATAATGCCGAATAAGAATAATATTTTCTAGAGCATAAGAATATGGCCAAGAACTTTACTGGGCCTGCATATAAATAAGAATTACCCCGACCAACTATCCGTTGGGGGTGACATATAATAAATGTTATAGTTCTCCTCGGAGCTAAATATGATAATAAGTATCTAGCCGAGTTCCATGTTGAGATGAATATAGAATATGAATCCCAAGGGATATATAGAATAATTTGTGCTTGAGCCGATATCTGGGCCTGAATATAAATAAGAATTGCCCCGACCAACTATCCGTTGGGGGTAAAATATAATAACTGTTGTAGCTTTTCCTCGGAGCTGAATATGATAATAAGTATTTTGCCGAGCTCCATGAAGATATGAATGTAGAATATGAATCCGAACGGATATATAGAATAATTCATGCTTGAGCACAAATCAAAGCAATAATAAAATATATAGTTCCTTGCTGAGGTGAAATTTCATAATGCTGAGCAATGATAATAGTTTCCATATTGTTTCCGAGCATTCGTCGGCGTTGAGTCTTGTACCTGTAAAAATTAATATCTTGCTCTACCATTTGTGTAGGCTTAATTAATTAGTCATGACAATAATTTACTCATCCAATCAATATATGATATGTATATGCTTGAGAAATACAAATATTAATTTCAAAAAATGAAATAATATATGTTGGCTGATATGTCGAGGCACAATTGCCTGATGTCGAGCAATACTACTTTTCCAGAGGTTTACGAGAGCTTTCATCGGGATTGAATCTTGTCCCTATGAAATTTTAATAAGCTTCCCGAGCACCTGTCGAGACTAGAGAAAATAATTATTCAGCCAAACAATATGTGATGTGTATCAGCATAAAATAATAAAAATTTCAAAATATGAAATAATATTTTTGTGCCAAATGTGTGTGAGATGGACAAATTTTTATCAGATATGCATCATAAATAAGACGTAGAATTTTTTGTAAAGTTATTTAATCTCTAACAACTAATCAGGTATAAGTTGCTGTTTGAAAATTATTTATCACTTGGTTTTAAAGATATTTTTGGGGTGATCACAAGTTAAAAAAGACTTAAGCCCCCTGTTTGTCCCCGAGCTGAACTCGTGTTTAAAGAAATATCTGGGGTGCGTTGCATTTTTTAATACCCCAAGATTCTACTGTTGCCGACAAATGGCATGGATGTTGCCGACCAACATTTAAGGATATCTCAAGTTATAGAATATATGGTGCCGACCAAGAAGCAAATGGTCCCCGACCAGCTGAGCAATTTCGCCGATCAACAAAAATGGTGCATTGACAACACCGAACAACATTAGATGTCACCGACCAAAAAGTGGATGGTTGGATAGTTGCCGACCAATAAATTGAACCCTCCGAACAAGACTGAGATGTCGCCGATCAAGAAGTAGATGATCGTCGACCTGCAATTGGTTCCACCGAGCTACAATATGGGGCTCCGACCAATAATAAGATACCTCGTAGTTGGATAAAATTATTTCAACGTTGCTGATGGATCTTCACATCTTATCTCTGATAAACAAAAATGGTCTGGTTAAGCTTCTCTTTAATAAAACATGACCCAAGATGATGCCGACCAACAATATGGATGGCTGACCAGAATATCTCGAATCCTTAGATAAGAAAAATAACATTCTATGTAAAATCTAAGCATTAAGAATGTTAATTAAATGAATACTCATCTAATCCACTGGATCGTGTGATTTCGACAAAGAAAACCTGTGATGTGATGAACGAGGGGCCAACATATCAAATTTGTACCAAGAGTCTTGATATGGTCATGATTGTTTTACTGATCCTCTTTTACAAGAGGTGGGTAATGATTTTTTTTGTTACATAAAATTATTTTTTATATTGATCCCTTCCTATTCTCCATTTGCATAGATAAAAATATGGTGAATGATCAAAATTATTACCAAATTTATATCAAAAATCAATCAATTTGACTTTATTGACAGAGATGGAAGATGAACCAAATTAAGTATATAGTTCATAAAAATGAATGCAAAGAGACTCAAACTTAAAGAGAGAGAAAGTAGATCTAGGTCATGATTTCCATGAGAAAACTTTTTATTGTCTTTAACCTTTTCCCATTCTCTAATTAAAAATGTAATGGAAATTTGAATAGTCATCAAAGATCTTACAAAATTTATAATGAAAATTATCAAATCCTACCACCGTCACATATATTGGTATATGTAATAATTTAAAATATTTATTCCATGATATAAAATTGAAACTTGAGAATCAAGCAAACAGTTATGATTTATGAAATCCATTATTTTTCAGATTTCTAAATAAGAATTAACCTAACAGTTATGATTTTAAAATCATAATATGTAATATTTTGCAGATAAAAATTGGACCATTAATTTATGTATATAAACATAAAAATCATGATTGAATCAAAAGATGTATGTATAATATATAATTCATTATACATAGAGAAAATAAAAAACTTAGCTTTTGATGGAGAACAATGCTTGTAACACGTTCCCACAGACGGCGCCAATCTGTTGATGCAAAAAACTGGACCGAATCCCATTTTTATGATCACAGATAAATAGATGAAAGCAATCCAATCAAGCACATAAGAGACAAAGATTTTTAAAGTGGTTCGGCTATGAATAAAGCCTACGTCCACTGTTATTTTATTCCCAGGGGTTTACAATAGCACCATATGGTGTAGAGAGAGAAAGGATGTGTATCTTGTGTATGGTGTTTCTAGGTTCTCTTGGATCTCTTCCCTTTTGGCTAAGGGGATACATGTATTTATAGTGATGGGAGATAAAGAGATTCATTGTATGTAGACATTTATGTCTACATTCAACGAATCTAATTGTTGAATTTCTTGGTATGGTCTGTGTTGTCATCTATTAATATAGTATAAATGTACATTAAGGCTCATTAAATGCGCTGCCATCTTCATTAATGCACATTAAATGCGTAGTTATCCTTTGATCTTCCTGGTTGATATGCCGACCAACTCTCCTCGGGTGCCGACCAACTCTCCTCGGGTGCCGACTAATACTCCTCGGGTGCCGACCAATTTTCCTCGGGTACTGACCAACTCTCCTAGGGTGTCGACTAATACTCCTTGGGTGCCGACCAACTCTCCTCGGATGTCGAATATTGTCACGTAGGATGAAATGTGTCCTTTTTTTATTGGTCCTCGTAGATGGAGAATTTTTGCGTTAACAGTGTCCATTCATATATTTTTTTGGTAAAATTTTAAAATCCAAAAAGATTTTTGTATTTTGTTTGCACCTTTTATGGATAAACACTTAGGATGACTAAGTCAAAACATCATTCCATTTTTTTCATGTGACTATTTGATAGTCTTTTGAGACAATATATGATGTCATCTTTGTGCTTTATGATGTTTGGAGTCATTAAGATGTAATTAAGTGTTACTTCCTACATGTTTGACTCATGATTTCCCTTATTGCACACATGCACGAATTTGTTTGATTATTGTGCTTGTCTTATCACATGTTGGTTGGGTGTTTTCACTTCAATCATGTACTTAAAAATAACCAAGCGCGATAAAACTTGATAAAAAGTTGTGCATATAAGAACCGTTTTGTGAGTTTGTGTGGTTTATTTAAAAACAGGGAAGGGCCGCAAAAGGTTCATTTGGCCTTTGTGAATACTAAGCCACCGTTTAAATTTGACCTAGAAAATTGAGGAATTTTATTATCCGAGGTCCAAAGAGGATTAAAAGAGCCCGAAAAAATTTAAAGGCAATAAAAAGAAATTCATGCCAATTATGGGCCAATTAGGTTTTTGCACCGATTCTCCAAAGTTTGAGAATTTAGTTTAACACCTCTAAAAGAAAATATATATGAGGGAGTTTGGTTGGAGATTTTATAACGGGTTTTCACATCCTTGAAAGTCTTGAAAAGCATTATATAGTTTTGGACGTTATTGGTGTGGAAATCACTTTGACATTGATTTGTTGATTTACATAAGATGATGCCATCTAAATTCAACAAGTTTTACACCTAAGGAGGTTTTTGATGTTCATTCGTAAGGGGTACATGTATGCATCGTGCACATATGATTGATTGAGTTTATTTACCTATCGAATGTGTTCACACCCATACAATCCATTTCCATGAGTTGGTTGTTTGAGTCTAAACCCATGGTGTGATTTTTGGTATCTTATTTTTGTATGAAAAATTTTAAAAATCAAAAATAGTTTGTGAAAACTTTTTGAGATACTCCTTTGCATGCAAGTAGTTTGATCCATGTTTTCTATGCATTTTATCGTGACACTCCATGTTTTGATTTTTTTTCTTCTTGTCTGTGTATTTGGGGACATCATAAAAATGGGGAGAAAGAATTATCATGTTATGGGGGACTTTTTACATTATGGGGGAGATTTGATTATTATTGATTTATTCTTATATCATTTCAAACTCGATGCGTCACGAAGGTTTTTTCTTTATCTCATGTGTGTAGGCACAAAGATTGAAGATCATTATGATGCACACCATGATGAGAAAAGCTTTGAGATTTGATGAAGACTTTTTTAAGAACAGTTTGAGATCTTGCAAATTTATTCATGGGAGGGTAGATTTGTATAGGCATTTTGGTAAATCATAATTCAGATATTTTTATGTATCTACCGGCATAGACATAGGGGATATTTGTATGGACATATTTTTATAATTGGGTTATCAATTTATTATGTCTTATACTGCTACACCGTCGAAGCGCATTCAAGAACATTCAAGCATCAAAGACGGATTCTAATATCAAGTTCTTCATAAAAAAGACTTCACGATGTTTACTTTTGGTAAGGTTGAGTTTTTATTCCTTAGCATTTCACATAAAGTGTTGGTATATTTTTATCAAATATTTTTCTAAAGATTTTGTTCTTTGACACCTTTCTGTAGAAAAATCATAACTAATTCATAAAAAATCAAAAAAATACGAACCTGTCGGCCACGCATTCGTATCGAAATTATCTACGAGCCAGCGTGGAATTTTGTTTGATAGGTCATTCAAACTACCTACTTTTATCATTCAAATGATAGATACATCTCGTGAGAAGTCGTTCGAGTGGCAAGTGTCCTTCGTTCGAGCGGCATGCTTACCTCGTTCGAACGTGCTCTAATACCGAGGTAGTGCTATTTTCTATAAATACTTATTAAATGGTTTCGTTTTCATTAAGAAGTCCCAGCGTTTTACATAACAGAAAAACTGCGAAAGCATAATCCTTTTTTACTTCTTCTTTTGGGGTTTAATCCTTTTTTGTTTACAATTCACAAAACTCCCAATATGCTTTAGTGAATTGTTTTGGTTTTGAAGAACACACATTTGCCGTGGTTTTATCATTGTGGGGAGAACTCTACAACTTGAGAGCTGCGTGTTATTGTGGAGGGAGTCCTTATAAAGTTCACTTTTGTGGAGAAGTCATTTTCTTCTTCATTGCTGACCACCTGGAGTTCTTGCGGGAGATTCTAGCCGACGTTATTTCTAGTCGTTGCTTTGGAGGTTTGATGTAGACACCGTGCGTTAAACTTGTGGGTGATTATCAGGTTGTATGTAAGTCAATGGTCTTGTGAATTCTTCAAAGTTCTAGAAATAAAAGGTTTTGCCTTTCGGGGATTTTTCCTTAAATTTGTGTCACATGCTTTATCTACTTATAGGTTGACACACGCACACACATAGAGGAACTTTGAGGGGCTGAATTGATTTAGTTTATATAGACTCTAATTAAATAAATGTGCCAAAATAGAATGTTGTGAATTAATTTTAAATCGCTATCACACATTCACGTTTTTTACAAATTGGTATCAGAGCGGGTTATGCTAATTTATCGCGTGATCCTGATTTTTCAATGATTTATTTCTTTTTATACAATTTGATTTCTCATGTCGTCAAATTGGTATCAGAGCGGGTTTCGATAATTTATCGCATATTCCTATTTTTCGTAAAATTGTGTGATATGGATTTTTTTTGAAAAATCAGTTTTGTGAAAAATCACAATTTTTTCGATGGAGCACTTATCTAATCGGATGCCCCCCTTTGATGACACGAGTCAGAGTTTTGATGATATAAATCGTTTGAATTTGACGTTTCTCAAAAGAATTGATTTTTTGGAAAAACAAAATTCTCGTTTTAAATTCGCATTGGATCTTTTGCAAATGGTTCAAAATCAAAGAGATTTTTATGGTGACAAATTTGTTTCCTTGGATCATGATTTTGTCTCTTTAAAATTGTCAAAGAAGGAAAGTGATGATAGGATCCTATTTTTAGAAAAGGAATTGGAGGACTTTAAAAATTCGATGGTTAGTGTTTGTGCCAAAGATGACAAAAATATTTTAATCAATGAGATTGTGGCACGTGAAGAGGCTCTTAGGGAAAAGTTTGCTTTAATTGAGGGGGAGCGTGATAAACTGTTATGTTTTATTGAAAATTTGTAAAAAGCGTCCCTTAAATTGAAAGAGTCTAATTCTTCGCTTTAGTCAAATATTTTGAAGTTAAAAAATGATTTGACAGACTCAAGTAGGTTTGATAGTGATGGTAATGGCTCATCTTGTTCTCATGCTTGTAGTGCTAAAGCCAAAACCATTATTTGTTTTAGAGGTTCAACCAATTTCAAGGATGTTAGAAAAGGTCAACCCATGGGTGTTGTTACACCCATTTACACATGTTCATATTGTGGTAGGAAAGGTCACCTTAGGAGATTTTATTTTGATTTTGGAAAATGTCCTAGGAAGTTTATGTCTAGTGTTACCTTGGTTCCTAAATCCCCTACACGAAGTTTAACATCTATTTGGGTTAGGAAATCACTTTTAGAGGGACTAGATTTTAGACAAGTTGATTCCCGTTTGCTTGCACATGATTCTTCTCTTGCCATATCATATAGATGATTGTGTTCGCATGTTTGTCATGCGCTAGTTTTTATTTTATGATATTGATGTTTGCAAGCGTTGTGACATGTACTTTTTGTATAAATTTTTTCTTTTGAAAAATATACAAAGATTTTCTATTTTTTTAATGTCCATTCATATATTTTTTTTGGTCAAATTTAGAAATCCAAATAGATTTTTGTATTTTGTTCCCACCTTTTATGGATAAACACTTAGGATGACCGAGTCACAACATCATTCCATTTTTTTATGTGACTATTTGATAGTGTTTTGAGAAAATATATCATGTCATCTTTGTGCTTTATAATGTTTGGATTCATTAAGATGTAATTACGTGTCACTTCCTACATGTTTGACTCATGATTTTCTTTATTGCACACATGCACGAATTTGTTTGATTATTGTGCGTGTCTTATCACATGTTGGTTGGGTCTTTTCGCTTCAATTATGTCCTTAAAACGAACCAAGCGCGATAAAACTTGATAAAAAGTTATGTATATAAGAATCGTTTTGTGAGTTTTTGTGCTTTATTTAAAAATGGGGAAGGGTTGCGAAATGTTCATTTGGCCTTTGCGAATACTAAGCGACTGTTTTAATTGGACCTAGAAAATTGAGGAATTTTATTATCCAAGGTCCAAAGAGGTTTAAAAGAGCCCGAAATAATTTAAAGGCAATAAAAAGTAATTCATGCCAATTATGGGCCAATTATGTTTCGCACCAATTCCCCAAAGTTTGAGAATTTAGTTTAACACCTCTAAAAGAAAATATATATGAGGGACTTTGGTTGGAGATTTTATAACGGGTTTGCACGTCCTTGAAATTTTTCAAAAAGTGGTACATAGTTTTGGACATTATTGGTGTGGAGATCACTTTGACTTTGATTTGTTGATCTGCATAAGACGATGTCATCTAAATTCAACAATGTTTACACCTAAGGAGGTTTTTAATGTTCATTCATTAGGGGTACATGTATGAATCATGCACATGTGATTGATTGAGTTTATATACCTATCGAACGTGTCCACACTCATACATTCCATTTTTATGATTTGGTTGTTTGAGTCTAAATCCATGGTGTGATTTTTGGTATCTTATTTTTGTATGTAAAATTTGAAAAATCAAAAATAGTTTGTGAAAGCTTTTTGAGATACTCCTTTGCATGCACGTAGTTTGATCCATGTTTGTTATGCATTCTATCGTGACACTCCATGTTTTTATTTTTTTTCTTCTTATCTGTCTATTTGGGGACATCATAAAAAGGGGGAGAAATAATTATCATGTTATGGGGGAGTTTTTGCATTATGGGAGAGATTTTTATTAATATTGATTTATTCTTATATCATTTCAAACTCGATGCGTCATGAACGTTTTTGCTTTATCTCATATGTGTAGGTACAAAGATTGAAGATCATTATGATGCACACCCTGATGAGACAAGCTTTGAGATTTGATAAAGACTTTTTGATGAACAGTTTGAGATCTTGTAAATTTATTCATGGTAGGGTTGATTTGTATAGGCATTTTGGTATTTGATTATTCAGATGTTTTTATGTATGTACCGGCATAGACATAGGGGGAGATTTGTAAGGACATATTTTTATAAGTCCGTTATCAATTTATTATGTCTTATACCGCTACACCGTCGAAGAGCATTCAAGAACATTCAAGCATCAAAGACGGATTCGAATATCAAATTCTTCATCAAAAAGACTCTGTGAAGTTTACATTGTTAAGGTTGAGTTTTAATTCCTTAGAATTTCACTTAAAAGTGTTCGGATATTTTTATCATATATTTTTCTAAAGATTTTGTTCTCGGATACCTTTTCGTCGAAAAATCATAACTAATTCATAAAAAAGCAGAAAAATACGAAACTATCGGCCACACGTTCGTATCAAAATAATATACAAGCCAGCGTTGAATCTAGTTTGATAGGTCTTTCGAACGACCTGATTTTGTCATTCAAATGACATAGACATCTCATGAGAAGTCGCTCGAGCGACACGTGTCCTTCGTTCGAGTGACACACTTATCTCGTTCGAACGAGCTCTAACAACGAGGCAGCGTGATTTTTTATAAATACTTCATAAATGTTTTTGTTTTCATTAAGAAGTCCTGGCATTTTACAGAATAGAAAAACTGCGAAAGCATAATCCTTTTTGACTTCCTCTTTTAGGATTTAATCCCTTTTTGTTTATAATTCACAAAACTCCCAATATACTTTAGTGAATTGTTTTGGTTCTGAAGAACACACCTTTACTGTGGTTTAATCGTTGTGGGGAGAACTCTACAACTGAAGAGTTGCGTGCTATTATGGAGGGAGTCCTTATAATGTTCACTTTTGTGGAGTAGCCATTTTCTTCTTCACTGCTGACCACCTGGAGTTCTTGCGGGAGATTTCAGTAGGCGTTATTTCTAGCCGTTGCTTTGGAGGTTTGACGAAGACACCGTGCGTTACACTTGTGGGTGATTATCAGGTTGTATCTAAGTCAATGGTCTTGTGAATTCTTCAAATTTATAGAAATAAAAGGTTTTTCCCTTCGAGGATTTTTCCTTAAATTTGTGTCACATACTTTATCTATTTACAGGTTGACACACGCACACACATAGATGTAGTTTTTAGGCTGAATTGATTTGGTTTATATAGACTCTAATTAAATAAGTGTGCCAAATTAGAAAATTGCGAATTAATTTTAAATCGATATCACACAGCCATGTTTTTTTTACATATGCAATTATGGGAAACTGAATCGATTCGGCCATAGTCTGAATCGATTCTCTTTCCGAATCGATTCGGCTAAGGAGCCAAATCAATTCGCCATAGAAGTTGTTATCCTCTTCCCTACACTATAACTGGAAACCACCATTGTTAAGCCTTCAAACCAACATTACACTATCCCAAACTCCCAGCCAAAGGTTTTTAACATTATAGTATCATGTATCAATGATTTTTAACGTACAAGAATCATAACAACTCCAAATCAGATTTAATTAAGATAATTTCTAAAAACCCTAGTTTATTATTCTTATTCAAGAACCTCAACATAATTCCAGATTTCCCCCCAAATTTCATGATATTCCTCATCAAAATTCATCTACATATATCAGGGATCAATTATATTAACATTTCTACCTAAGATTATGGATTATATCTCCAATTTTAAGATTAAAGTTCATAAATTTTATAAGAAGTCATCCTATTTTAAACTGGATGGTTTATAATATCAAAAGTTAGCAAGATAAATACTTGCCTTAATGTGGAAGTCTGATTTCTGCAAAATAGGTGATAGGATTGGTGTTGTCCTCCTACTGATCTACAATCCGGTGGTGGTGGTGGTGGTGCAAAAAGGTGGTTCTTGGCCTTGGAACCCTAGGAATGGCTCTCCTTCTTCCTCCTGTGACTCTTCATTTGGTTTGGAAATTGATAACCCTAGTTTACTTTATGTTTCATCAGATATAATCCTCTAATCTTCACGGGTTTATTATCTCTAAAATTTCAAAAGACCAAAATCCTCTCCGGGGTGCCAATTTGGCCTAAAAATGCCCCGAGACTCAAACTAAAACCCCGAGTTGGCTTTTTTTACTATCTTGACCCTTTTGGATACATTGGCGCACTCAAAATGACCATATGTAATATCAAAAGTGAAATTATATTCTATATCCCAAATTAATTTTCGACATGATTGACATGCGCATCCCGACTAAATTTATCGTAATGGTCATATTTCTCACTCATGAAAAGCATAATATTTTCTTATCATTATTATTACTCATTCACTAAGTACTATTCAATATAAATAAATATTAACCCTTATCTCGCTAATTAATATTTATTTTACCGGACTAACTTTCCAAATATAATTTAATTAACCCTAATGAATTTTCAATATAAAAATCAATAAAATTACAGGGTGTTACATATTTCCCCACAAATAATGGAGTTGTGTCCCGAAATTTGGAAAAAGGAAATACTTGGTACGAATAACTATGGATACTTTCCGCGCATCTCATCCTCGCGCTCCCAAGTTGACTCATCGACATTATGATGACCCCAATGAACCCATACAAATGGAACTACCTTCGACCTTAGTTTCCTCTCACTATGGTGTAAGATAGAAACCTACCTCTCCTTATATGAAATATCAGGCTGCAAATCGATCTCCTCCAAAGCAATGTGAATGTGAGCTAACTTATCCCAGAGATTTCGCCTTAGCGAAGAAATATGGAATACATCATTAATCCGATGTAAGTTCTCTCGTAACCCAAGTCTGTTTGCAAGCAACTAGACCAAATCGCTCAATGATAGGGAATGTCCCGACATATGTCGGTTCCAACTTCCTTTTCTTCCCGAACCTCACTATCCCCTTCGTAGGAGATACACATAGCAGCACCTAATCCCCCATATTAAACTTCGAGAAGTACTGCATCGCATCCGCATAACTCTTTTTTCAGTCCTGGGCTATCCATATACGACTCTGAATCAACTCAATCTTGACCGACATATCTCAAATCAACTATAACACCCCGTGTATTCGAGGGCATGGGAATTTAATTTTGGGGGTAAAATTTATATTTATAAGAGTCTCTAATGTAAATTTAGAGTGAATGGTTGATCCGAGATGGGTCGAGATAGTCAAAATGACTGTTCGGGGGTTTAATTTGGGTTTCGGAGTACTTTGGACATAGTTTGACTCGAATTGGAGAAACAAAGTCATTTAAAGTGTGTATTATCATTTAAAGTTGGAATTTGTCATGGATAAGAGTTATTTAGTCTTGGAAGAGTTCGTCTTATCTCATTTTTATGAGAAAAATCATTAAGAAAGACAGAAGCCATCCTAAGAGAAGAGAAAGAAGAGAAAAGAGGAGAAGTCTTGGATCTTTGGAGATTTTTGGCTGAAATCCATGATTTCAAGGAGGATTCAACCTCTACAACCTTGAGGCAAGTGATTAAACTTGCTAAATAATTGTGTATGTGAGTTATCTCATAATCTTTGTTGGTGATTTAGTTAATTTTGAGCTTTTGCGATTGAACCCTAAAATTTGATAAGTAAATCTTGTATTTAGGGTTATATTTGTGGTTTAGATGATAAAAATGGTGGGGATAAATTTTATGTGTTGGTTTTTGATGAAGTAGAATTTGGTTTTATATGTTTAGGGTAAATCTTGTGAAGTATAGAGTAAGGTTTTTGGGGTGTTAACTTCATAAGATGTAGAGTAGAAATTCTACAGAACCAGACCGGTCCGGGTAGGTAAGATGGATCAGTTCGTTTTTAAGGAAATTGGATCGGTCCGGTCATTAAAGGTCTTCTGTTAAATTTTAAGAATCGGACCGATTCATTTTTTAGGAGCCTCGGTCCGGTTCAGTCACTGTATTTTTTTAGCTCTTATTTTACACATTTTCAATTGGTTTTATTGCTTAGGGACCCTCCAATAGATTATGGTAAACATGTTTGGTAGATATTATTATGGTTCATATTAGGATATAATAGAGGGGTCACTTTGGGGGTTATAATGGTGATAGTTATAAGAGAAAATTTGTATTGTTTCCTTTTGGAAAATCCTCAGGAATGAGGATTCTTTTGAGGATGGTTACGCGTTGTTATGGAGGCATAATTGGGAGTGTAACATGCCGGATTTTTTTATAAATTCTTTGAGTAGTAGGAATTTACTTAATGCTGAATATGGACTACGTGAGAGAGGGAATATGAGTGTCCTTAGTGTTGATTAAATTGGGTGATTACTCATATCTTAGGTGAGATGGATTATCAAGTTTCAAGTAAGGGATTGAATAAAAAAGGGATTGGGAAGGTATGCGAGAGTGTATCAGTTAGTATGATGAGAGTTATATACATATAGCCGGATTCATTACTTTTATACATGCGTACGTGAGATGGTATGTATCGATATATATGTATGGTGAGAATGTATATAGCTTGCGTGATGGTTTGTATATACATAATGTGATTGAATGTATATATCTGGTGTGTATGATATATATATATATATATATATATATATATATGTGTGTGTGTGTGTGTGTGTGTGTGTGTGTGTGTGTGTTTGTGGCATACCCTCTAATGCTATCAAGGGAAGTTACGCGATGTGGGTGAATCCCCTTGGCTTGAGGAACGGGGAGAGTATAGTCCCCAATTCATATAGTCCATAATTTATATTGGGTGATTTTTTAAGGGTGAGACATGGTGCTTATGTCTCATTATCATTTTCGGTTAGGAACTGTGGCCGCTTCCCATTCGTTCCAATTAGGTTTTACCATGTTCGGTGTGAGCTAGTCCGACTATTAGTAACCCAGAGACATGTGAGTGACACCTTGGAAGTTGATAGCATTATAGAGACAGTTAGTATACATGTGTTACGTATGTGTACTTGTTAGGGAATGGTAAATCATGTATAATACCTCCGAGTAATATTATACAAGCCTTATAACAAGTGTGTGATATCTTAATATTATAACTAGTGTAGTTATAAAGATATGTATTATGTTTTGTTCTTTTTGACATGAGAGTGGATGAGTATACTCTTATGCCAATACATGGGAAGTAAGCAGTTTGTAATATTGACTGAGGGCCTAATGGATTTCCACAACCGACAGTGTTAGATAGTAGTGTATCGGGGGGTTCCTTGTTTGGATTTCACTTTGCAAGATGTCCAACGCACGAAACTTAGCGCAATGTTGGGAGTGGGGAGATGTTTGGTCCATAGTTCTTGGGATTATGTAAAATAGTGGGTGAATATTACTAGGATTTATGATGATGTGTGATATCTTATGCTAATAACTTGACAAGTTAATAATTAGAAATTGAAAAATTATAATGGAAATATTTATGTATAAGTTTGGGCGTAAACTTAGAAGATGATAGAAGAAGTAGGTAAATGGTTATGTTAGAGATAGTGAGCTAGGCGATTGAAGCTTATGAGTAGATTTCGATGAACTATCCTTAGAATGTATCGGGTAGCTTATTGAGGTTCATATGCATACATTAGGTGCGCTCTATAGATGAGGGGTGAGGTTGAGTCCTAAGAGAGTGTGACACCACTTTAATTATAAAATAAGGCATTCATAATTATTTTTCATTTTAATTCACTTGCTCAAATTATTTTCGAACCTTGAGCTCTGACCCGTTTATATCTTTTCTCTTGCTATATATATATATATATATATATATATATATATATATATATATATATATATATATATATATATATATTGTATTATTTTAGGAATCCCTTTGCAAGGAAGCCAATGATGCCTATTCTACCCAGAGTCCTTGGAGTTGAAGAAGATGTGGAATGTTACAGGATTTTGTTATAGTCACTTCATATTTTTATAAATCTAGTTGAGGATTCATTTTTGTATCGGGTTTATACCCAGGGGTTGTATATTTATTTGTAGTTCTTTTATGATTTTTTTTATCTTCTAGATGTTGTATTATCTGTGACCCGACAACATATTCGGGTATATCTTTTGTTGTACTCGTATCTATATCATCATGTTTTGTACTCATGTTAAATGTTGGTTTGTAACTCCTTGTTTGTTTTAAAAAAAAATTGTCATCTTCTTATTTTATTGGGTGGTTAGTTATGTTTTATTTAGTTTTAGTCTATGCGGCCGTGATGATAAGGATGATCCACTTGAGATTCCTATCTTATCTTAGTATAGGTCTGGCCACCCGTTATTAATTTAAGCGGGGTGTCACATCAACTCTGACTTAAGAAGATTGTTGTCCTAAACCTCCAACCAATAAGAAGGCGAACAATAAGGTCTACCACACAACGCCTCAAATGGTTCCATGACAATCGTGAACTGGTAGGAGTTATTATACATGAACTCCACCAGTGGAAGATATTGCTCCCAGCGTCCTCCAAAATCAAGGATACACATATATAGCATATCTTCCAACATCTGATTGCATCTGCGAGTGATAAGTCATACTCAACCAAAACACGGTACCCGTAGCCTCCTAGAAATTCTCCCAAAATTGAGACACGAAGATCTTGTCCCTGTCGGACACAATCTCTTATTTCACCCCATGCAATCTTACTATCTCATCAATAAAAATCTGGGTATATTGTCCCATAGTATAATCAATATGAACTGGAATGAAGTGAGCTACCTTGTTCAACCTATCCAATATCACCCATATGGAATCACGACCTCGCTATGAAGTAGGTAACCCAGTAATAAAATCTATGGAAATGCTCTCCTATTGCCACATCAGGATCTTTAACGGCTGTAAAACTCCTGTCGAATTCTGATGGTCCACTTTATCTAACTACCAAGTGGTACATCTCAAAATAAACTCGACAATGTCTCTCTTCGTCCCACTCCACCAGTATTGTTATCTCATTTCTTGGTACATTTTATCCCCTCCAGGATGTACCGCAAATCGGGACCTGTGTGACTCTGCCATCACCGTGTGCTATGAGTCCTCCCTCTCTGGGATAACCAATCTCCCATTGAATCTTAATCCTCCCTTCGAACTCACAGAATTTGAATCTCCTCCTTTGGCTGAGAGTTGTTTGATCCGTGCCTGACAAAAAGAATCTGCTTCTTGTACCTGTATCATCCTCGTGATAATATGGGGGGTGACGGTCATAACTGACATGAACGATCGGGCAACTGGATCCTGATGTCCCAAATCCTTCTATTTTTCCTTCTGAACTTCATCTACATACCCTAGTTTCCTTCGTCTCAATGCGTCTGCCTCTACGTTAGCCTTTTCGAGGTGATACTCGATGTCAAACTGATAATCTTTCACAAATGCAAGCCACCTGCATTGACGCATATTCACATCTCTCTGAGTGAACAAGTATTGTAGTAACCAATGATCTGTGAACAGGCAAAATATCTCTCCCAGTAAATAGTGACACCAAATGTGCAATGCAAACACGACTCTTGCTAACTCCAAGTCGTTGGTGGGTTAATTCCTGTTACGAGGCTTAATCTTTCGTGAAGCATATGCTATAGCCTCATTCTCCAAATGTAACACACACCCCCTATAGGTACGCATCAGTGAAAATAAGATACTCTAATCCTTCCCTAACAAGTGCGAGTATGGGGTGCTAAAGTCAACTTGTCCTTCCTCTCATCAAAAGCCAAATGACAATCGTCATCCCAAACAAACGGTACACCTTTGTGAGTCAAATTAGTCAATGGACCTAAAATCTTCGAGAATCCCTTTATAAACTGCCTAATATACCCGGCTAAGACCAAAACACTGTGCACCTCTGTCGGTGTCATGGGTTGTTCCCACTCCCTTACCGCCGACACCTTGCTCGAGTCCACCGATATCCCCAACTCAGAAATGATATGCCCCGAAAGCTGTACCTCACGTAGCCAAAACCCGTATTTCTTAAATTTTACATACAACTTATGCTCATGCAGTGTTTGTAAGACTCGATGAAAATGCTCGAGATTCTCCTCCTTCGTTCGAGAATAAATCAAAATTTTATCAATGAAGACGATAACAAACTGATCCAGGAACTCTCTATATACCCTATTCATCAGGTCCATAAACATGGCTGGAGCATTGGTCAGCCCAAATGGCATAACTCAAAACTCGTAGGACCCATATCTCATCAAGAAGGAAGTCTTGGACACATCCTTCTCCTGAATGCACAAATGGTGATACCCGGATCTCAAATATATCGTAGAGAAGTAGGCGGCTCCTCTTAACTGATCGAATAAGTCATATATTCAGGACAACGGATACTAATTCTATGTCGTGACTTTATCTAACTCCCGGTAATCCACACACAAGCATAAAGACCCATATCTCTTCTTTATAAACAATACTGGGGCACCCCAAGGTGAATTACTATAAAACCCTATCCTTTGCTCAATCTGATCCCGTAGCTCCCTCATCCCCATAAGAGCCATACGATACGGTGCACGGGCAATTGGCCGAGTACCAGGGGCCAAGTCAATGATTAACAAAATATCTCTACTAGGGCGATCTCGGTATCTCTTGAAAGACATTGGCAAACTCACATACGACTGGGATCGAATCAAGGGAAATCTCCACCCCCTAAGAGGTCTCCTCATATATGTAGTACAAATGAGTGGATGATCCTCCTAGAGGATGAGGCATCTCCACTAAGAAGATCTCCTGGACAAGAATCGCAGACACTTTACTCTGAATATAGCAGTTAATCATGGACCTATACTCAGCTAGCCAATCCATGCCTATGATGGCGTCGTACTCTGACATATCTAATACATGCATATCAACACTCAAAACAAATATCGCAATATTTATACTCATACCCCGACATATAAAGAAAATTAGTGTCCCGCTACCCAGTGGTGAGTCTACACATGTAATTGTGTTATTTGTCGTCTCCAATAACCCTGTGGCTTGTGCAAATCTAGTGGCTATGAATGAATGTGAAGCCCTATTGTCAAATAAAATGAGGCCCAAAGTACCATGGATAAGAAACATACCCTCAACAGCAGGTGGATACTATGGAGCTTCATCCTGGTTGACATGATACACGTGTCCATACTATAACTACGTGTACTAGGGTGGGGCAGCTGGAATGGCTGGTGTTGTAAGTAAGGCTGGTATGGGTGCTGGTGTCGGGTGGGTGGCAAGGAATATGGGTCTTTCAGGCTTTTGGTAGGATCCCCGCTTCTACCAAACCCTACCCTTATTAGGATAATCCAGACACTTGTGGCTAATCTTTCCAAAAATGAAATACCTACTCATAAAATTACCTCCCTTCTGGTCATACTGGCCTCGACCCGGTTGTCTATTACCACCCCTACCCTGGCCCTACTAGACCTGATGAAATCGCTACTGGCCCTGATGGCCCTGGTGGCTGTGCCTGAATCCACCTTATCCATGTTGATAACCCCCTGAACGGAATACCTTAGCAGCATCCCCCTGATGGGGTACCCTACTCATTTTTCCTCTGTTGAGTCAGAGTCGATTATGCCCCACCGAAGTTGTTACCCCCAATCCTACCCTGCTTGCTAGACTCTCATACTCATTTATTTCCCTTAATATGGAAGCGGTGATCCTAGCAATGTAAGAGAGCATTATTGAACACCTCAGCATATATCTTCAAAGCAGGATTACCCAATAAATATTGTCGGATCCTCCAAGTAAGATCCTCCGTATTTATTTGTATCCTCTGTTCCTTTGTAGTTAATTCTCCTCGCACGAAGTTAGCTAACCTCGTGAATGCTTCCTCATACTCAACCACTGTCTTCCCCTTTTGTGTGAGATCTAATAATTTCTTCCTCATCTCTATCTGGATGGAGGATGGGAAGTATTTGCGATCAAACTACTCCCAAAACTCTGTATCGACATGATATCTCTCTCCTCTATGGTGGTAACAGACTCCCACCTCTGTAATGCCACCCCAACTAGGTTAAGTGTAGCTAGAATCTACTTCTGAACGTTCGTGCACTCATACATCCTCAAATGCCTCTGGATGTCTTTATTCCATTGGCTAACAACCACCACATCTGAACCCCCTGGAACTCTGGGGGGTGTACCTTCTGAAAGGAATCTCTCACTCACTCCCAAGAAGAAAGGAATTTATGCGTCTAATCTAGTGCCATAACATGTGCCTAGGGTGGTGCCTGTTGTGCAACGGCAGCCAATGCTGCATTAACCTCCTATGTAACTATAGCAGCAACCTCTATAGCATTCATGGTGCATCTTGGGTGGAGCTGGCTGAGGTTCTAGTTGCGCATATGGGGTGGCTCGTGGTATATGTTGAGGAGGCATCTAAAATAAGAAATAATTTTCCATCAGTCCACAATCCAATAGATCTTAAAATAGCTGAAGACGTAAATGTGTAATAAAGAATACAACAGTCCTAATAATAGGGCTTTATATCAAAGTACACTACGCTCAAAATCATAGTAAGCCACAGAAATCCTAAAGATGCTAGAACCTCATGCTCTAATGACACCATCTATGACACCCCGCCTATTATAATCCTAGGTGATCAGTCCACTATTAAATTAAATAGGAATCATTAATGGTTCCATTCGTAGCATCACTGTCGAATTTCAATTTAATTTCTAATATCCTACTAGCCCAGTGTTAAAATTTTAATCTTAATTATTAGCATTTGTCCCAGACACCTCATGGTATGAAAAATACCTCACAAAAAAATTATTAGCATGCAATAAATAAATCGGAATAAATATATCATTCACCATTTCAATGCACAAAATAATGATAATAAGGTAATGACATAAATAAATAACTGAGACTGGAATAACATTCTAGAGAAAATCTAAATACAGTCATCCTGGAGTAAACTCTAAATCAATATTGGAAATAAATGGGAATAACTGAAAATACAAAATCTCTACAAATAGTATCTAACTATGATTGGGAGACATGCTCGACTGAGATAAATAAAGATAAATAAGAACTGATTAAAAGTGGTGGCGTCTAATAGCATGGCCCTGCAATTTCCACAACAGATGCAGCACATCAAATGTAGGAACTCATATGCCTGGCATCCCAGTGACTGGGCACCTAGAATGGTATTTAAAAAAAAGATTTGAAACGGGTTAGGGCCAAAGTAAAACAGTTCAAAAAAATTTAGCAAGTGTTTATAATGTTAAAAGATAAGATAATAAATACATCTTAGTACCGCGTGCCCTCACTTGAGATCCTCACCCCCCAAACTAATGTTCACGCCTAAAATACTACTCTAACCCACCTAGTTATGCTACTTGCCTAACTAGTTTGGTTTACATCTCTTCGCATCTAAACATTTATAGTGCCCACCCGTAATTACCATACAATATGATACTACATTTTTTCCAATTATTTATACTTATTATGAATCTCTAATATATGATTTAGTTCACATGCACCCTAGTTAATTTTGATATCTAAATCTATCGTATCTACTAATATACTCGTCGAAGAATCAATCACATACATATATACATCAATCTTATCAGATATATGTATACAACACCCCTAGGTGGAGACTCATGGTGTGGGCTTACTCTGCTATCAAGTCCCGATACATCACGTATTAATTAAGGACATCAGCTGATAATCTCCCTCAAACCATAAATCAAATCACACAATATTGGAGGCGAACATAGCTCTAAGCCATTAGGATATGCTCATATGTAACACACACAAATGACCGGTCACACCCTCATTAACACAAGTGGTGCTCAGTTCTTAAGGTTTATGCCCTAAGGTACAAGTCAAAATCCCCCCAAATGGGCTCATCAAAATAAGACTGTCCACGATACGAAACCTCCCATGATTACAAGTAGCTTAGGTATGATTACACATACAAATCAAACAATAGGTATACACACCACCCCTATACACACACACACACATATATATATATATATATATATGAATAATGCTTTGAGTCCCAAATAACTTCCCCAAATCTCCCCCAAATCCTATGTGGACGCCACGTCATTCTTCCACTTACCTATCATCTATTTCCATGTGATGGGGGTCCCGCCAGGGCACAAAGCACAAGTCATTTTGGGGGAGATTTGGGGGAGTTATTTGGGACTCATAGCACTACTCATATATATATATATATATATATATATATATATATATATATATATATATATATATATATATATATATATATACATATTCTCATAATAGGTATACACATAACCTATATCATATGCCACGTACGTAGTATAGTATCTTTCGAATATTCTATGTTATGTAATACTTCTCATAGTAAAATCTCGAGTGTTTCCCAATACCCATATGGTTGCCAAGTTTCCCTTATGTAAATTCAGTAGGCAATCCCAGTAAAGTCCTACTGGTCTTGGTCATACATTCCTCTAATTTTCCATAATAAGAAATCATTATTCGAAGAAGTTTCTAATACCCGTTAATCTAAATCAATTATTAGTCTTAAACTCTCCTCGTGCGACTAACGTCAAACCCATATTAACCTATTGGTAGTTAGAATATCTCTTAATAAAATTTTACAATTAATTTAAGGGTCAACCCTAACATTTGTCATGAGTTGTAAGTAAAAAGTGGGAAAACTATGTAATTATGGGAAATCGAATCTATTTGGCCAAGGAGACGAATCGATTTTCCGTAGCAGTTGTCATCTTCTTCCCTGCTGTTATATGAAACCACCATTGTTCATCCTTCAAACCAACATTACACTATCCCAAACTTCCAACCAAAGATTTATAACATTATAGTATCATGTATTAATGATTTCTAATGTATAAGAATCATAATATCTCTATATAACAACTCCAAATCATATCTAATCAAGATAATTTCCAAAAATCCTAGTTTATTATTCATATTCAAGAACCCCAACATAATTCAATATTTCTTCCCAAATTTCGTGATATTCCTCATCAAAATTCATCTACATATATAAGAGTTAATTATATTATCATTCCTATCAAAGATTATGAATTATATCTCCAATTTTAAGATCAAAATTAACAAATTTCATAAGAAGTCATCCTATTCTAACATAGATGGTATATCAAATCAAAAGTTAGCAAGATAAACACTTGCCTTAATTTGTAAGTCTTATTTATGTAGAATAGGTGATAGGATTGGTGTTCTGCTCCTCCCCGATCTACAATCCGGTGGTGGTGCTTGTGCAAAAAGCTGGTTATGGGCCTTAGAACCCTAGGAATGGCTCTCCTTCTTACTCTTGTGACTCTCCCTTTTGCTTGGCAACTCATAACCCATGTTTTCTTTACGTTTCATTAGATATAATTCTTTAATTTTAGTGGGTTTATTATCTCTAAATTTTTAAATTTTCAAAATACCCCTACGGGGTGCCGATTTGGCCTAAAAGTGCTCCAGAACCAAAACTAAAGCCCCAGATAGAGTTTCCGACTATCTTGACCCTTCCGGACACACTGGCACACTCAAAATGACTACATGGACTATCAAAAGTGTAAGGAAACAAATTTCCAACTGAGTCCTTTGTAGTTTTGGCTTAATTCCGAACAAAAAATGTTTAAGTGATAGAGTTATTGACCATCCATCAAGCCTATGACATACTAAAGTTGAAGACGTCGCGGCCAAGTTTAAAGCTTCATCAAAATTCCGTGTTTATTGTGCCTCATTTCTGGAAGTTCGTTCGAAGTGTCATTCGAATGCGTTTGTCGTTCGAACAATAATGTCGTTTGAATGAGTTTGCCAACGAGTTCCCATAGTGTCCACTGGAATGTCGTTCGAAGTTTCGTTCGAACAAAAACTGATGTTCTAATGAGATTTCCAACGATATTTCTAATGAGTTCACACATGAACTTTGTTAGAAGCTCGTTCGAACGAGATTGGGTGGGAATAGTTTTTTGGGCAATTTTTGACAATTTTTCCCACTATCCCACTAGTTTTTCCCACTATACTTTTGACAGACTTAATATGAGCGGGAACTAACTTTTTCCACTCAACTTTTTCATACTATTCCATCTCTAAGTGAGTTTGAGAAAAAAAATTCCAAAAAGGGAAAAAGTTCATTGTTTAAATGTTAGTGTTTTTTAAGAAAAATCGTTTAAACATTTGTTTACACCCATAGTTTGATTATCCAAGTTCCATATATATATATATATATATCATTGCTTGGAGTTTGGCACCGGTTTTCATCTCTACAGTTTGAAGAGAATTTTGGGTTTGCTTCTAAATCCCACAAAGAAGAAGAAGTTTGCGTTGATTTACCCACTTGGAGAAAGGCTCCTAGTTTGGGTGACAGTGATCATGTAAAGTCCGATCGGTGGATTCTAAGACCACAATGGAGCTCCGTGGTTATTCGCTAGGTGGAGGTGTCTACAAGAAGAAGCGTCGTGGCTTGAGAGGGATTGAGTCGAGTGTTGTAAGTCTTTATGTCTTGTATTTGTAAAACCATACTTAGTGGATTTGAGGCTAGGTCCATCCGAGGTTTTTTTTCCCATTGTGGATTTTTCCTCATACATCGTGGCGTAGTGATCTATTGTTTATTTTATCTTGCTATATCACCTAGAACGCATGCTTATGTGAAAAGATAAAATTTGTTCTAATCACTACTTGTTTAATTTTGTGCTAAATTAAGTTTGGGTAATGTGTAGTTAATTCAAGTTATTAATTTAATTTGTTAAAATTTGGTTTGGCCTAATTTACTAAAAGGAATTAATTATTTTGTTAGGCAAATTTCTAGGACTTGGATTAATTAATTGTGTTTAAGTGAAATCCAAATTGTGTGTGTGTTTCCATCATATTTCACTTAGTTTAATTTTAATTTGAATAAAAATTAAAAATTTTGAATTTGTTTTAATTGAGCCATCATCTTCGCTTCCGCATCTAAAAAGGAAATTATTACTTTTTGAAGTATAAGAATTTGATAAAATTGGGGCCCTTCGCGTTTTCAAATTGGCATCACAACAAAAACGATAAATTATTTCATAAAAGATCCTTTAAATATTTTGGCTAAAATGGAATTTTCACCATTCTCAAAATTTCCTATTTTTGATGGTTCTAATTACGCGTATTGGAAAGCGCGAATGAAATTGACACTTAAATATATCGACGAGAGGGTTTGGTTATCTGTAGTTAACGGGTGGTCTCCACCAACTCATTTAGTAGATAATGAACGTGTTCCCAAATCGAGCGGTAGATGTAGTGGGAATGAGTTTAAACTTTCAAATTTTAATTCCCGACGTTTAAACGCCTTGTTTAGTGCTGTCACACTAGATGAATTTCGACGCATTATGACGTGTGAGACCGTTAAAGAAGCGTGGGATATTTTACAACTCAATCATAAAGGTACAAGTGTCGTTAAAGCTTCGAAACTAAAAAACCTCACCACTCAATTTGAAACCTTCAAAATAAACGAAAAAAAAACTTTTGATGAATTTTATGCTAGACTTTTCGATATTGTTAATTCATCTTTTAACTTGGGAGAGAAAATACCCGACAACCAATTTTTAAAGAAAATTTTAAGGTCCCTACTCGATAGATTTATTCCAAAAGTGACCGTTTTAAATTGTTTACCAACTTTAGCCTCTACGAAATTAGAAGAGCTTGTAGGTGATTTACAAACCTATGAACTGGACATGTTTCCCTCTAAAACTGAAAAGAAAATTGAAAAGGGCGTTGCTTTAAAAGCCCAAAAAGAGGAAAAAAAAGTAGTAGAGAGTGAGAGTGATAGTGACTCGAAAGATATGGCCTTGTTTACTAGGAAATTTTGATTGTTTCTTAAAATTAACAAAGATAAATTTAAAAATGACTTTAAGAAATTTAAAACTTCTAAGCATGACAATGCTGAGAGGATCCCTAAAACTTCTAAAGAAACTTTAAATAGGGATGAGTCAAATAGGTGTTTTGGTTGTGAAGGGTATGGACATAGGGCTTATGAGTGACCCACTAAACTAAGGAGAGAAGTTAAGCGACCCATTTCATTTAATGCAACTCTTAGTGACAGTGATAGTGATAATGAAGAGGGACCCGATTCCCCCACTAAGCCCAACTTTGTGGCTTTTATGGCTAGTCATGTGAAAGATATTGAGAACTCGTCTATTGATGAAACTTTAACACATGACACTTCAAAGGTCATAGTTTATGATTAACTTATTTTTTAAGGTAGTGAGAGTGAAGAAGAAAGAGAGAGTGAAAATGAAGAAGAGGTTGATGTGAGTGAACTTCAAAATGCTTTTCAAAAATTTTATGAAGAATTGATTAAATTAAAAAGAGCTAATTTGAAGTTAGAAACGAGATTAAAAGAGCATTTCAAGGTCGTTGATGATAGTGCTATGGTGGAAGACCTTAGGACACGAGAGAGAACTCTTCGAGAGAAGCTTGAATATGTAGAAGGCGAGAGAGATAGCCTTAGAGGTTTGATGGAATCCTTAAAAAAGGAGCTTCTTGAGTTTGAAGAGATAAATGTTTTATTAGAGTTTAATATCTTATAATTAAAAAAAAAATTAAAAGACTCTAGGAAAGTAAAATTTCATTTGAAATATAGGTCCGAAAAACTAGATAAAATCTTAGGCACGGTCCAAATAAAAAATGACACTTGTGGTTTAGGCTTCGATACTTGTTATGAATCTACTCATAAATCCAAAACCAATGTTTTAGGAGAATCACCTAGGAAATCCTTTAGAGATCAATCCTTAGGTCCCAATTTTCGATGTGTTTTTTTCTTGTGCACATTTTGGTCGAAAAGGTCATCGTAGGAAATTTTGTTTTGATCTTAAACGAGGTCCTAAAAAATCCTCCCATAAGGAAACCAAGGTAGTAAAGATTCCTACACCCCTAGTTAGTCATTCATCATTAGTTTGGGTTAGGAGATCCGACTTGGTAGCTTTACAAGATAGGGTTTTTTATTCTCATTTACTATCACATGCTTCCTCACTTGCTAAATCTAAAGGTTGAATGTGTTAGTTTTCTTTGCATACTCTAGCTTTTTGTGCTTCATATTATATATCATTGCTAGGTGTATGCATGTTTAGTCATTTTCTAGTCATTGCTCTATTTCATATCTCATGCTAGAAATCATGACTTGTTTATCTTTTGCATTATATTTCCTTCATTTTTGTTTTCTTTAAATGAAAAATACAAAATGATCTTTGTTTATCATTTGGGTTTTTATCTCTTTGTAATTTAAGCTTAATGAAAAATTCAAATGATTTTTGTTTGTCTTTTGAGTATATATTTTTATTTTTGGTTAAAAATTTGAAAAACTCAAAAATATTGTATTTTGTGTGTATTTTAGTTTGACACACTTTATGTGCCATATACTTGTGTTTGAATCCCATCTTTTTTGCTCCCATGTGGCTAAAACTTTTGGTTTAGATTGTCAATCCTTATTATGTTCTTTACCATGCTTACATGGAGTAGTTGGATTTTGTGTTGATTTAAATGGATTCTATTTTTATATGCCTCTATTCACAACATGCACGAGCTCATTTGAAATGTTAACTTCATATGTATATTTGAGCCTTGTGAGGTGTTCTCCTACCAATATTGTCATCTACATATTTGTGATCTAGGAGGACTAGTGCATGTCAAAATCCGTTGCACGTGAGATATGTGTGAGATATAAAGAATGCTAAATATAAATGTGCATAGGGAAGGGCTCCGAAAGGATTTATTATCCTTTGCGAATAGTAAGCCACCGTTTGTTTGGACCTAAAAGAAATACGTGGTCCAAAGGCCTAAAAATAGAATTATGGCATTAAAAAGAAAAATAATTGCCAAGGCCTATTTTATTTTTATAGATTCATTCAAATAGTATATTCTTATTAAGGAAGATTGGATGGTATATCAACGGTTTTCACAATGTCCGTTTATCCTAGTTGTACTTGAAATGTCATGACTCCATTGGTTTGTAGAATCATTAACATGCTAGGCTTGTATGCATTGTGTATGTTTGTTCATTGAGCTCAATTTATATTGTCACATGAGGATATATTCAAATGTAATGAAGTTTGCAATCAATTGAGAACTCTGTGAACATGTTTTAAGTGATTGGGTCTAAATTTAATTGTTACTAGTTCACACCCCAACACTTTCGTTTCCATATGACATATTTTTGCCATACGAGTGTGAAAAGCTTATCTTATTTTATGTCATTTGTGTGTTTATATCTATATTTTTGTACTTATGCTTAGCTTGTATCTATTGTGTATACATATATATGATATTTTGTTTATATCTTTGCCATGTTTAGTTAATCTATTTATGCTTCCATTCATAATTGGTACCTTGTTTGTTGCGTAGTTTGTTTGATATCACATGCTTAGCATCTTATTTATCTATTTGGTATCATTTTTTATCGCATCATAGTTGGTATTCATTTGCATGGATTAGTTATGATTTTGTTGCCTATGTGCTTTAATGTTCTCATCACTTTTTACGCTATTGTATGTTTAGCTTGTTATCCCATTCTTTTCATCCCTTGTTTAGTTTAAGGGAAGTATATGATTTAATTGGGGGTGATAAGTTAAGTTTTGATTATTTAGCCTTTGTTTATTCCTAAACAAAAAGGGGGAGAATGATAGGGGGAGAAATGGTATCTATTCCAATTATAATCGTATGTTAGTTTGGGGGTGATTTATTTTAGGGGGCGACGTCTTTCTAAGTAGGTCATTTGTTTGCTAAAGGGGAGAATTAATTTAGGGGTGACAATTATTTAATTGCATTAACATTTTGATATTCCCTATGCGTTTAATGTGTTTACTTAAGTGTGTAGGAATTCTTCTAAATGGCAACGTTCATCATCGGGCAAAGATATTGATCCTTTGGGTTGTTTGAGTCAAGCATTGTATTTTTATTTTGGGTGGGAAATTTTTGTCAGTCTATTGCAGCTTGACGGCCCTTTAGGATTTTTGTTGGTTTTTGTTCCAGAATAGCCAAAGGGGGAGATTGTAAGGACACAAATTTATAATTGAGTCCTTTGTAGTTTTGGCTCAATTCCGGACAAAAAACATTTGAGTCATAGGATAGAGTTATTGACCATCCTTCAAGCCTATGACATACTAAAGTTGAAGACGTAGCGGCCAAGTTTAAAGCTTCATCCAAATATCGTGTTTATTGTGCCTCGTTTCTACGTCATCAACAATGTTCTATTTTCTCCTAAGGTATGAATGCATTTGAATATATATATAGGAGCTTGGAACATTTTATATTGGGTGTAGTTTATTTAAAACTGTTGTTTATTTTCAGAAAGATTTTATTAAAACTTTAAAATAAAGTATATAACGTTTCTGGGCCAAAAATAGAATTTTTCAACTTTCTGGAAGTTCGTTCGAAGTGTCGTTCGAACGATTTTGTCGTTCGAACAATAATGTCGTTCGAACGAGTTTGCCAACGAGTTCCCATATTGGCCACTGGAATGTCGTTCAAAGTTTCGTTCGAACGAAAACTGATGTTCCAACGACATTTCTAACGAGTTCGCACTGGAACTTCGTTAAAAGTTCGTTTGAACGAGACTTCATTCGAACGAAAATCTTGTTCGAACGAGATTTGGCGGGAACAGTTTTTTGGGAAGTTTTTGACAGTTTTTCCCACTTTTCCCCTAGTTTTCCCCACTATCTTTTTGATAGACTTAATATGAGCGGGAACCAACTTTTTCAACTCAACTTTTTCATACTATTCCATCTCTAAGTGAGTTTGAGAAAAAAAATTCCAAAAAGGGAAAAAGTTCATTGTTTAAGTGTTAGTGTTTTTCAAGAAAAATCGTTTAAACATTTGTTTACACCCATAGTTTGATTATCCAAGTTCCATATATATATATATATATATATATATATATATATATATATATATATATATATATCATTGCTTGGAGTTTGGCACCGGTTTTCATCTCTACAGTTTGAAGAGAAGTTTGGGTTTGTTTCTAAATCCCACAAAGAAGAAGACGTTTGCGTTGATTTACCCACTTGGAGAAAGGCTCATATTTTGGGTGACAGTGACCATATAAAGTCCGATCGTTGGATTCCGAGACCGCAGTGGAGCTCCGTGGTTATTCTCTAGGTGGAGGTGTCTACAAGAAGAAGTGTCATGGCTTGAGAGGGATCGAGTCGAGTATTGTAAGTCTTTCTGTCTTGTATTTGTAAAACCATACTTAGTGGATTTGAGTCTAGGGCCGTCCGAGATTTTTTTTTCCCATTGTGGGTTTTTCCTCGTACATCGTGGCGTAGTGATCTATTGTTTATTTTATCTTGCTATATCACCTAGAACGCATGCTTAGGTAAAAAGATAAAATTCGCTTTAATCACAACTTGTTTAATTTGGTGCTAAATTAAATTTGGGTAATGTGTAGTTAATTCAAGTCATTAATTTAATTTATTAAAATTTGGTTTGGCCTAATTTACTAAAAGGAATTAAATATTTTGTTAGGCAAATTTCTAGGACTTGGATTAATTAATTGTGTTTAAGTGAAATCCAAATTGTGTGTGTATTTCCATTATATTTCACTTAGTTTAATTTTAATTTGAATAGAAATTAAAATTTGTGAATTTATTTTAATTGAACCATCATCTTCGCTTCCTCATCTAAAAAGAAAATTATTACTTTTTGAAGTATAGGAATTTGATAAAATTGGGGGCCTTCGCGTTTTCAAAAAGTGAAATTATATTTTATTTTCCAAATTAAATCCCGACACAACTGACATGCACGTCCCGACTAATTTTGCCATAACTGCCATATTTCTCACTCACGACAACTACAATATGTTCTTATCATTATTATTACTCATTCACTGAGTAATATTCAATATAAATAAATATTAACCCTTATCTTGCTAATTAATATTTATTTTACCGGATTAACTTTCCAAATATAATTTAATTAATCCCAATGAATTCCCAATATAAAAATCAATAAAATTACAGGATGTTACAAGAATTTTGTAGCCCCCTCGAGGTCACTTTTGCAGGTGGGGGTTGCTTCCCTTCATCAAGTTTAGCACACTTTTAGACTATAAATAGGTAGGGATTTGGGTTCATTTTGTTTTAAATGTATTAAAGATGAATTTAGGTAGTTTCATGTGTGTAAAACATGTTTATGAGCCTTGGTATTTCTCACCAAGTAAGACAAATAGGCATTATGTGTAAGTTTTATACATAAATTTGGTAGTGTAAACCATAATATACATCATCCAAAATTAATTTAATTTTTTGTTAAAAATGGAAATGCGAATTTTAAGGGCCATGTTATAAATAATATTAGTTAAACCCTAGACATGGATAAATAGTTATTTGGGATCCAAATGGAATAATAAATTGTGTTTTTACCCCCATAAACTTTGTTAAATTGGTTTTGACTCTGAACTTCCATGAAATAACAGTTTGGACCCTAAAACTTGTTAAAATGTCCTATTTTGACACTAGAAATGATTTTTTGATAATACGTACAAAATAACCTTGGACTTTAGAACAACTATAAAAATTCCCCCAAATATTTATGTAAGTAGAAAATATCTCTAAACTTTTGTATAATAAAAAATTAAACCCTTTATTTTTCATTAATGTGAAATAACCAAAATTGTTTTGTTAAATTATTAAAAGTTCCCTAAATTAGCGATTTGAGGAAATAGTTTCAAATATGTAATGGTTTGGGACTGTAATTTTGTATAGAAATTACAAAGTAACTCAGTCACTTTAGAAAACTATGAAATGAACCTTAAATGAGTATAACTGTAAAAGTATTAAAAAAAGGCGAATATACATGTTTGAGTATATAAAAGCGAATAAAAATATAAATTATACATAAAATGTTTTTGCTTGGTTTGGTTGTTGGTCAAGTATAAAATGTCAACGGATAAAATGAACTTTAAAATGGTGCTTATACAAATAATAATTATGGTGTCATATGGGTATTTTGTTAAATACATTGTAATCCGAATATTCTGCTAAAAACGGTAGTTGGACAACAAGGAAATGAATTTTGAAAAAAGTGAAAAAAAATTCATAATGAAGTAATTAGGGTAAATTTAAGAATGAATCGAAGCCCTAGGGTGCAGATTCATCTTAGATCCCCAAAAAAATGGCCAGTAATGCAATGTTTATGGCATTTATGAGATTTAGTGAACTTGAGGATAAAAGGAAATTTATGAATGGAAATGGATTTGGTAAATTCTAGGTTAAAGGGTTAAATTGTGAATAAAAAATAACCAAAATTAGTATTTCGGGTTTTAAATAACCCATTCCATAGTCATGGGTAACTACATAATATAGAAAATTGGCAAACCCAAGGCATGAAATAAAATCTAGTGTCTAATGTTTGAAAATTATTGGAATATAAAGTATACTACTAGGTGATAAGTAAACCCATAGTAGGTATAAACCCATGTTTAAAACAAGTATTTGTGGATAAACTGATTTTTTTTAAAAGGATAAAAAGATGAAGAGTTAACATTTGGATATGTGTGGAAAAATCCAAGGTGAGGGAACAATCCTAAGATTCGACACGTTTATATGTGAATAATTATTTTCAAGTACGTGGTGTGTGCGCTAAAATGTTGTATTTAAAAAACATCATGAATGTGTTAATTTAAGTATAAATGGATATTTTTTAAGGAAATCAGGCTTTTTAAAAATATTCTAAGAGTATGATTTATTAAAAAAAAAATTAAATATGTGAGTTAGTGGAGTAAATGACATTTTTGAAATAAAATGGCAATTTGTGAAGATAGTAGTTAAATGGCTCCTAGCCGGTTTTAAATGTAAAAAAAGGTCGTTCTCGGTGCACAAGGCTCCTGCTTAACTGAAGGATCTGGGAGAGACAGATGTTGGCTAGCCTTACCCCCATAAAATATGGTTACTACAAATACTCGATAGTAATTTGATGTTTAATTATACTGGTATAGTATTGTATTCACCCTTGTTTTGTTGTTCGATACTATATTGCATTTTGTCAGGGAACCCCTACCTGGCTTTAGCTTATCCCGTTCCTTTTGTTTCAGAAGATTAACTGATATTCCATTTTTTAAGAGAGTTTTATATGTAATTAATTCTTTATTCTTATGCCAGTAGCTCTTATTACTTGAATCCAAGGATGATTCCAAATGGGGTTCACACTTGTCATAATTATGCTTATGTCTTAAAAATGTAATTGTATGCTTACTTGATAATTTACATAAATTAAAATGGGCTAGAAATATTATTTAGGTTGTTTCGCATCACTATACATTTAACGCAGCCGGACTGGATAGGGTTAAATCATGACTAACCCCAAATTTTAGGTCAGGGCGTAACACAAATACCCGCATTTTTCTTAACTAAAATCCTCCAAATGTGGTCCCTAAGACCCCTAAAAAGTCGCCATACACTCTAGGGTTCCTTCCAAAACCTATCCTTAAATCCAATAAGCTTAATATGAACATAAAGCCCGAAAATATAATTAACTAATTAACTTTATCCAATAATTAATGAATAATTATAAATTAATACTAATATTTATTTTAAATAATTTTCAAAATGTGTGGCATTCCAACTAGGCACATAATAAAATATATGCATAGACAAATCATACAAAAATGTTGATGCGTGTTAGAAATACCAACAAAAGAATGCAAAAACAATAATACCTTAAAAAACACATGCAACGATAGATGGAACTGAATAATTTACTCACAAGAAGGCCCTTCATGACCTTGTATTATTTCCAAATGCTAAAGAAAACTATAATACCTCATATGGAACTATGTCGTCATATCATCATCACTCAAAGAAGAATTAGGTCATGTATTACTTCAATTAAATTTGATCTTGTATGTAGTATAATAGGATTTAATTTGATATTTTAAGAGAATTTAACATAGGGTATTTAGACAAACTATAGTGGGTTTTGTTTTATAATGTCTCAGTTAATATTTAGTGTTATACATAATTAGAAAGGGTATTTTGGTCAAGAATATACTAGGGGATCTCTAATTACGAATTAGAGGTATCCCTTAATGGAGATGGATGTCCTCACAAAGAGAGGGGCCAAGTATGATCTTTCAAAGTGTGGGAATTATGTCAAAATATCATATTATACCAGGGGTAAAAGTTAAAATATCACTATTGTTAAAACTAACTAAAAACTCAATAGAAACACTATATTCATAGGTGGTGATATCACATTAATATCAGTTGTCACATTAGTGACAGTGATGAGGTCTTAGTGACACATCAGCATTTTTGATTACTTTCGATTATTTTCCTTGTGAAATGATAAATAAATACTAACACGACATTACCATGTAATCATCGTCACTAGATTTACAATTTATATTGACACGACAATATTACATATATCACATTGGCTTTAAAATTTAAGATAACCATTTTTAACTAAAGATAATATTTTAAGCTAAAGTCATTGTTGAGGATATTAAGGGTAATTCATCGAATAAAACCCCTTATATCTTTAAAAATAATTTATAATAAACATATATTCACCAAAAATTAAGTTCCTATAATTTGGAGTTCAGTTGGCCAAATTTGGCACGGATAATATTCAATAAAGAAAAAAAAAGGAAGATTAAACATTATATAAACTATTTTTTAGAGACTAAATATGAATTTATCCCTTAAACACTTCATTAAAATTTAGGAATTTTTAATTTAACCCCCACTTGTTGACTCATTATGTGACGTAATACCCAACTCGCTAATTTCGTAAACTCATCACCCAACTTTTAACATAACACTAACACCATCAGAAAACTCAAAGGAACACAAACACAAAGTATGTAATGAGTATGGCAAGATTACTAGGATTTCAGATTCGTTTACTGTTTTTTCTGGATTATGATTAATTAGTCTAACTCAAAATTCCATTTTCTAACTAAAAATTGTACAGAATCTCTTCGCGAAAATTTCGAATGATGAAAAAATGAAAATTCGTTTCAAAATATTTTATATTTCTTTTTAGATGGAAAAAAATTTAGTTTCCCTTAAAAACATCATTCCTAAGCATTAAATGTCAAACATAAGAATGAACCATCAAATGACTTAATATAAGCATAATCCATCAAACATAAGCACCTAAAATCACAGAATATGAATAAAATTATCACTTCTGAGCATTTTATGTCAAAAATAAGCATAATCCATCAAACATAAGCATATAAAAAAAGAATATGAATAAAATAATTAAATTGGAGAGCTTGATAAATAATCATATTTGAATAAGACATTTCCTAATAGGTCTTATCAAAATATTTTTTTTCTTAATAGGTCTTATTTATACGTGTAGTGAATATTCACTACATGTTTACAAATAGGACATATTGGATCAAAAATATTTTTTCATGGGACCTCTTGGAGGAAAAAAAAATATCGTAAGACCTGTTGAACTACATACTTAATAAATGGGACTAATTGGTAAAAAAAACTTATTATATCACTCTCGTAACTATTTTAATGAATATCAAAATTTTAAAATAATTAAAATATTTATAAAAAATTTGCGAATCAAACTAATTAAGCACACACTAACAAAATATCGGTAAACTTCACCGAATCCTAACAATTAATTTAAATTAGAATCATTGTTGAAATAATGAAATTACAAGATGAAAGAATAATTCTCATCAAAATAATTGACTTACAATAATTGTTGCAATACTTAAATTGCAATAAAAAAAATCCTCCCCAAAAATTCCTCCAAAGTGTTATCGTTTTGGGTTCAAATGCTCTTAATTGACTAGATTTGAGTTTGTAAAAATCCCAACACTTTTAATTAAGGTATTTCATGAAATTGTGTGTTTAAGGAAATTGGGACTTTTTCCATTGTTTTTTATTTACACAAATCACTGAAGGAAACCATTCACAAAGTCTTTGTCAAATCCCAAAGTTATTGGAGTTTTGGGAAGAGTCCATGTACTTTGGGATCCTCTTTTTTTATTCTTCTTGTTACCCATGATTTTCATCAGCCAACAACTTGAACTTTTCCACATTTTTTTTCTTTTCATTATTATGTTCTTTATTTCTATCCCAATTTGCATTTTCATCACTGTTGACATTCAAACTAATTTGTACCTTCAAAATTTTATATTTTCAAATTCCATCAAACTACTAAGTTATGAGTCTTTTAAAGATCTTTACAAAAAGTTATAGCAAAACATCAATTACCACACAGCAAATTCATAAAAATCTTTTAGTACAACTGTGTTGATCGTGTCATATCACGCCATATTCTAACAAATTTTATATATCAATTCATTTATTTTCCAAAATCCCAAAGAACCTACAAAATATTAAAGGGAATGCGAGAATTTATTCCTAGGTTATAAGAATACTAGCTATAACACGTGTCGATTGCACGAATATAATTTTAAGTGTTTATGTGTCTCTCAAACATTAGAACAACATGACTCCAATGCCATGTTTATCACCCCGACAACACATGTGGTGGTTAGAAAAAAACACCTTTAGAGTTTCTTACCATAATAAAATTCAAGATACAAATTTATATGCATTATAACACCTCTAAAAATAATTTTTGAAAGAGAAATATAAGATGAAGAAAGATACAAACTTTACCATTATGTCTTTTTACCATGGTTAAATTCAAGATGTAAATTAATTTTTATTACAACACCTCTTAAAATTATTTTAGAAAGGGACCTATAAGATTAAAAAAGATTGAAACTTGGTTACCGTTTACAAATAATATTAGGGTTCATCTTGAGAAATAAATAATTAATGCATATTGATCATACTAATCATATAAATAATAGGAGGGTTTATCTTGTAATAGGGGAGTTTAATACAGAGAAACGATATTTGTATGTGTTTGACTTGAGCAACTTCGATTGCGCCTACGTATCCATCATAGTCGGAATCAAAGTTAGCGTAATTATCAAGATCGTAGTATTCATCGGAAAACTCATTTGTGGTGGTTTCTCGGAGAGGTTGAAGGTGGTGAAACTCTTCTCAACACATCTCCAAAACTCTTCTCCGAACTCTTTTTCTAAAACTTTAAGAAAACTCTTAAGACAGGGAAACTCATCTTCTCCTAAGGAGCTCTCTATCTTATATGTAAGGAAGTGAACTCTATTTATAGAAAAACCCACCCAAGTGGGATGCCACGAGCCAAATATTTGGTGGAGTCATGTGTAAAATAACATGGGGGACGTATATCATCTTTTCAATTTCTTGTGTCCCATAACATATGTTGCACCCTCAATACTAGAATATTGTCTAGTTAATGTATAAATAATACACAAATATGCTTGATATCCTGGACGCACATAATAATACCTCAGTCGCATAAACACATGGACTTTTATCAATATTAATCATCTCTAATCTCATTTAATATTTAAATGAGAGGCTTATCATTAAGCCTCTCCTACATTTTTCCCGTCGTACATATAGTTGATATATTGATGCATGTCTGAAACATATCGACTGTATGTACGAAAAACCTTTAGTCGATTTTAATATTTTCGATCAACCCGTGGATCGTGGTTAATAATCTCATATCTAATTTTAATTGATGATATAATTAAATCTCATATCTCATTTTATGTACATAGAACTTATAGGTTATTTCGATGGATCTCGTGATCATTCTTTTCAGACGAATGATATACTATGAGTGTTGCCCCCATTACTTTTTAAATGAACATAAATCAACGATTTTATTGTGGTTGTTCGTAATTCTGGTTTGGTAAAATTTATTATCATGGACACATAATAACTACTTCATCATTCGGTTTCATCATTCTCAACTAATCTTAGTGGAAGGATTATTATTGTTTACATAATAACTACTTAATCGTTCTCTTTTAATCTTTTAGTGCATCCACATATTTTTGACTCGTCTAAATCCCGACGAGATTTCTTGTGCATGCACATATTATTGACTCGTCCACGTGTTATTGACTCAACCATAGGGTTATTGAAGTTACTACTTCTTCTCCTGCTATTGAGATAACTCATGCTTTCTCATTATTTTGCATAAGTCTTGTCCTTATGCCTCTTAGAACCAATATTTTAAAGTAAAATATGACTCCATAACAATGAAAACCACTTGTTAGGGTTTTTTGCAAACTCACACTTACGAGGTGACTTAATAATTAAAACACACTTGATAAGATTTCTCGCAAACTCCACCTATGAGGTGACTTAACAATGAAAACACACTTGTTAAGGTTTTTCGCAAACTCACACCTATGAGGTGACTTAATGAAAACACACTTGTTAAGATTTTTCTTCCACCGTTATAGGTGACTTAACAATGAAAACACACTTATTAAGATTTTTTGCAAACTCCGTCGTTAGAGGTGACTTGACAATGAAAACACACGTATTAAGATTTTTTGTAAACTCCACAGTTAGAGGTGACTTAACAAAGAAAACCCACTTGTTAAGATTTTTCTTCCACCGTTAGAGGTGACTTAATAATGAAAACACACTTGTTTAAGACTTTTTGCAAACTCCACCGTTAGAGTTAACTTAACAATGAAAACACACTTTTTAAGATTTTCGTAAACTCCACCGTTAGAGGTGACTTACCAATGAAAATACACTTGTTTAATATTTTTCGTTAACTCCATCGTTAGAGGTGACATAACAATAAAAACACACTTGTTAAGATTTTTCGTAAACTCTACTATTAGAGGTGACTTAACAATGAAAAAACACTTGTTAAGGTTTTTTGTAAACTCCACTGTTAGAGGTGACTTAACAATGAAAAAACACTTGTTAAGATTTTTTGTAAACTCCACCATTAGAGGTACCTTAACAACGAAAACATACTTGTTAAGATTTTCGTAAACTCCGCCTATAACAGTTACTTTACAATGAAAACCACTTATTAAGATTTTTTGTAAACTCCACCTATAATGGTAACTTAACAATGTAAACCACTTGTTAAGTTTTTTCGTAAATACTCCACCTATCACGGTGACTTAATAATAAAAAAATACTTGATAATATTTTTCGTAAACTCCACCTATAACGGTGACTTAACAATGAAAACCACTTGTTAAGATTTTTCGTAAACTCCACCTATAACGGTGACTTAATAATAAAAATCCACTTGTTAAGGTTTTTCGCAAACTCCGCCGATAAGGTGACTTAACAATGAAAACACACTTGTTCAGATTTTTCGCAAACTCCACCTATAAGGGTGACTTAACATTGAAAACTACTTGTTAATATTTTTGAAAACTCCACCTATAACGGTTACATAACAATGAAAACCACTTGTTAAGATTTTTCATAAACTCCACCTATAACGGTGACTTAACAATGAAAATCACTTGTTAAGATTTTTCTTAACTCCACCTATAATGGTTACTTAATAATGAAAACACACTTGTTAAGATTTTTTGCAAACTCCAACTATGAGGTGACTTAACAATGAAAACACACTTGTTGAGATTTTTCGTAAACTCCACCTATAACGGTGACTTAACAGTGAAATCCACTTGTTAAGATTTTTCGCAAACTCCACCTATAACAATGACTTAACAATGAAAACCACATATCAAGATTTTTCGTAAACTCCACCTATAATGGTGACTTAACAATGAAAATCACTGTCAAGATTTTTCATAAACTCCACCTATAACGGTGAATTAACAATGAAAACCACTTGTTAAGATTTTTTGTAAAATCTAGTGACTGCTTGACCACTTGCCAATTTCGGTAAGTTTTGTTTTGTTCGTAATATAATATGCCTCTGAGGAGAACTTACCACACTATTGGTAAAAGTTTTCGTAATATGATGTCATATATGAAGGATGACTATGACTTTGTGTTGTCAATTTCTGATTGACAACTAATTAATACGTTTGAACTCTCTACGAAAGAAACATAAAAAGATTTTGTAATGGTCTTCTTGGACGTTACTATACTTTTAAGGTTCTTCAATCTAACCATGTCATGGATGATGTCAAAGAATATTTAAACTACAAGCTACATTACATCATAATATCCATTTTCCCCCTTTATTTTATCTTCATCTCAAGATAAAATAAAATAAACTACATATATCATTTACATTGCCTACCCGAAAAAATGAAAGCAACCTAATCATTACATTTCATAGGGTATATCTCAAACTACCATATCTTTGAACAATGGCTTGATGTCAGCGTCGCTTCATATCTTCTCATTCAGAAGCGTCTGCAAAATAATATTTTTCTGACACTACAATATATTATTACAAATGGTCAGTAAAAATTAGGAAATATCAAAGTATAATTCTCATCATCCCCCCTTTATTTTATTTTTATTTGATTTTATTTTTATTTGATGTCATAAAATAAAAATCAAATAAAGTCTGAAGATATTTTTTTAATGAATCATAATGTATGAATATGGTGTACAAACATAGGATAATGTTTACAAGTGCCATAAAATACTCAAACAAAACTTCATTATGCTTCCTCTGTCCAAAAAAAAATCTATATACCAGATTTAATGATTTTAAAGCTTCTCAAATCATCAGTGTAACTCGAGAATTTAGCATATCAATTTGGGTAGTACCATATGGAAATGGTACATATATCAAAATAAATACTTTCTCCTAGTGAAATAAAATCAAGTATTCATGCATTCTTGAACGTTTGGGATGTTTGAAACAAAGATAAAATAATATTGTAAGGACACACACACACACACATACACACACACACACACACACACACACACATATATATATATATATATATATATATATATATATATATATATATATATATATATATATATATATATATATATCTGATTCATCTCACAAGCATAATCCAGGTGTGTCGTATAATTTAAGATTGTCCGTACATTCTCTTTTCCAAAATTGTTATATAAACATTCAATTATATCAACAATCAACAAACTTTTATACCATGCTTCATAATCCCTAAAGTACATATACATTTAGATATTCAACCTCATGTCATCTATATTTTCTCATATAAAATGCACAAAAATAAATCTTACTTATTCAATAATGTTTTAAAGTAATAAAAAAATCTTTTATGAGAAAATACATGTAACGTTATCAAAAGAATCAACTTTAAATGAAGGATGCTTCAACAAATTTAAAATGAATTTATCCAAATTTCTAGAAACATCACACAATTATTTCTATATTTTATTTTTTATTTTATCCCCATAAAAATAAAATAATTTCATTGTTCAACCATATTCAAGAAACATATTCGTAAATATTTTTAATACTCTAATTTTAATTTGCTGGTAGATATGATGTCCGAGGAACCACATAAACTATAAATTTTAACATGTGTCAACTAGTATTTCAATATGTAATCTCGAATAATAGTCACTAACACGTAATATGAAAATATCAATGAGATATTCTCCATTCATACCAATTTACTGTAATCGTGGCATTTATTTTGTGAGCATTATTCAACATATCTCTCTCTCTTTAAACGCGAGGTATCATAAAAGATTGATCAGAGATCCTTTAGAAGCACATGTTGACTAATGACTATTGACTAGTCTCTTAGTCAAGTTCAAGATGAGGGTTTTCTCATGAACCTCAAAAGCAAACCTTAAGTTCCTTAAAACACCAAAAACATAAAACGAGGGACCTCAAAAACTTTGGTAAAGATCCTGGTCCGAATTTCGTGTTGAATCGCCTATCCTATTATAAATACCATATGAAATCTATGGTGACTCGACGTTTTGAATAATAGGTCATCGATTATAATGGTGTATCACTTCAAAATTTAGTGATGGACGATCGGGGCTTTGATCGGAGAGATGAGGCGTCGTTGCTTGTTATCAAAACAAAGTTTTCAGGTATGTAACCCGTAGAAACTTAATGTTTAACGGTTAGAGATCTATCAACTCGAGGTTTCTCAAAGCAATGTCCATCGATTTCTACCAAAGGTATGCACATATAAGGTACATCAGACTTCAATTTCTAGATGACATACAAGATGATGAGTCGACTTGCGTTGTTCAAGGTGTTTCGGCGTTATACCCTCCAAGGTGTTTCGGATTGAATCAGTGTGGTGTGTAACCCTTATCTTACTTTATGGTTAATCGATTTTAAGTATTCCCTGAGTCATTTGATTATACGGTTAGGTTTAGGTTTTGAGTTTCTTCGAACGGGTTTCTTCGAAAGATGTTGTGGTTCAGTCTGAGATTCATTGGGAAGAGGTTCATCGGAGCAAAGGTCCATGGGTTTCTACTGGAGGTAAGGTTATTTGGAGCAAGCATATGGAAAATATCAAAGGTTCCTCGGTATCTGACTCCAAAATGTATAAATCACTAACGAGAATATTAAAAGATTTATCTTTATCAAATTGATAGTGTACTATTGCTAAATTCTCACACGGTATGGGAAATCTAAAAAAAATTATATGACAGAAGCTTTTTGTTGTTGTACTCAAGTTATATAGGGTTATCCATAAGTGTACTACAATTTTTTCTAATCAATCTGTGACAGATACACACATGCCTACTCATGTGTCCTATTAATGTACTGTATGAGCATGTGATTTTGAAAATATCTCAATATATCAATACGTAAAATATTATCAACTTGCACTATTTTATTATTTACTCTTAAAAAAGCACATGACTTATGGCTTATTTACTTTTGGTTAGTACCTTCTACTTTCGGTCGTTCAGCGACAGGAACACAATTAATCTATTACAGTCTATCAATTAATTTAATCGAGGTACATCATTTGCCTTTTCAAGATGTCTCTTCATGACAGCCTTTTTTTTCATTTAGTCACTTCATTGTAAATAGTTTAGGCCAAATGATCATCCAATTAGGTTTTTTAATTCCTATAGAGATAATTTGAATTCCATAGTCTGGATAACAATTACATCATGTTAGCATTCATACTTCAAATGATAGCTCCTTTTTCAACTTCTCCCATGTGCGAAAATATACATGATTCTGAATAGTTTCATCAATAAAAATCTACACAAACACATATTTTTCGCCCTTTTATGTAAATATAATGTCTAAAGCATATTTGCAAAATAGAAATCTTAACTAATATTTACATATAAATATATCATAGTTTTTATATAAAGCATGAGAGGTCATAAGATAGAAATATTGGATTCCTTATCTGAAATAGAGTTGAACATTTCTCTGGTGAATGTTAGAGAAGAATGTTATTTTGTCAACTTCTTTCCTCTATCTCCATCCACTTTTTCAATCACAAATGAGGCATTACACTATAAAAATCATGAATACCTCCCCAGCGGAGTTATCAAATGTAAGAGGGGAGTTTAATACAGAGAAACACCCAATTTTTGTATATGTTTGACTTGAGCAACTTCGGTTGCACCTACATATCCGTCATAGTTAGAATCAAAGTCAGCGTAGTTCGCGGGTTCATATTATTCGTCGAAAAACTCATTTGTGGTGGTTTCTCGAAGAGGTGGGAGGTGGTGAAACTCTTCTCAACACATCTCCAAAACTCTTCTCCAAACTCTTTTTCTAAAACTCTCTAAGAAAAATCTTAAGACACGAAAAATCATCTTCTCCCAAGGAGCTCTCTATTTTATATGTAAGGAAATGAACTCTATTTATAGCAAAACCAACCCAAGTGGGATGCCCCGTGTCAAATATATGGTGGAGTCATGTGTCAAACAACATGTGGGAACATATGTCCTATTTTCAATGGCTTGTGTACCCCAACATATGTTGCACCCTCAATACTAGAATATTGTCAAGCTAATGTATAAATAATACATAAATACGCCTGATATGCTGGACGCGCATAATAACACCCTAGTCGCATAAACACGTGGACTTTTATCAATGTTAATCATCTCTAATCTCATTTAATATTTAAATGTGAGGCTTAACATTAAGCCCCTCCTACACATCTCATAATAAGTCTCTTTATTAAACTAGCCAGATCATATTGATCATACTTACAAAAGCATTCAATGCATGATCTATAGATATCAACCCCAAAAAATGCCAAGGTATTCATTTCTCACAATAAATCTAAATTGCATGGACATTTTAGAACGCCCACATGTCTAACACCATATATGGAAAATAGATAAGAATACTACATAACATTCTTTAGAAATGATATAGTTTGAATTTTAAAATTATGAATAAAAAACAGATACATTACAAAGGAAAAAATAACTCACATGATAGAAGTTATCATGTTATCTCCCCATTTAATCAATTTATGATCATATCTCAATTCATTTCCAATGCTACAAAATATTAACAATTTTAATCATTTTCTCTATGCAAAACTGAAATTGCATTAGTATGGAATTTTGTAATCCACGGTGAAAAATGTCAAAATGGAAGCATCAAATGTTCCAAAAATATATTTAACGATGCTCAAGTCTAAAATAGGACTACTTTAGATGATCATTAGCCAACATACTTATCCATCTAACATAAACTCATATGTATCCATTAAACATAAACTCAAAATTCAGTTGTGAATTTGTAATATTGATACATCTATCTAATCAAATGACAACAAAGGTATGGTTTATAATAAATGACATATTTCATCCTACCAACTACCAACAATATTTCAAACGATTCAATAAAAATTTTAAATCAAATTTTCTTGTAAGAGCATGAACAAAACAAAATAACTTGTGGAATTATGAATCATATTTCCTTGTAAGAGATTAATTGTAAATTTAAAATAAAATTTTCTTGTAAGAGAATGGAGAAAACAAAACAAAGTGTGAAAATATCAATCATATTTCCTTGTAAGAGCAGTTGTAAAATTCTTAGCAAGGCTGTAGACTTATTCATGAAACACACCAATGTGATATGTTTATAACATTCTCCATATGCAACCTCAACAGCACAAGCAATTGCATCCATCTAAATACATCTTTGAGTTATTTGAGGTTTCGTCCTTACAAATTATTTGATATTAACTTTGGCCTCTATTATTTTCACTTCTTGGATTTGACCCCAAAGTAAATTTTAGCAAAGCAAGAAATGTAAAAAAATATTTTCTGCAATTTTTGTGGCACTTTTGGCATTGCGAAATCATTTTCAGGGTCAAACTTTAAGAAATAAAAATTATGGGGTTAAACTCATTAAAAAAATACGTTAAACCGAAATAACCAACATTTTATTGTCTATTTCTCCTTAATAAATTACACAATGTTCACTTCACAATTTTCATATAACACGTGCATAAAACACTAGTGTCGCTACTTGAACATGTCTACGACGTTTTTTGTCCGATAATATTTTAAAATTATGAATCATGTTGCATGTATACTTAAATTATCTTCATATTCTCACAAACCTAGTCTCCATAATTTACACGCATATATTACATTAAATATGACCCCAACTCATTGCTTACATCACTACTTAAGTCTCTATCACCAATAAATGTTTCGTGTCTACGTCACCATCATTTTATATGATACCCGAATTCATAAAATATAATTCATTTCTACTTATTCATAGAGTGAACAATTGTGAGATACTAAGAATATTTCATTGAAACAATGGGGTTGGTTGAGCGGTTGATTACTCATAACTAAGGGTCTTGCCCCCCAAGATAATGAGTTCGATCCCTTCCATCAACATAAACTTGAGGTCATGGACTGCAGAGAGTAATCTTTGTTTCAGAAGCCTTGTTTGGTGCGGAAAGAATAGTTCGAGGTGCGTGAAATCTCTCCCAGGATGGTTAATCCTCCATATTATGATAACCAAACTAAATACTAAAGAATCAAAAACTATTTACAATATTATTTAGAACAAAATGAAAGTTGAATGTTTCGTATTACTTAATAGAATAGATAATATTAATAATGGAGTTCCCTACCAAACCATACAAATGATATAAACATGAATCAATAGTTTTTGAATCAATAATTTTCCAATAATGACTTTCAATCATTCAATAAACTATTTAATTCAGAGTTTTCAGTGGAAAATATTACAACGAACACATTTAGCTCAAAATCCATCGGTGCCAAGATATATAAGCTGTTGTACAAAAGAGTCATCCGTAATAAAATGAATATTTTTCTATATTTCCCAAATGTTTATTTCTTAAACCCAAACCCACAAATTTCTATACTAATGTGAGAGAGGAGTAATAGTTATAAAGTGAGTGTTCAAAGTCAAACACCATGTTATAATGTTCAAGCTGCATGAATTTTTCTTTAAAAAAGCAGTACTATTACAAATGAAGAAAAAAACACAATATAAAAAAAACCAAACATAATTTCTCTCCTATAAATAAAAAAAGAAAAAAAGTATTTGAAACGATGTAGTGGTGTTTAAAACTGCTTTTTAAAAATAAAAAGTAGGTAATGTTAGGTCACCTGATTTGAAATTGAATCTAGTGAAAACCTTAAATTCTCTAAAATACTTTTAAATCCAAAGTCACCCTTAATCCAAAATGAAAATAAAAATAAAAATAAATAAAAAAGCGATGTGAAACCTAAGAAACCATCATAAGTCAAAATTGCAGACTCATAACTACACCCTTCTTTGATAGTGTTTAAAACCCGAGCCTATGAAATTACAACCTGTAAAATGAAATAAAAACAAAGAAACTCAAGGAATAAGTATGGTAACTCAAGAATAACTACGATAACTCTTTTATTTCAAACAATAAGTACCTAAAATCTTGACATGTAAAAATTCACCAAAACAATTAACATTCAACAAACTTAAGTTGCATAATAATTCCCATATGTAGACCTAAACACGGATTTATGCTAAATATTCTTAGTGGATTCTTGAAGTTTATATCACCGAACCTGTTAAATAGATATTGAGTATAAAAACTAGGTGTACTGTTTTATTTCTTGTTCGACTTTTTCAAAGCATTCTTTCAAAACTTCATCTCTCTTATAATATATCTTCATCATTTATCGAAACCAAATTAAACTAAAAAATTCACAAAACCATAATCCAAACACAATGGAAACACTATCCAATTGTGGTAATATACAATACAAAATCTATATGTAATTGCAATAACTAAATAACCATCTCTAACGTCCTATTTAGGAGTTTCAAAAATAAGAGAAAGGAAGAGAGAGAGAGAGAGAGCGAGAGATCCGTTTTTCTATTTTTTGAGAGTTTTTTTAGAGGATAAAGGAAGGGAAAGGGGGGAAGTTCACATAATTTTAACCAAATGTTTCTCTCCAAAACATTCTCTCCAAATTGGACGAAAAAGGGGGGAATAGAAAGTTACATATAATTGATAAAAACTGACTGGCTCATATATACATCACATTTTCCTATCTTCTTCTACTACTTCACAAGATAAATGCAAGATCATATATAAATTATATGCACTTAATTACATTTCATGATTTCTCAGAGCATTCCCAGAGCATATTCTCATCATAATAATATCTCCAACAAGTATGTTGTTGGAAACAGCTGTCTACCAGTTGTTAGTGTGCAAATCTTTGAAGTGCCTTTAGCTTGTGTCCGGCATCGGTGGGATTGTAAATTTGACTAGAGTTAATATAATCTTTTTTATACTAAAGTTCATCCCTTTGGAAATTTAATGTTCTATGGGTATGTGGGGAAGACCCAATGGGCCAAGCACACACGCACGTGCGCCGCCACCTCCATCCATCCGAGTCGTGCCCCGATCCGAGTCTTGGATCTTGGGCTCATTAAGAAATAATTTTTTTGGTTTTTGTAAACAAAGAACTGCTTTCTCTATGAAAATTTTCTTCATCCATTAAATAATAAATCCTCCCCAGATTTATTATTAGGGCTCAAGCAATTATTACGAATGGATGTACATGGACCGAATTGATTCTTTTGCTTTATCAATCCGTATTATCGAATTATTGGAGGTTGTTTTACCCTAGGGTGACGAGGCTTTTAAGATTGTCAGCACATATTTGGAAGAGCCGCGAAACACCTTAAAGAGAGCGACATTGTCCGCGACTCAACCGTTTTGAAATTCTTATTTTTTCTGTCAACGAATATTTGCTCATCATTGGGTAAGTTCGATCCTTTTAATTTTGCATTTAATTTGATTCTACAATAACAATTTTAAGGTGTTCTACAATTCTGCCATGGACAAAAATTTCTCAACCAACCTTAACTACTCTTTCAAATATAAAGGCCAATATTTTAAATGTTGGAGCAAAAAATTTCTATTTTATTTAGCTATGAAAAAGGTCGCATCTTGTATTCAATTTGACGAACCCGTAATGAATAATCCACTAACCGTTGAGGAAAGCAAAACTATTCGGAATCGGGAGGAAAATGATTTTTTGTTCAAGAATTATATTTTTAATGCTCTAAGTGACGAACTTTATGACTATTATGTCAATTATAAAACTGCAAAAGAAGTTTGGGAAACACTTTTGAAAAAATATGACACGGAGGAGGTAGGTGTTAAAAATATGTCGTCAGTCGTTATTTGAAATTTCAAATAACGGATGATAAATCTGTTGTGGCTCAAACCCATGATTTATAAATGATTGTCCATGAAATTATTTTTGAGGTCATGGGTAATCTAAAGAATGTTCAATAGAGTCACTCATTACTAAATTGAGAATTGAGGAGGAATCCCGAAAACAGGACTACAAAGATGAAATTCTTGTTGTGTCTAACAATAAAAATTAGAAAAAGAACCACACTCCAGTTGTTTTGAAGGAAAATGGGAAAAATATGAAATTTCAAAAAAAAGAGCCACAACCAGAATTTTAAAAATCAGACTGAGACTCAGAATAAGAATAAGAACCCTATAAATGGATAGTCTAGCAAATTGGGACAGTTTTTCTATTTTAAGTGTGGCAGGCCTGGCCATATGGCTCACAAATATCGCAATGTGCCACACGCATAAGAGAATATGATCGAAGAGCACCTATGTGCTATGATTTATGAAATCAACATGGTTAGCAGTGCCGAAAGGTGGTGGGTGGATACTGCTGCTTCTCGCCATATTTGTTATGACCATACTCTTTTTAAGACTTATTCTAAGACTGCAGATACGAAGGTATTATTAGGTGATTCTCACTCCACTGAAGTTGTTGGTACTGGAAATGTGGAATTAAAGTTCACTTCGGGAAAAACTATGATCCTCAAATACGTTCTTCACACTCCTGAGATAAGGAAAAATTTGGTTTGGGGTTATCTTCTTAACAAAGTTGGTTTTACTCAAATAATTGGTGTTGATTTATGTACTTTGAACAAAAATGGAATTTTTGTAGCCAAGGGTTATGCCACTAATGGGATGTTTAAGTTGAATGTTGATGCTATTAATAAAATTTAATCTTCCACTTATATTGTTTATTCTTTGGCATGCTAGAATTTGTCATGTCAATAAAAGACTTGCTAAAAATATGAGCTTTTTAGGATTACTTCCAGGATTATCATTAAATGATTTTGATAAATGGGAATGGTGTAGTCAAGGAAAAATAACTAAGACACCATGTAAATCTGTTTTTAGATAATTTGAACCACTTGATTTAATTTATTCATGTATTTGTGAATTGGATGGTGTCATACCTAAAAATGGCAAATATTATTTTATAATTTTTATTGATGATTGTTCTGATTATTCATTTGTGTATTTGATGTAAAATAAAAGTGAATCGTTTGAAATGTTTAAAATTTTCTTTAGTGAAATTGAAACTCAATTTAATCATCAGGAAATTAAAAGGTTACGTAGTAATAGAGGCATCGAATATGATTCTGCACCATTTATTGAATTTTATAAAACCCATGGTTATTATTCACGAAAAAACTTCCCCTTATTCGTCCGAAATAAACTGTAAAGCTGTGACACCCCGCCTAATTAAATACCGGGCGATCACTCCTTTATTAAATTAAATCAATGTAAATAGTTGGTTCATTCTTAGCATCACTGTCGATAAAAATAATTTTTTCCAATTTAACACCCTAAATAATTAAGCTAAGTGTCAAAAACATTTTTCTTACAAACTTCCAAATTTTAATTAAAGAAAAGATTTACTTATACCAAACAACATTTCTACAATATAGGATCACACCACGAAGAACTAAAATAAAACCATACATTCGTCAATCGAATGTCAACATAATAAAACCAAACATCATAAACTATCCTGAATAAATCCCATAAAACAATATTGGAATAACTGAAAATATAAAAAAAAATCCCAACGAGTAAATGAAATGATGAAAGGGGCGACACGTGCCCAATAAATGAGAGTAATAAGAGTGGAGTCAATAACAGAAGCCGTCTACTCAAGTGACCTGCAACTTCCACCTAAGCTGTAGCTCGTTCTTCTCAAAGGATCCTAAGCAAGACGCCCCTGTGGCTGGGCACCTGAAAATATACATATATATACACAAGGGAGAGAGAGAGAGAGAAAGAAACGGGTCAGGGCCCGAAAGTGTGTTTGATTTTTAAAATACGTTAAGCAAGTATTTAAATTGATACAGGCCAATGCAAATCATATTAGTTCGACACTCTCTTGAGAAATTCTCACCTCTCTTCTAATGTGCACGCCTATCGTACTAACCTTCCCAAATAGTCTAGTTTATCTTAACTTACTCATAAGTTTTCAAAACCGGACGATGACAATGTTTTAAAAAGGTTACTTTCAATTAGTAGCACTACTCTCGTTTTAGCTTCATTAAATTATAAAGTTTACCAGTGCCTTCTCATACTTTCACAAAACAAGTATTTATTATAGCGTCAACAACTATGTCCTACTTATCAAATCCCAGTAGGCAGTTAAAGTATATAACCTCATATATATATTAACTACTCGGATAATATATATATATATATATATATAACAGCACCCCAACTAAACTATGGTGCGGGCATACTCTGCTATCCAATCCCCGTATCGCTCACACAAAGGGAAATACAAGTTCGGAATCACTCTCGAACTGTATTAACATATACAAAACAACGTTGAGGCGAAGCATAGATTCCAAGTCCAAGAGGTCAGTACATACCCACACGTCTCTTAGGACCGTACGACTATCAATCTGATAGCCCGTACCTAGGATCTCTATCTTCTAGGGTACAAATCAATATCCCCCATAAAGCAACACAGGATAAGATCGTCCCAGCGCGGTAACCTCGGGGATAGCAAGTAGCGCGGGTACGTTTTTCACATGTATATAATATATGTACACACAATCATATAATTATACCCATTTTATCACATTAATATAGGTGCCTCTCGTAACCCATAGTCATAACATTTATCCTTAATTTCTCATTATTATGATTACGTATAAGGTTTCGTCTCTAACCTTAACTCGAAGGGTTTTCTCACTAGCTATGTGACACTCGTGGATTCTTTCCATCCAAGTAGCAAAATCAGTAGGTAAACGTCTATTCTCTATCATAAGTATTTGACGTAATCTCTCACTTGAATTACGTAGTTTCCTCGTCGTTTAAATAATTGTCCCTAAAATACAATTATCATCTCATAAAAAGTTCTCAACACTTAATCATATGCCCTACTGGTCTCTCCTATATCCCAAAATATTTTATTCATAAAGCCCAAAAGCTATTTCACGATGAATCATATTCAATTAATTAAACAAGGGGGAATAAGAGTCTTCCAGGAAGGGTCGATCGATCGAGGTCTGGGGCTCGATCGATCGAACCTTCGATCGATCGAAGCTCTAGGTTCGATCGATCGATCAAGCAGGTCTGCGAAATCCTGCAGAAGTGCAGTTACGGGTTTTACCAAAATTCTTCACCCAAATCATTATTTCTCAACACTAATCGTTCCAAAACTCCTACTACAAACATAATAACATATTTCCAGATGTTTTTAACGTTAAGCATGCGTGTATACATCATTAAACATGGTTAAACAACCTAAAATCTCATCTAATAATAAAGAACCCTAAAGTTTTCTTAACTTATGTTCTAATCAGTTTTCTCCAGAATTTCCTTCTAACATAACATCACAAATTCGTGGGTTAATCATCTACTTCACATATTATTTCCAGAATATGGTTATAACGATTTCTACATGCAAATCCCTATCAAAATTGGGGTTTTCTTCCATTGATTATACTCCTAATCATTCCTACACTAATATGATTATTGCACCAACGAAAATACGCAAGTTAAACACTTGCCTGGGATTTCAAAGGTTTGCTTTCCTGCTGATATTGGTGTGGTTGCGTTCTCCTCCTCGCGATCTACGCGTTGGTGGTGACGGCGGTGAAATCGGTGGTGTTTTGGGCCTTGAATCACCTTGAGAGCTCTCTCCTCTCTTCTCCAATGGCCGTTCTAGGGTTCTAAATGTTCTAACCCTAAAAGGCTGACTTAAATGGCTGCTAAGGATGGCTGAAATTCGTGGGTTTGATTACCCTATTTTGTATAATGACCAAAATGCCCTCCCGGATCACTAATTAAGCCTAAAAACATCCCGAGACCCAAACTAAACCCCCGGGTACATTTTTCTGACTATCCCGGCCCTTCCGGACGCGTTGGCGCACTCAAAACGACCATACGGACAACTTATAAAATATTCCCTTTTTAATTAACATAATTAGTCCCGACGTGACACGGACACGTCCCGACTTAAATTTCCGAAATAGTCATTTAATTCACCTATAACATTCAATATAACCAACATAATATATTACTATGCTCATTAGTAATATTCAACAAGTTTCCCATAATTACTAACTCTAGTCACGTTAATAATTATAACATAATTAATTTTCGGATTTTTATTAAATAAATCATCACATTAAATTTAATAAATCCCCAAATTAAATATAGTATAAAAGTACGGGGTATTACATACTTCCCCCCTAATAACGAAATTTCATCCCGAAATTCGGAAAATAAGGCATACTTGGTAAAAACAACTCTGGATATCTCTCGCGCATATCTGCCTCACGCTCCCAAGTGGATTCCTCCACATTATGATGCTCCCACTGGACTCGCACAAGTGGAACTACTTTCGACCTCAATCTCCTCTCACTATAGTCTAGAATAGCCACTGGTCTCTCCTCGTAAGAGCTATCAGACTGTAAGTCTATCTCGTCTATCGCAATGTGAGTATGGGCCACATCATCCCGAAGATATCGTCTAATACATCGTGGATGCGATGTAAATGTTCTGGCAATCCCAACCTGTATGGTACTGGCCCAATTCTCTCGATGATGGGAAATGGTCCTACGTACCTCGGAGCCAACTTCCCCTTCTTCCCGAACCTCATCACTCCTTTCATAGGAGATACACGCAACAACACTTGATCTCCCACATTAAACTCCCGGAAGAACCGTTTCGCATCGGCGTAGCTCTTCTGCCTGTCTTGGGCTACCCGAATACGACTCCTGATTATCTCAATCCTCGCGGAGGTCTCCTGAATCACTTCTGGCCCTAATAACTTGTTGTCCCCCACCTCGAGCCAACAAGTTGGAGAACGACAAGGCCTGCCGTATAAAGCCTCAAATGGAGCCATGCCAATCGTAAACTGATAGGAGTTATTATAAGCAAACTCTACCAGTGGAAGGTGTGGCTCCCAACCTCCTCCGAAATCGAAAACACACATGCGTAGCATATCTTCCAACATCTGATTAGTACGCTCAGTCTGTGGGTGGTAAGCTGAACTCAGTCTCAACTCTGTACCCATAGCCTCCTGAAAGCTTTCCCAGAAACGTGACACAAAAATCTTGTCTCTATCTGATATAATATTCAGGGGCACCCCATGTAATCTGACAATCTCGGCGATGAACAACTGGGCATACTGACCCGTGGTATAATCTGTCCTCACTGGCAGAAAATGAGCCACCTTGGTCAAACGGTCTACAATCACCCAGATAGAATCGTGGCCCCGCTGTGATGTAGGCAACCCGGTAATGAAATCCATGGAAATACTTTCCCACTTCCACGCGGGTACTTCCAACGGCTGAAGTAATCCTGACGGTTTCTTGTGGTCCACCTTCACTAGCTGGCAAGTAGAACACTTGGACACAAATTCAGCGATGTCCTTCTTCATCCCACTCCACCAGTACTGTCGTCTCATGTCCTGGTACATCTTATCGCCTCCCGGATGTACTGCAAATCGGGACCCATGAGAATGAGTCATCACTTCATGACGTAGCTCCGCTCCTTCTGGAACCACTAATCTCCCATTAAACCGCAACCCTCCATCCGAACTAACAGAATAGGACTCAGCACCCTCGGCTAGAAGTCGTACAATCTGCTCCTGACAAAGCGGGTCTGTGGTCTGTGCCTGTATCACCCTCGTAACAATCTCGGGTGTGACTGACATCACGGATATGAAAGAACGTGCTACTGCGTCCTGGCGACCTAACTCCTTCCACTTTGCTTTCCAGATGTCCGCTACATCGTCAACCAGTCTACGGCTCAACGCATCAGCAACTACGTTGGCTTTCCCCGGATGATACTGTATATCGAACTGGTAATCTTTCACAAACTTTAACCATCTGCGCTGACGCATATTCAGTTCTCACTGAGTGAACAGGTACTGCAGTGACTTATGGTCTGTGAACAAACGGAATTTCTCGACCAATAAATAGTGCCTCCAAATTCTCAATGCAAAGACGACCGCAGCTAACTCCAGGTCGTGGGTGGGGTAATTCTTCTCATGCGGCTTAAGCTTGCGTGAAGCAAAAGCTATAGCCTTCTCCTCCTGCTGAAGTACTCCCCCAAGTCCTCGTAAGGACGCATCTGTGTAAACCAGGTACACTACACCCGGCTTCGGTAAAGCAAGGACTGGTGCCGAAGTAAGCTTGTCCTTCAGCTCGTCGAAAGCCAACTAACAAGCATCATCCCAGACATATGATACCCCCTTGCGAGTCAGATTCGTCAATGGACCCGCTATTTTAGAGAATCCCCGAATGAACCTCCTGTAGTATCCGACTAACCCCAAGAAACTACGCACTTCCGTCGGTGTCGTGGGATGCCCCCACTCCCTCACCGCTGACACTTTTCTCGGGTCAACTGCTATCCCTTGCCCAGAAACAACATGGCCCAAGAATTGTACCTCTCGCAACCGGAATCCACACTTCTCGTACTTAGCATACAACTGATGCTCTCGTAGAGTCTGAAGAACCTGTCTCAAGTGTTCGGCATGCTCCTCCTCGGAGTGTGAATATATCAAAATATCATCTATGAAGACGATGATGAACTGATCCAAGAACTCTCTGAATACTCGGTTCATCAAGTCCATGAAAACGGCTGGGGCATTTGTGAGTCCGAACGGCATCACTCTGAATTCATAGGACCCATATCTCGACAAGAAGGCTGTCTTTGAAACATCCTGCTCTCTAATTCATAACTAATGGTACCCCGACCTCAGATCTATCTTCAAAAAGAAAGTTGCTCCCCTCAACTGGTCGAATAGATCATCGATTCGAGGCAACGGATACTTATTTCGTATCGTGACCTTATTCAACTCCCGGTAGTCCACGCACAATCTTAGTGAACCATCTCTCTTCTTTACAAATAAGACTGGAGCACCCCAAGGTGAGGTACTCCTACGAATGAAGCCCTGACCTAATAGCTGCTCAATCTGATCTCGTAGCTCTCGCATCTCTGCTGGAGCCATACGGTACGGTGTGCGTGCTATAGGTCTCGTATCCGGTAATAAATCTATAACAAAGTCTATCTCACGAGTGGGCGGTAGGCCTGGTATCTCCTGAAACACATCGGAATACTCCCTAACAACTGGGATCGAATCCAAAGGAATCACAACCTCCTTAGAGGTATCCTCCTCAATGTAATATAAATGAGCGGTCGAACCTCCCTCTGGGCGAGGCATCGCCACTACAAACATCTCTTGCCCCGGAATGGAAAAAACAATGCTCCCACCGAAGCAATCAATCATGGATCTATAAGATGCGAGCCAATCCATACCAATGATCACATCATGCTCGTGCATGTCTAAGACTAGCATGTCTGCAGGCAATACCAAGCTACCAATCTCTACCCCTACTCCCCGGCATATAAAGAATATAAGTGACCCACTCCCCAGTGGTGAGTCGACACACGTCATGGTGCTCTCTGCTGTGGCTAACAACCCTAAGGACTTCGCAAAATGCGTATCTATAAAACAATGCGTTGCCCCCGTATCAAACAAAACTTTACCCATAGTACCATGAATAGGAAACATACCCTCAATCGTGGGTGGTGCCTGTGGAGTTGCTGCCTGGTGGACGTTATAGACACGTCCATACTGCAATTGCCCCTGCTGCACTGGAGCTGCTGGAATGGCTGGTAGGGCTGGCACCTGGGCTGGAGCTGGAAGGGCAGGTGGGAAGAGTGGTCTTTGCGGGTCATTACGGGCTCCCTGCTGCTGTGGGGCCCTATCGCCCTCTGGGCAATCCTGACGCTTATGGCCGTGCTTGTCGCACACAAAACACCGGCCTCTGAAATTACCTCCCCTCTGTCCCTGCTGACCACGGCCCTGCTGGCCGTTACCTCCACGCCATTGGCCCTGTTGGCCCTGATGTGTACGCTGTTGGCCCTGCTGGCCCTGTTGCTGACCCTGCTGATTAGGCTGGCCCTGCCTATAACCCCCATTTCCCTGCCTGGGATCACCCGAACGGAATCGCTTAGCAGGGTCCCCCTGATGGGAACTCTGCTCGTGCTGACGAGTCTGTCCATGAGATGGTGCCCCACCGGCACCGTTACCCCCAGTCCTGCCCTGCTGGCTGGACTCTCCTGCTCTCTTGCTCCCCTGAAGATGGAAGCGGTGATCCTGGCAATGTAGTAACGCTGCATTGAGTACATCAGTGAACGTACTCAGGGACAAGTTCCCAATAAGGTGCTGACGGATCCTCCAAGCCAACCCGTCGACAAACAACAAAATCTTCTTGCTCTCAGTAGGTGCCTCATCTGGCACAATGGTGAGAAGTCTCGTGAACTCCTCCTCATACTCTGCTACAGTAAGATTATCTTGCTTCAGATTTAGTAGTTTCCGCCTCATCTCAGTCTGCACTGCAGGTGGAAAATACTTGCGGTCAAACCGCTCCCAAAACAACTGAATAGGGATCGTGTCCCTCTCCTCCAAAGTAGTAGTGGACTCCCACCACTACAACGCGGATCCCACCAACTTAAAAGAAGCCAATAACTGCTTTTGTACCTCGGTGCACTCATATATGCGAAGATGCCGCTGGATGTCTTTCTTCCATTGGCTAACCGTGACAATGTCGGAGCTACCAGAGAACTCAGGGGGATGTGCTTTCTGAAAAGCATCCCGAACCCTCTCCCATGCAGATGGAAGCTGTGCTGGTACTGGCGCCACTGCCTGAACCTGGGGTGGAGCCTGCTGAATCACCGCTATCGCGGCATTCACCGCCTGAGCAACTATGGCGGCTACTTCATTCGCATTCATTGTGCCTGGTGCCGGAGCTGCTGGCTGCTCGGCTTGGGCACGCCTATCTTTCGGAGCACGTCTCGGAGGCATCTGAAACGTGAACAAGTTTATTAGTCTACAGTTATCAACAAATCTCGAATAGCTGAAGACTTAAACGTAAAAGCAAGAATACAACAGTCCTAAAAATAGGGCTCTATTGAAATAATGTTAAGATGAAAGCGAAATAAGCCGTACAGATCCTATGGACACTAGAACCTGATGCTCTGATACCACCTGTGACACCCCGCCTAATTAAATACCGGGCGATCACTCCTTTATTAAATTAAATCAAGGTAAACAGTTGGTTCGTTCTTAGCATCACTGTCGATAAAAATAATTTTTCCAATTTAACACCCTAAATAATTAAGCTAAGTGTCAAAAACATTTTTCTTACAAACTTCCAAATTTTAATTAAAGAAAAGATTTACTTATACCAAACAACATTTCTACAATATAGGATCACACCACGAAGAACTAAAATAAAACCATACATTCGTCAATCGAATGTCAACATAATAAAACCAAACATCATAAACTATCCTGAATAAATCCCATAAAACAATATTGGAATAACTTAAAATATAAAAAAAAATCCCAACGAGTAACTGAAATAATGAAAGGGGCGACACGTGCCCAATAAATGAGAGTAATAAGAGTGGAGTCAATAACAGAAGCCGTCTACTCAAGTGACCTGCAACTTCCACCTAAGCTGCAACTCGTTCTTCTCAAAGGATCCTAAGCAAGACGCCCCTGTGGCTGGGCACCTGAAAATATACATATATATACACAAGGGAGAGAGAGAGAAAGAAACGGGTCAGGGCCCGAAAGTGTGTTTGATTTTTAAAATACGTTAAGCAAGTATTTAAATTGATACAGGCCAATGCAAATCATATTAGTTACACTCTCTTGAGAAATTCTCACCTCTCTTCTAATGTGCACGCCTATCGTACTAACCTTCGCAAATAGTCTAGTTTATCTTAACTTACTCATAAGTTTTCAAAACCGAACGATGACAATGTTTTAAAAAGGTTACTTTCAATTAGTTGCACTACTCTCGTTTTAGCTTCATTAAATTATAAAGTTTACCAGTGCCTTCTCATACTTTCACAAAACAAGTATTTATTATAGCGTCAACAACTATGTCCTACTTATCAAATCCCAGTAGGCAGTTAAAGTATATAACCTCATATATATATATTAACTACTCGGATAATATATATATATAACAGCACCCCAACTAAACTATGGTGCGGGCATACTCTGCTATCCAATCCCCGTATCGCTCACACAAAGGGAAATACAAGTTCGGAATCACTCTCGAACTGTATTAACATATACAAAACAACGTTGAGGCGAAGCATAGATTCCAAGTCCAAGAGGTCAGTACATACCCACACGTCTCTTAGGACCGTACGACTATCAATCTGATAGCCCGTACCTAGGATCTCTATCTTCTAGGGTACAAATCAATATCCCCCATAAAGCAACACAGGATAAGATCGTCCCAGCGCGGTAACCTCGGGGATAGCAAGTAGCGCGGGTACGTTTTTCACATGTATATAATATATGTACACACAATCATATAATTATACCCATTTTATCACATTAATATAGGTGCCTCTCGTAACCCATAGTCATAACATTTATCCTTAATTTCTCATTATTATGATTACGTATAAGGTTTCGTCTCTAACCTTAACTCGAAGGGTTTTCTCACTAGCTATGTGACACTCGTGGATTCTTTCCATCCAAGTAGCAAAATCAGTAGGTAAACGTCTATTCTCTATCATAAGTATTTGACGTAATCTCTCACTTGAATTACGTAGTTTCCTCGTCGTTTAAATAATTGTCCCTAAAATACAATTATCATCTCATAAAAAGTTCTCAACACTTAATCATATGCCCTACTGGTCTCTCCTATATCCCAAAATATTTTATTCATAAAGCCCAAAAGCTATTTCACGATGAATCATATTCAATTAATTAAACAAGGGGGAATAAGAGTCTGCCAGGAAGGGTCGATCGATCGAGGTCTGGGGCTCGATCGATCGAACCTTCGATCGATCGAAGCTCTAGGCTCGATCGATCGATCAAGCAGGTCTGCGAAATCCTGCAGAAGTGCAGTTACGGGTTTTACCAAAATTCTTCACCCAAATCATTATTTCCCAACACTAATCGTCCCAAAACTCCTACTACAAACATAATAACATATTTCCAGATGTTTTTAACGTTAAGCATGCGTGTATACATCATTAAACATGGTTAAACAACCTAAAATCTCATCTAATAATCAAGAACCCTAAAGTTTTCTTAACTTATGTTCTAATCAGTTTTCTCCAGAATTTCCTTCTAACATAACATCACAAATTCGTGGGTTAATCATCTACTTCACATATTATTTCCAGAATATGGTTATAACGATTTCTACATGCAAATCCCTATCAAAATTGGAGTTTTCTTCCATTGATTATACTCCTAATCATTCCTACACTAATATGATTATTGCACCAACGAAAATACGCAAGTTAAACACTTGTCTGGGATTTCAGAGGTTTGATTTCCTGCTGATATTGGTGTGGTTGCGTTCTCCTCCTCGCGATCTACGCGTTGGTGGTGACGGCGGTGAAATCGGTGGTGTTTTGGGCCTTGAATCACCTTGAGAGCTCTCTCCTCTCTTCTCCAATGGCCGTTCTAGGGTTCTGAATGTTCTAACCCTAAAAGGCTGACTTAAATGGCTGCTAAGGATGGCTGAAATTCGTGGGTTTAATTACCCTATTTTGTAAAATGACCAAAATGCCCTCTCGGGTCAGTAATTAAGCCTAAAAACATCCCGAGACCCAAACTAAACCCCCGGGTACACTTTTCTGACTATCTCGACCCTTCCGGACGCGTTGGCGCACTCAAAACGACCATACGGACAACTTATAAAATATTCCCTTTTTAATTAACATAATTAGTCCCGACGTGACACGGACACGTCCCGACTTAAATTTCCGAAATAGTCATTTAATTCACCTATAACATTCAATATAACCAATATAATATATTACTATGCTCATTAGTAATATTCAACAAGTTTCCCATAATTACTAACTCTAGTCACGTTAATAATTATAACATAATTAATTTTCGGATTTTTATTAAATAAATCATCACATTAAATTTAATAAATCCCCAAATTAAATATAGTATAAAAGTACGGGGTATTACAAAAGCCGAAAGAAAAAATAGGGCATTAACTCAATTATTTGTTGCCATTTTATTAAATTCGGGGGTTGCCTCACATTGGTGGGGAGAATTTATTTTAACAGTGTGTCACGTACTTAATAGAATTTCGAAGATGAAAATGAAAATATGTCCTTATGAAATTTAAAAAAATACAAAGCCAATTGTGTCATACTCTAGAACGTGGGGGTGCTTAGCCTATGTACGTATAGTCGACCCTAAAATGTCTAAATTGGATAGTAGAGCTTATGAGTGCATTTTTATAAGCTATGTTATTAATAGGAAAGGATACTGATTTTTTGACTTGAAAAATCAAGTAATTATTGAATCAAATGATGCCTATTTTTATGAAGATAAATTTCCTTTTAAATTGAGAAATAGTGGGGGCGCGACATCCACAAATGTTTCGTTAACAAAGAATTTAGAATCTAATGAAATTGTTTTAGAATCAAGAAAAAGTAAAAGAGCTCGTGTTGATAAGGATTTTGGTAACGATTTTTACGCTTATAATTTATCGGAGGACCCTAAAAATATTGAAGAAGCTTTATCTTCTTAAGATGCTGATTTATGGCAAGAGGATATTAATGATGAAATGGATTCCTTGGAAACAAATAAACTTGGTATTTAGTGGACCTTCCTCCTGGATATGAAACAATTGGGTGTAAATGGATTCTTAAAAATAAATTAAAACCCGATGGAACTGTTGAAAAATATAAGGCACGTCTTGTTACCGAAGGTTTTAGACAACGAGAAAACGTAGACTTCTTTAATACATTTTCTCCCATGACTAGAATAGCGTCTATACGTGTACTATTTTCCATACCTAACTTAAATGATTTAATTGTACACCAAATGGATGTTAAAATTATCTTTTGAAATGGAGAATTATATGAAAAGATTTATGTGGATCAACCTGAAGGTTTTATTATACACGGTCAAGAAAATAAAGTACGTAAATTAGACAAATCTCTTTATGGACTCAAACAGACACCTAAACAATGGCATGATAAATTTGATAGCTTAGTCATATCTAATGGGTTTAAAATAAATGAAAGTGACTAATGCATTTATTATAAATATCTAGAGAACATTTGCAATATCATATGTCTTTATGTTGTTGACTTGCTTATATTTGGTTCTAATATTCATGCCGTAGAAAATGTTAAATCATTATTATGTGCCAATTTTGATATTAAGGATTTTGGTGAAGCTAGTGTAATATTGAGAATTAATATTACTAGGTCAGAAAAGGGACTTTCTTTGGACCAATCTCATTACATTGAGAAAGTTCTAAAGAAATACAATTATTTTGACTGTAAACCTACTAGTACTCAAATTGTTCCTAGTGTAAAGTTATTTAAGAACACTAGCGACACTGTAAATCAAATTGCTTATGCAAGCATCATTGGTAGCTTAGATTATGCTACAGATTGCACTAGACCTGACATAACTTATTTGGTGTGAGTATTATGTAGATTTACCAGTAGACCTAGTATAGAGCATTGTCCTGCTATTGAGAGGGTCATGTGGTACCTTAAAAGGACAATGAACCTCATATTACAATATAATACACATCCCGCTGTCCTTAAAGGATTTAGTTGTGACGCCCTGACTAATTAAATATCGGGTAGCTACTCCTTTATTAAATTAACACAAAATGCCAAGTTGGTTCAGTTCGTAGCACCACTGTCGAAAAACATTTTAACAATTACTAGCCACCTAATATTTAAAAAGTGAGTTGTCAATTTTAATTAAATCCGGTTAACATACAAGAAGTAGAATATGAATTGCTAACATAACCACCACAACAATAATCACAATGGAATAACCATAGAATAATAATGAGTCTGGAGGAATACTCTCCACAACAATCTGAATACTGACATAAACAAAAACCAAGTTTGAATCATTAATTAATTACAATCCAAAATCTAAAATGAACTGAATAGATAAAATGTCTCTAAAGGAAATGGGGCGACATGCCCAACTGATGAGAAAATCTGATAACAGAGTCAAGATCGAAAGTGGAGGCGTCTATTGTCAAAGTCCTGTAGCTTCCACAGCAGCTACAGTACGTCACCTGAATGGAACTTCTATGCATGGTGTCCTTGTGGCTGGGCACCTAAAAGGTTTTTACAAAAATATATTTGGAAGCAAACGGGTCAGAGCCCGATAGTGAAAACAATTTAAAATATAGCAAGTGTTTTAATGACATTAAAAAAAATGAATGCAAAATACATGTTAGGACGTGCTCTCACATGAAATACTCACCTCTCGACTATCTGTGCACTCCTAACGTACCCGTACCCATTCTAGTTATTCCCATATCTAACTAGTCCAAAATAAATCTAACATTACTATACGATTCACGCTTTAATTCCTAAATCGTCATTTAAACAGAATGCTTTACATTTATTCTCGATTTCCCATATTAGTAATACTACTTACTAGAGGATTTCCACTTTTATCTTTACAAAAACGTTACTATTATTTATATTCGCATTTATACATGACAGTGCATATCAATTAACCCTATATTATTCTCATCATAAATATACAATATTAGCACCCTGAGGCTAAGTTGCGGTGCACACATACACTGCTATCCAATCTCGGTACATCACGTACATAAGGACCACGCATTCCGAATCTCTCAGGAATCGTTCTCAAATAACAACAATCACAAATAATGGAGGCGAACATTGTTCACATCACATGGGTCACGCACATACCTACGCTCCCATGATCAGCAGACTTATTAACTTCTCAATAAGTCCTTCTCTGACCTATGTCCTCTAGGTACCAATCTAAATCCCCCCATAGGCACACAAAGATTAGATGGCCCTGATCGAACGCCGACCTCCCATGATAGAAAGTATGGTAGGTATGTTGTACACAAATAACCACATATACTAAGCATTCACACTTCTTAGATATCTCATAATATTAATAGAGGTATATTTCTCGTTCTTATACCATCATTTAGCGTTATATATTTACAAGTCCCCGATTTATATGCATTAAAGTTGTCAACTCTTCTCGCGTCGTAATTCGGTACTCGTTTCCTAATCCTTAAAGGTCATCCGGTTTACTACAAGATTTTAAATTTTACTCCTCAACGTACCCCAATCTCCAAAATATCCCCACTAGTCAATAAGGGAAGGTTATAATTCCATTTAAATAAGTCTCCGAAATATTTGAAATAAAATCAGGCCAAAAAGGCAATTCTGTCAACTCGTTCGAACGAGGTCGTTCGAACGAGTTCGTTCGAATGAGTTCGTTCTAATGAAAGGCTTCGAATGAACTACCAACTCGTTAGAAGTGATACTGTCATCTCGTTAGAAACTCGTTCAAACGAGGTCGTTCGAACGACCTGGGCAGGTCTTCTAATGAGATGGCAGATTATGCCCAGAAATTCCAAATTCGTTTTTTCCTCTTTCTTCTCTTTTCTAAATCCATCCTATGATCATCCAAACTAAGTTTTAATGTGTTTAAACTACACTAAGTCCTCCTAGGTCACTTTTTAACATATATATGGGGTCAATACCTCCTAAATCAACATGTAATCATCATTATTCCCAACTTTTGTCCCAAACCCTATAAACATGATCTCAAAATTTTAATGTCTATAATTACTCCTTATAAATCCGTTTTTAAATCATCAAAAGATATATTTTGGATATGAAATTCATCCATAACCAATCTACATTCAATCCCTATATAAGATTATGAGTTATAACTCCAATTTCATGGGTTTTCATCAAACTTTCAACACAAGAATTATATTCAGTTCTAAGCATGGAGGAAACATTCGCTTGAAATTATGTAATTAAACCACTTTCCTTAGATGTTATGATTTGATGATTGAAGGATGAAGGTTGATTCTCCTCTTTCTCTCTACAGATTTCTCTCAAAGATGGTGATGGTGGCTAAGGGTTTCTTTTGGAACTTCTTCAAACTCCCCCTTTAACTCCCGTAGCCCTCTAACTTACCAAATGCTGATAATGGACTTAGTGGGTTCCTAAATAATATAAAATTAACTCCTAAAATTCGTGGGTCTTAATTCCCATATTTTTAAAATTATCAAAATACCCTTCTAGATAGCCGGTTTGGCCTCAAAATGCCCCGGAACCCAAACTAAACCCCCAGCTAGTGTTTTCCGACTATTTCGACCCTTTCAGACACGTTGGCGCACTCAAAATGACCATTCAGTTGATAAAAATATAATTTATTTTTTTATTTAAATATTTCATTCCCGACGCGATAGACACGCGCGTCCCAACTAAATTTTCAAATTGCCGTATTTCTGTCTCGTGACAATTTAAATATTTTCAATACTCATGACATTTTCAATTTTAACCATAATCAAATACCAACTCACATCTCGCTAGTATTTATATCCGAATTAATTTCCAATTAATTCTCATTTAATTCAGTTAATCCCTTAAATAAAAATCAATAAAATAACGGGGTATTACATTAGTGATGTTGATTGGAACACCATATCTGATGATTCTAAGGATACCAATCGATATATATTTAGCATCGCTAGTGGTGAAATTTCTTGTAAATCTAAGAAACAAACTATTTTGGCTCAATGCACTATGGAGTCTGTAATGATAGAACTAGATACTACTAGTGAATAGGCAGGTTGATTAAGAAACCTCATGTCAGATATTCCACTATAGGAAAGACCGATACCAATCATTTTGATTCATTGTGATAGTACCGCGGCTATTGCAAAAGTATAGAACCATTACTATAACGGTAAGAGATGACAAATACGTCTTAAGCATACTACTATTAGAGAATTTATTTCTACAGGTGCTATGAGGGTGGATCATATACGGTCTGAATAGAACGTAGTTGATCCTTTTACGAAAGGACTATCTAGGGAGAATGTATGGAATACCTCGAAAGGGATGGGACTAAAGCCCTTGGATACATGAGTAATTTGTGATGGTAACCCAACATATAGACAAAGATCCCAAGAAATATGTTCATAGGGTAATAACAAGTCCTAAGTAGTATGGGTTGAATCGTACTATTATTAATTAATATTGAATGAGGTTTTACTCTGAGTCCATCCCTACGGGACATGATATCCTGAAGCGAGTAAATGATGAGTTTTTATAACTCTTAATGAGATCTATATCTCTATTTTGAGTGGGGTACCTAGCTACAAGAGTATCCTTGATATACTCACCTATGTGAATGTGTAAGTGTGGCTGCTTCCTATGGATATTTTGGGTGAATTCCTAGAGCGTTCACTATACTAGGATAGAAGCATATGGTCGTAACGTGTTGGCTATTAAAACTACATTCAAGTAGGTTTGTGTGTAGGATATTGTCAGAGATAGAGTTCAAAACTACGATTACTCTAGTATATTTTGAATCATCTTTACTACGTAAAGGTTCAAGTCGAAAGACACCTTTACTTATGCACAATTCTATGAATTATTACTCGATAAAAATGTTTACAAATTTTGCAAGTGGTGGATTGTTGAAAACATCTATCTACCAGCTGTGAGTGTTCAAAACTTTAAAGCGATGTTGCCTTGTGTCTCACATGAGTGGGGTTGTAAATTTGACTTGAGTTAATTTACTCTTTTTTTAGACTAAAGGTTCAGCGCTTTGGGCATTCAATGTTTTGTGGGTATGTGGGGAGACCCATTGTGCCAAGCCACGCATGCACGCACACTACCGCCTCCATCCACACGGCTCGACCCGGGCCCATGTCCTGGTCCGCTTCTTGGGCTTGGACTCATCTAGAAAAAAAATTGGACAAATAAATTGACGATTTTTTGGGCGTAAAAATTATATTTTAATGGTAAGTAATTCCAAAAATAAAAGTGTGGCTTTTTTATCTGTTGAAATTTTCAACCCACTTACCCATGTTTTTCCAGTTTTCTCTCCACATTGTGTACCACCAATGTTATTATTTTTTCTCAATAAAAGAGGCTTTAAACCTCCGTTTTTTAATAGATTACCAACAACAGTTTTTTGCAAACATATAACTCCTTTCTCTCTGAATTTTTTCTTCATCCCTGAAATAATAAATCCTCCCCATATTTATTATTATGATCGAGCAATTATTATGAATGGATGTATATAGACCGGATTGATTATTGTGCTTTATCAATCAGTATTATCTGTTTATTGGAGACTGTTTTATCCTGGGGGTAACGAGGGTTTTAAGACTATCAGCACATATTGGGCAGAGCCGTGAAATACCTTAAAGAGAATAACATTATATGCGACTTAGCGATGTTGGAATTCTTATTTTTTCTGTTAACGATTATCTAGTCGTCATTGGGTAATTTCGTTCCTTTTAATTTTGCATTTAATTTGTTGTTGCTAAAACAATTTATAAGCTCAGCATTTTTTCAACTTCTTTAGTGTGCTATATTCTACGCTCTCCATCGCTTTAGTTTTCCACGACAAAAATATAGTACCCATGTAAAAACTTTTGCTGCATACAATTCAAACAAAAGTACATTTACAACCTATGATTAATAGTTGAAAAACAAGTAACAGTAGAAAAACATGTAAACTTTAAAAAAAACGAGCCTAAAATATAGTACCCATTTTGTTGCATTCGGTTGAAAAAAAATATATACAACCTATGATTAACAATTGAAAATAAGTAAACTTTCTAAAAAAATAACTAAACCAGACCCGCCTTTATTCTTCCAGAACAACTAAATGACACACTCGATCTCCTGTTTGTTAGCACACCCTCACAAATGAAGAAAGAAAGAAGGATTGTCTTTAAAAACTATAATGAAAAAGGTTGTATCTGAGATTTCCCTGTTGTGCTTATATACATAATAAAAGGATGACTGAAGATGTTTGTAATGTTCTTTCCCTTTTCTTCTTTTATATTTTGTATAGTGTGTTGTGTATATATATAAAATATGACACATGGCCTGAGTCGGAATAGGATATACATGCAGGTGACACATTTAGTTCTAATTAACTGTACCATTCTTTTGAGTGTTGTTATCTCATTTTTAAACTTTTGTTGTTGTATGTCTAAGCTAAACCAGATGGTTACTACTTTATTCCCAACATCGGGTAAGTAAAAGCAATTCATGAAAAAACTAGTTGCACATCACTAAACAATAGTTAACCAAATATGTATCAATTTTTTTTAAAGTCAGGATTCATTATATATCAATTTTTTATGAGTTTTGTTTTGTTCAATTTTTTATATCATTCTTTTTACACTTGATTTTTTATATTCAAAATTATTTTATAGCATATTTTCTTTTAACACATAATTTTTTTAAGTCAAATTTTTTGTGTATCATATTCTTCTTCTCTTGACCCCTAGATGGATATGCAAGAAAATGACAATAAAAATGAATTGATTATGCTGGTAGGAAATCAGCAACTAGTTGCGATTGAAGTTATGTGTCAAGTCATTAGTTATATCATGTGTCAAAGATTTAAAGGTGTTTGTTATCACTTAAAAGAGTACTCAAAACGAAACCCACCGTTAAACCTTAGAGAGTTATTTAACAATTGACATGCATCATCGTGTAATTCAATTGAAAGACCATTAGTCCAACTGAAGAGTTGATTTCTATCATAAGAAGCACAACTGAATCATTTTACTCTATTGGCGCACAATCAGAGATTATTCTAGCATGTTGCATCATACATAATTATTTAATGGTGGTAGACCCTCATGAAGACATTTTAAAGGAAGTTGATGACGAACTAGCAAAGTATAAACATGATGATGATGATGATGATGATGATGATGATGATGATGATGATGATGAAGTCCCTCAAAGGGATGATGACGAGGATACTAGAGTTGCAGAACAACTACGAAATTGCATAGCAAACAATATGTGAAATGACTATTTGGTGACTAAATATTTAATCAACTTTTATGTTATTGATGTATTAACTTTTATGTTATTATGGGATGTTTATGCTCTTGATGTTGGATGTTTATGTTAGTAATTTTATTAATTCATTACCTTTCTTATTGATTAAATGCTTACATAACTATTTCTTTGTTTTTATGATATTGTTTCGATTCATGTTAGCTAATTTATTATATTTCATATTGCGTAGATTAAAAAATGAACCAAAAAATGAAAAACGATATTGGTTCAAGAAAGGTCCATGTGTCATGAACTTCTCATATGGAAAATACACTTATTGAAGCAATGCTTTACCAATTGAGTGAAGGAAACAGGTCAGATGGAACATTCACAACTACTGCGTATAGTAATATGGTTAATGTCTTGCAAGAAAAATTTCTTGCAATGAGTTTACCAAGGATCATTTGAAAAATTGTCTCAAAATTCTCAAAGAACATTATGATAAATGTTTGTCAATTCTAATTCTAGTACGTTTCCCAATTTTTTTTATTCAATTACTATGTATTAAGACAATAATTGATTGATTTTTTCTTAATGACCAAACCTGAAGCAAAAAATGGATGACTAATCCTATTAACAATTATGACAAATCCATGAGTGATAGTGAGGAGACGGCTAAGGAAAAGAAGCATCGATGGGATAACTCAATAGACAATAACAAGGGTGAAATATTCAATAACATTGATTTGGATGACTATATCAATATAGAATGTTTTGGTACCGATGTAAGTGATGGGGTTGACGCGATATTAAATCAAGCAAAAACTCAACGTGAAGATGAAACATCTTCGAAGGGGAAAAAATAAAGCTTCACAAACTGAGCAGGAGAATGAGCTTTTGAAGTGTTCTCTTGACAATATAGCTCATGCAATTAGGGATGAGAACGCAATTATTATGGAATCTCGCCCACATATTTACTCAGAGTCATAAATATTTGAGGACATAGTGTCCATTGGAGTTCACTCGTATTTTATCGATGGGGCGTATCGTTACCTTGCATAAAATCCCAAGAAAGCAAGGATAATATTTAGTTTTCCAACTGAGAGGAGCTTAACAATTTTGGAGAAAATGATGGTGGATGATCATCTTATATGATATCAATGACTTGATGTTATTTTTGGATTTATTTTATTTAGGGTTTATTATGGATATATTGCATTAGGATATTTACGTTTTCTCACTTAATATTACGAAATTATTGTATTGATACTTATCATTTCTATAATATGTGTACATGCTTATTTAAAATGTCGTTAAATTGATTTTATAATGTAAATAATACAAGATCTTAGTTATAAGGTTATAATAGAAATGTTTTGATTATATCTTTTCTTTTCTTTCCAACTCATACACAAGGGGAAGAGAATCAACTTTACGTTCTCTTAAAACCTCACAAACAGTGGAGAGAAAGTTTTCTTCTTTTCTTTTCTCTTCTCTTATTTCCCCTCCTATTAAGACTTTATCTTCCTTTCTTTCCTACCCAAAACTCCCACATAGCCTGTAACTTATTGTTGAAGAGTAATGTTAATAAAAGATAAAAATTAACCCCTAAACATCAATTTTAAAATCACCAAAATAGCAAAAAAATGAGAAAAGCAAGCAAAATATAGATTCCACGAAAATAGAAAACAAAACATTTAACATACTTGTAAAGGATAATTACTAGGGCCTTAACAAAAATCTAAAATACTCCATGTTAAAACTCGCCAATATATTATTTCAAGCTTACTCTCACCTATAATATAATGCACAATTTATGTTAGCAGAACACCAAATGAGAAGGCAACTAAAAAAAATAGTCAAAACCATATAACAAACCTTTAATTATTTTAGATCCAATAATCGTGCACTTATAATTCTGTTAAGCTATTGGTAAAAAGATAAAAATATGGACATTTACCAATAATTTAAGACAAATGGTCACCAAATAGGTTCAATTCTCACTTAAGTGTTTCGTAACACCTTGCGTTCAGCAATAAAGATATATCTAAAGTTCACTATAATAACAAAATGAGGTGTTAAAGTATTGAATCCAGACTCGAGAGAGTGTATTAGAAAGTATGCAGTGTAAAAGTAAATTGAATAGAAAAGATATCTTCACACTTTCATAACAAATAAATATTCCACCACTACTTTGGTCGACAATATGCGAGCTATAGCCATTACATAAGAGGACACGGATCATGATGTTGGTCAGGCAGCACAAGAGAGGAGAGAAGATGGTATTAGACTTAGGGTACATTTGGCAACCCAATTCCAAGGCTTGGAATTGGAATTGGAAGGCGAATTTCAATTCCATTGAATTAAAATTGGCCTTTAAATTTCATTTCCATGGCTTGAAATTGGGTTGCCGAAAGGACCCTTAAGGTATTTACATTTGAAGAGAGAGAGAGAGATTTAGATAGATAGATATATATAGAGAGAGTGGTGAAACTGGACACAATTTTGGGGTTGTTTATAGATATCATGAAAATAAAAATGTTGTCAACTTTCCATTCTCGTGTAAAGGAAAGTAAAATACAGAGGTTGTGTGTTAGTAGTAAATATTTATAAGACATGGAAGATATTTTATCACCTTAGGCCATCCACAGAGAGTGGTGTAAATACATACTTTTGCAATCTTTTTACCCACACTTGGTAACAAACAATACACTATTTACTGCAAGATTGTGTATAACGGATGTAGTTTTAGGTTGGATTTACATTAGGTATATATGTGGACCACATTTGTAGGTGGGTAAACTTTTACCGCCTAAGCTAGTGGGCCTGGACACTTTTTACCACCTGGCAATAGTTGGTAAAAAAATCCATAATGTCATCGAGCTCCAACGGTAATATTTTAAGGGCATTAGACAACTATTTAATTATTTTATAAATATAGATGCTACTCCAAACTTATTTACAGGACCAAATAAAAAACACCTCTACATTAACACATACAAGCACATAAATGGACTCTCCTTCGTAAATCACTCCTATAAACTCAGCCCGCTCACCAAATGTTGCCTAACAAGATGAAGTGCTACTATGTATTACCGATATAAAACATTCAATCAATGGGGTGGTTGGAACAAACTAATCTCGAAACACCCTATGGGAAAAAATTACTCACGAATACAATTGTAGCGAGGGCATTGTTTACAAATGCTCTGATAATGCATTACAAGGATAATTTAGTGAGATAAACAAATATTGTTTGTTATATTTTACGAAGTAGGCTCTAGCTTAAGGGATTAGTAAAGAGAGGGGGTCGCTAAAGATTAACTGGGTAATGAACTTTATGTATGTTCGTTTAATTATATATAATTATTTTTTACCAGTAACAAAACATATATTTCCTTGTAGAACGGTCGAGAACGAGCAAACTTCCTTAGTGATGTCAGTCATGCATTTGGGTTTGATCATTGTTATGAATTTCTAAAGGATTTACCTAAATATAACATGTAGACTACAAATTCACAATTTATAGATGAGGACAGTCAGTCAAGCCCATGAGATTCAAATTACCTAGATAACATAAGTAATGCACTCAAGAGACCCATGGTTGAAAAGTTGTAAAACAAAAAGGGAAGAAAAGAACAACAACCAATATTTTGGCAACACACATGGCATTACTTGAAAATTTAAAGGAATTTAATGCATTATGAAACGTAGATTCTATACAGTTGCAAACTAAGAGAAACATTTTAAATGATAAGATGGAGGATTTAATTCAAATTTGCATTAAAGAGTACAGGCTCAACTGCGTAGAGACTAAGCAAATTTTCAACGAGATGACGATCGACTAAGAAAATTTGCAATGAGATGGCGATTGAATAATATACATGGATACTACTAACTTCACACAAAAACATGCCTTTCACATAATGAAAATGAATCAAATAATGCAATGATGTAGTCAAAGGTTCCAAAACTCATCACAATCGAATAATACTTAGGGATCAATTTAATTTGTGAACTTCTATAACTGTTTTTTATTTATTTTTTAACCTATGATTTTTTATGCATTAGAAGTTTATTTAATATAATTTGAGCTTAGTCCTAAATATAAATTTTACTTACGGGTGGTTTTTAGTTTTAAAAATGTGGTTTTGTTCTATAATTATATAATAAAATGATTGAAGAACATGTTTATAAAATATTCCACTTTCTGAATTATATTATAATCACACTAAAACACTTCATTTTATTAAAATGAGAAGTAGGTAGCATTAAGGAAAGAATGAAAATATGATACAACATAGAATATCATAAACCACTCAAGTTTTAACCACTACAACAGGGGCACAAAACTCACCTAAATTCATTGAACAAATATGATGCATGTCCACGAATATCCCTACAACATGGGAGTTATTCATACAACCTTTCCTAGGCATCTTCCTCCCGCAAAACTAGAGTGGAGTTTGATGGATTCCACCCATATCCCCCAATTGTTATCGCTAACTTTACCCTTTAACACATTCTAGTGTTGTTAGAAGTCTGGAGGATGGTGAATATGGGAATCAAACCCCGTGTTGTTTCTCCAATGCCATCATATGGTTTGTATTCCATTATGGGTATCCATATCTGTATCCATGTCATAAAATTGGTCCTTCAATTCCATGAGGAAATAATAGTCTTCGGCTATTAACCATTCTGGATGACGCATTTTTATTTGTAATATATGGAGATATAGTAATGAAATTGTTGATATTGTTGTTGCAATAAACGCTTCTGAATAGCTAAATTTATAGGTTTTTGTGTTTGGCGGGCGTGAGGGTCACATTTTCTTAGTCTTCAACCAAATTGACCACACCCACATGCCTAAACAATATTTGCATATGGGGCCACAGTGACAAGCATAGATGTGACCACACCCACATGTCTTGAATAAATTGTGCAGGGAAGACCATTATTAAAGCACTAAATTTTGATCCATGTTGTTGTCAAATCGTAACTGCATTGATATTTATCAGTGCATTATTGAAGCAACACTACATTGTTTATCATTAATACTTAATTACATATCACATGAAAAATTGACATCGACGTGACCCATCACCATTGATAGAGTTGAAAAATATGGAAATTTAATATAGAATAAAACTATTTCTTAAAACAAAAAACTCTTATTTTTTATTGCAGGTAAAAAATAACCTTAAAATGCATATGACACTACACAAGATTAAAGTACGAAAACCTTACATACAATAAAATAAATAAGAATGCATTGTAGATAGTAACATTAATGTAAATGAACAAAGAATACATATGTAGGACAATTAATTTGATGATTTTATGTGACGGTTCCAATTGTGCTACATGAGGTCAACACACAATTAGATTTGGGCATCCTTGTCTCTCATCTTTGTGTCTTTCACTTGGTGCAGATAATATCCTTTGAGACTTTACTATCTAAGGGAGGGTGGTAGTTCATGAAGTGGTTTGTTAGCAAGCCAACTTCCGTCCCACAACTCATCTTCAATAATTATATTATGTAATATGACACATGCTTTCATAATTACATGTAAGTCCTTTTATATCCACAAATATGTTGGGATCATGATAAAATAGAAACGCAACTATAGTATGCCAAAACCCATTTCAACATCCCTCCCATCCTCTTATTTTAATTAGTTTTTTTTTTAAACTTTTTACAATTGTGGTAAGATATGGGTAAATACCATATGTCATATAATACCCAGTTCCATACATGTTTTTATTGACCACGTAATGCATAGGCACTCGATTTCCTTCCAATTGTTCTTCAAACAGATAAAATTTTGCCAAAACATTCAAATCGTTACACACACCAAGCATTCCAAAGAACACATCATATCCATGTGTCGTAAGTTGCCATATCCTTTAGGATTATACTTGTTGGGTGCGTAATAATGTCCCAGATATTTCCTTTTCCATGCGTGTGGACAATTATTCCATTCCTAGTGCATGTAATCAATGTTATCAAGCATTCTAAGAAACATCTGTAGCTCATTCTCTGGCTGCATGAAGGAAACATCTATTGCAGTATGCGTGTGACAATAATACAGGATAAATACCTTGACCACAACCCGGGTGAAACATTTAAAGTCTCAGTCATCATAGTCTAATTAATTTTCAGGTATTTGTCTTATAAATCGCCGCATCACCATACGGTAAAATGTGCAGTGCACACACATGTTTTTAGTGCGTGCTTAATCCCAACCAACCAGCACAACCGAACTTCTCGGTGAAATATAAATATCTTTCATGAACATCTTCCAGAATATGGCTAAATATGCACTTGTTCATCCTAAAATGACGCCAAAACATATCTTCTTAGTAGATTGAATTTTAACTAAAATAGTCACTCCATAAGTTTTGGTGTGCTATCTCCCGATATTAGTGCACACTTATTCTTTGATGAATTTACCAGGGACTATGTAGTAGGGACAATTGATATATTGGTGTTCACAGTTATTGTGGATTATAGTGGCTTCATAGTCTTTGTTGAGATCATAATTCAATGCGATTAAAGCTAGTATTATTTCCTCCAAGTCACTGTTACACATAATTGTAACAAAATCAATAATATAAATATATTTAGTGGTAGTGAAAAAAGGGGTAGGGAAAAAGGTGGTAGTGAAACGAATATAAGTGGTACTGAAATCAGTGATTTGCAAGGATGGTATTTATAAAAATTTAGAAAAATAAATGAAAAGGTTATAAATAAATATAAAATAAAATTATAATCTTAGGATATAAAAATTTTTGAGATCAAGATTAATAAATTATTTAACTATAAAAATAATTTCTTCCAAAACCAATATTATTCAAGCCACTATCTTGTAAAGCTGTAAAATTGCAACTCAGAGCCAACCTTTTGAATTTATCCTTCAGCGTTTTCTAGGTAGGAAATTAATTTTGGATGTGATGAATCAAAATTGGAAGGAAACGTATACACCGTCTTCCAAAACTAATACTATTCAACCCACTATCTTGTAAAGTTGCAAAACTACAACTCAAAGCCAACCGTCTTCGACTTAGAGCCAACTATTTGAATTTGTCTTTCAGGATTTGCTAGGGAGGAAAATAATTCAGGATGTCACGACTCAAAATTAGATGAAAACATATATACCGTCTTCCAAAACCAATACTATACAACCGACTTTCTTGTAAATATACAAAATCGTAACTCTGAGCCAACTATTTCAATTTGTCTTTCAGCATTTTCTAGGTAGAAAATTAATACTAAATGTGACGACTTAACATTATATGGAAACTTATATACCATCTTCAAAAACCAATACTATTCAAACCACTATGTTGTAAAGATGCAAGACTACAACTCAAAGACAACTGTTTGAATTTATCTTTAAGCATTTTCTATGCAGAAAATTAAACGAAAACTTATATATTGTCTTCTAAAACAAATACTACCCAACCCACTATCTTGTAAAGTTGAAAAACTTGATAACACTATAAATACATCAATAGTTGTAATTTGGTCCTTACCCTCTACTTCCAAAAATAGTCTTATCTACTATATCATAATAAAAAAAATCGCATCTACTTACAATGGCCAAATTTTTTTAATGAAAGGTGTGATCTTGAGCTTTTTTGCCACTACCACCACTTAATTGTTCCTAAAAATCGGGCAGTCATGTTTTGGACTATATCGAAGAGATATGGAAAATGAAAAGGCAATCATAGTGTCATCACAAAACCCAAAGGGCTATGCTATTTGAAGACCGTATTTAAGAACAATTACTTCGAATTTATACTTACACCTCCTTGGCATTCGATAATAAATTTTTTGTCAATACCAATTCGGGTTATGACTACTTCTCAGAATGCAAATATGAAAATGACGATGAAGAATATGAACCAAATATATATAACTATAATAAGGAATATGTTGATTCCGACTGGCAACAATCTTACCTTCCAACATGTTTAGTGCGTTATGATAAACCATTTTGTTGTACCTCAACTAGGTTCAACCTAAGCATGAGAATATAGTTTTGTTGCTACGTGTCTTCTAACCTTATGAATGTTTTTAACTTTATGAATATTTGTATTTCAATATTTCAACGCGATAATAAACACAAGTCTTTATTCTCATGATTAAAATTTATTACTTTGCAATAATAAGTATTACACAATAATTCATACAAAAATGTACAGCCCGCTTTACATTCACTCTGAATAATTATGGCCACGCTATTGACCATAATATTAATCGTAAGGAAATGTGCTAAAAATTCCGAAAGCTTCATCGACAACATATGGTTGAGTAGATGATCCTTCGAGTTCTTGTGGTGGTATAAGCTCCAATCCAAGAGTAATATTCAGAGATATCATGCAATATTCATCCCCATATATGTACGGTGGTATGTGTTGATACCAAAATTAATATGCTGATATAGACGAATAATAAGAAGACACGTGTCGATCTACGTGGCATAATAGCAATGAGGAAGTTTATTTCCCCGACCAAGTCATACTTACTCCGAGCAGCAAGTGTACTCCGAGGAACTCCAACACGACGAGCAACTAAGGCGGTCCGAGCTGCATCTCGGCCATAACATTGATTGCCAGATAATCAACACTTCAACTATTCATTGAATGCTTATCATACAGACGTATACTCTTAAAGGGAATTAATTGTTTACCCTTTCACATGTACAGCCTAAGGGATATAAATACATTGTATCACCCTCATTCAAAGGGACCGGATTTTCTTGATAGAATTACATATCGAGAACTCCAAAACACTTGGCAATAACAGAAAACAGTGGACGTAGGCCATTCTTATAAGGCTGAACCACTTTAATATTCTTTGTCTCATTTATATTTATCTGTGATTAAATAATTAAAAGCAATCTAATTTTTTACATCAACAGATTGGCGCCGTCTGTGGGAATCGACTGTTGTTATCGTTTTTCACCAAAAATCATTCATCATCAATGGCAGATAATTCGAAATCCAGCAATCGAAATGCTGGAAATGCTGGAAATCTTCCAAATCCCTCTGCACCTCCAGATCTGGCTGGAATTATGAAGAATCTGGCTCAAGGACAAACCGCCATGCAAGAGACAATGCGACAACTCATACAAACCCTTCATGGCTGTGCACCTGTACATCCGGGACAACGAAGTGGTCAGAGGCAAACCTATTTACTTTCTTCACGATCCAAGCGTACAGATGCATATCGTAATGAGGAATCTGATGATTTCTCTTATCAACCTGGGCGAACTTCATCAATACGGGCCACAAATACTGAGCAACGTATTACTCTCTCTCCAGAGAGGACCAGTGCCTTGGAAAGACTGAGCAGGGTGTCTCCTTTCAGTCGATTAGGCCCTAGGAGGAATAAGAGTCCACCTAAAACCATGTCGAGGAGTTTTCGACAACCATCAGATCTAAGAGAAGGATCAGCACAATCACGACCAGTTGCTCGTCAAGATAGATCTCAGGAGGCCACGTCAGATCAATCAATTGTTCGAAATAATAGGCCCGAGGAAGGAAATGATGTGTGGAAAGGTTCCATTCAGCGGTTGGAGGATAAATTTGGAGAAATGGCTAAGGCGAAGAACCCCCTACAAAGAACTTTTGTTCAAGGGACACCTTTTGTACAGGCCATTATGGATTTTCCTACACCGTCGAAATTTAAAGCACCTGTGGTGACCCCCAAATATGATGGAAAGACAGATCCTGTTCTTCACATAGATTAATATCAAACTGCTGCCAACATCTATGTTGTCCCCGACGAGATGAGATGCAGAACATTCTCAGGAACTCTTACTGGATCTTCCCAGATATGGTACAACAATCTTCCTCGGGGTAAGATTTTAACTTTCTTTCAGTTGGCCGAGTTGTTCATTGGAAATTTCTGTTTTGGAGCAAAGCCAGTAAAACAAGTAGCACACTTGTTAAGTGTTAGACAAAAATCTGGTGAGAGTACTAGAGATTACATAACTCGTTTCAATAACGAGAAACTGGAAGTCATAGATTATGAAGAAAAGACCGCAATCACCGCCTTAATGAGTGGGTTGTTTCCTAACAAGTTGTATTACACTTTGCCCAAAGATCCACCTAAAACTATGTCAGAGTTGATGGCAAAAGCGGCCAAAATCATGAATGTCGAGGAGGCTATGGCTGTGAAGAAGAATATTGATAAAGAAACCAAGGTGGAAGTCGACAAATCTAAGAAGAAAGAGCATAAGGGCAATGGCGGTAACAAGCATTCCAAGAATAATAAGTCGTCATGGGAAGTCCTGAAGAAATTCGATAATTATACTCCTTTGAAAATGGGTATTAATCATGTCTTGGAAGAAATCAATAATAACGAGGAAGTAAGGTGGCCAAAGAAACTGAGGTCAGACCTTGACAAAAGAAATAGAGATAAATATTGCGAGTCTCATAAGGATCATGGTCATATGACTAAAAATTGCATAGCCCTCCAGAATGATATTGAAACGCTCATTAGACGAGGAAAGTTATCAAAGTATGTTGATCGTAGAAATGAAAGAGGAAATGAAAACCGAGCAAGAGAGAGGTATAGATCTCCTCGTCGGGCAGAAGAAAACTGGAAAAGGGATCATGAAGATGATACAAAGGAGGCCCCGATCTTCCCAAAAGGCCAAGGCAACCAGAACGCGAGGTATTTTCAATACATTTTGGAACATTTGATTGTAATGTTATTACAGGAGGAGATGCAGGAGGATGAGATCTTATTGCAGAAAGAAAAGCTTACCTAGGTGAGGCTCAGGCTTGCTCATACATTCAACGGATAAATTTTGCTAAGGAGGATCGCCCGAGGAAGATAAACAAAGAGAAGCTGGTCATTGGTTTTTCAAAAAATGACCTTGCAGGTGTTCTTTACCCTCACGACGACCCTTTGGTGATCAAAATGAGGATGGAAGAAGTAGTGATTTCAAGGGTTCTGGTAGATAATGGTAGTTCGGCAGACATAATGTTTTACTCATGCTTTGACAGTTTAAATTTAAAATTATCTCAATTGGAACCTTATCACAGACCTCTCCTGGGTTTTGCTGGCGAGAAAGTTTTTACACTTGGGACGATCAAGTTGGATATATTCATTGGAACTTGGCCTGCTTGTCGAATAGAAAGAATACGCTTCTTTGTGATGGATAATAATGTGCAATCAGCTTACAACATCATCATGGGAAGAGTTGGTTTGAAGAAGTTCGAAGCAGTTCCATCTACAGTACATCAGTGCTTAAAATTCCCAACAAATTTCGGACTAGGAGTTGTGAAAGGTGCTCAAAAAGTAGCTCGGGAATGCTATTATTCATCTGCCGAGCAAGAGGAGCTTGAAGAGTCAAGGAAAAAGACTACTAACTACCAGGTGGGTGAAGGTACAAAAATTGAAACACTGGATCCCAGAGATGAATCCCAACTTGTAAAAGGACAGGTGGTGGAATCTATAGAAAATGTTATTCTGGACGACGAGCACCCTAAACGAATAACCCAGATAGGTTCGACGTTGGATGCTTCAATAAAACAGGAGTTGATAACTTTCTTGAGAAACAGAAAGAAAACTTTTGCATGGAGTCATGAAGACATGCTAGGAATAGATCCAAACTTCTTATGTCATGAGCTCAATGCGAATCAGGAGATCAAACCTGTAAAGCAGAGAAGAAGAGTATTTAGTCCCGAAAAGAATCAAGTTATACAAGAGGAGGTTGAGAAGCTCCAGAAAGCTCGATTCATTGAAGATGTGAAATATCCAGACTGGTTAGCAAATGCGGTGATGGTAAAGAAGAAAAACAATAAATGGAGAATATGTGTTGATTTCACTGATCTCAACAAGGCATGCCCAAAGGATCACTTTCCATTGCCCAGAATTGACCAGTTAGTGGATGCTACCTCGGGGCACGAGCTGCTCAGCTTCATGGACGCTTACTCTGGCTACAACCAGATCAAAATGAAACCCGAAGATAGGGAAAGTACTTCTTTTATTACCCCTAGGGGAACTTATTGTTATAATGTTATGCCTTTTGGTTTGAAAAATGAAAGTGCGATATACCAGCGCTGATGAACAAGGTTTTTACCGAATAAATCAGTTGCAATATGGAAGTCTATGTCGATGATATGCTGACAAAGAGTAAGAAAGCTGCTGATCATCTAGTTGATTTAGGTCAGACCTTTGATCAACTGGATAAATACCAAATGAAGCTCAACCCGACGAAGTGCACATTTGGAGTACGAGAAGGAATGTTCCTCGGATACATCGTCAACCAGAGAGGCATTGAGGCGAATCCAGAAAAGATCAAAGCTCTTTTAGGGTTGCGATCTCCAACGAAGAAGAAAGAAGTGCAGAGTCTTACAGGACGAGTTGCAGCGCTCAACAGATTTGTATCCCGAGCAACTGATAGATGCCTCCCATTCTTTAAAACACTTCGAAAAACTTTCGAGTGGGATGATGAATGTGAAAAATCCTTTCAAGACTTGAAGAAATATTTGGGAGCACCTCCACTGTTGTCTAGGCCAGTAATGGGAGAAAAGTTGTACTTGTACCTGGCAGTATCAGAGAATGCAGTCATCTCGACATTGATCAGAATGGAGAATGGAGTCCAGAAGCCAATTTATTACACGAGTAAGGCTTTTCGAGGTGCAGAGATCAGGTACCCAAAGATGGAAAAATTGGCATTGGCATTAATTGAGGCAAGTAGAAGAATGAGGCCATATTTCCAGGCCCATACCGTCGTCGTGTATACCGACATGCCATTGAGGCAAGCCCTTCCTAAGCCAGAAAAATCAGGGAGATTGATGTACTGGGCAATAGAGCTCGGTGAATATGATATTGTGTATGATCGTAGATCATCACTAAAAGGGCAGGCTGTAGCAGACTTTATAGAAGAGTTTACATATCCTGATACCCCCGAGGAACAAAAGTTGCTCGCTGATCAACCTGTGGATGTTACAGGATCAAAAAAGACAAGCTCAGACCAACTCCGGTTGGTAAAAGGGCCAGAAGAGATGGTCGACGAAGAGCGAGAAATACCAGGAGAGGATGAAAGGAAACAACAAATATTTCATCGAGGAACTCTGTCAGATAAGATATTTGAAGACGAGTTACCTATATGGAGATTATATGTAGATGGGTCATCTTGCACAACAGGTTGTGGAGCAGGGATTGTTTTGAACACCCCAGACGAGATTGACATCGAATATGCCCTGCGATTCCAATTCAAAGCCTCTAATAATGAGGCTGAGTATGAGGCGATGATAGCAGGTCTTAATTTAGCAAAGATTATGGAAGCGCAACAAGTGATGGTATTCAGTGATTCTCAATTAATTGTGAATCAGATGATAGGAATATATGCAGTTAAAGGAGAATTAATGGTCAAGTATCATGCAAAGGTGATGGAGTTATTGGTAGAATTTGATGCCATTCAGTTGATCAGAATACCAAGAATGGAGAATGCACGAGCAGACGCACCGGCCCGACTAGCATCAGCTACTCGTACCGAGATGCGAAGAACGATACCAATTGAAGTATTAGAAAGTCGGAGCATAGATGAAGACCTGACGATGAATATTATTACCCTTGATTTAGGACCATCGTGGATGGATCCCATCAGGGCATATATTGAGGAGGGAGAATTACCGGAGGATAAGCTCACTGCCAAGAAATTGAAGTTTAAAGTTGCTCGGTATGTACTAACTAATGGTGTTTTGTATAGACGAGGAATTATGGCAGGTTTACAAAGATGTGTACATCCCTCCGAGGTGAAAGAATTGATTGAAGAGATCCATGAAGGGTCCTGTGGAGCCCATGTAGCAGGTCGGACTCTTTTGCAAAGGGTGATGATGCAGGGATACTACTGGCCAACGATGAGGGCTGATTGTATAGCCTATGCTAAGAGATGTGATAAATGCCAACGTTTTCCCTCCATCCGACGAACTCGACAAGCATTGTTGACACCCATAACTTCCCCTTGTCCATTTTCCATATGGGGAATTGATTTGGTTGGACCACTGCCAACGACCCGAGGAAGATTCAAGTACCTCGTTGTCGCAGTGGATTATTTTACTAAGTGGGTAGAAGCTGAGCCTCTGATTGATATGACATACGAGAAGGTGTACTAATTCGTTTGGAAGAACATCATCTGTCGATATGGTCTCCCTCATGCCTTCATCACATACCATGGAACACAATTTGATAACGAGGAATTTGCCGCCTATTGCCATCAGTCAAACATTTTGAAGGTTCATTCAGCACCAGGCCATCCTCAAAGCAATGGACAGACTGAAGTGACGAACAGAACATTACTAAATGGTTTGAAGAAGAGGCTAAGTGAGGCTAAATCTAATTAGATTAATGAGCTACAGTCAGTATTGTGGGCTTACCGAACAACTCCCCGAGCAGCAACTGGAGAATCACCATATATGCCGGCGTTTGGAAGTGAGGCCGTAATACCTGCCGAGTTGGGTCTTCCAACACACAGAGTGCTGAATTTCAATTCCCCAGTCAGCGACTTAATGAGGAGATTAGATTTGGACATACTCGAGTAGGTTAGAGAAGAGGCAACCATTAGGAATGCTGCTTACCAATAACGAACAACCCTGTTCTATAACAAGAGGGTGAAGAAATGCGACTTAAAAGAAGGAGATTACGTGCTAAAGAAAGTCATTCAGAAGCACAATTAGTTGGAAGCAAACTGACATGGACCTTACCGAGTTATAGAAGTTGTTCGACCAGGAACTTATCGAATAGCAACTCTAGAAGGAGAGGAATTTAAGAATACATGGAATGCTGAACACCTACGCAAGTATTATCAGTGATGTAAAATGTAAAGCAGTTCCATGAATATTAATAAAACGATGATATTTCGCCATCTTCTCTCTTTTTATTGAAAGTTTTTTTGGGAATACTAGTGTGTAACAATACGCTGCTCAGCAGTAAGAACAACACGATAGTTCAAGCTCAGACCAACTCCGGTTGGTAAAAGGGGGAGAACAAACCATACTCCTTTGGTTAGGAGGCGTACACTAGCTCAGACCAACTCCGGTTGGTAAAAGGGCGAGTGGACATGATAGTTCGAACTCAGACCAATTCCGGTTGGTAAAAGGGCGAGAACACGACATTCCTAAAAATACCAGCTCCGGTTGGTTAGGAAACCATACTCCTTTGGTTAGGAGGCTGACACTGGCTCGGACCAATTTTGGTAAAAGGGAAAGTGGACATGATAGTTCGAACTCAGACCAACTCCGGTTGGTAAAAGGGCGAGAACAACATTCCTAAAAATGCCAATGTGTTTGGCTAGGAAGCAAAATACTCCTAAAAATGCCAATCTCGGTTGGTTAGGAAACAAGATATGCTCTCAAATGCCAACTTATGTTGGTCGGGAGGTAAGATTATTACAGAAAATACAAAAGTTCCTCGAGGAACAAAATATTCCAAACTGAACCAAGTATGGTTGGTCGGGTATAAAAATTCACTAACTATAATTGGTCGACGAGCACAATTTAACAACCTTGGTTGGTTGGAAAAATTTTAAACATTTTTATACTCATTATTAAGTGATCGAGCAACATTATTAATACTTGTAACTTTTTTGTTACTAAGTTGGTCGATGAACCACACAATATTGTTATGCAAGCACAAATATAAAGTGTTTGACAAATACAAGACAATAGCAATACAAATTTGCAAACAAATATGAAAGTCTTTCATAAAATTCAAAATAAATTGCAAGTTACATTGATAATTACATGGATATGTATACTAACTGTTACATCAAAAATTCCTATTCTATTGGTTTTTTCCCCTCAGCTTTCGATACAGGTTCCTCGCCAGCAGGCGGATCATTTAAAGACTGAGGAGAATTGATGAAGTTCAAATCCTTTAGCATCCTTACGTTCATCACAGAAGGTCAATCTAGAAGATGCTCGGGACGAGATACCTCGATTTGAGAATGAAGATTGTAGTCACCGAGGTATTTTGCAATTAAGCTCCGAGGAATGGCATGAGCTGGGATCCATTCCATGTCCAAATTATACGGTGGCACAGGCAAGTCGAGTACCCCAGGATCATAATAGTCCCACAGATAGTGTCCTTGTTCGAGCTTCAGCATGCCCAAGGCATTCAGCTAGCCTGGTTTGTAGCCCTCATTATTGGCATTCTGGATACGATCATCCAAATGAATAGTGCTTCATTGTATCCAGCCATCCAGAACTCCCTGGGCTGTTTGTGAAATTGAAATGTTAACCTTTTAAGCTTCTCGTGAAGACTCTGGATGAAAAGCTCATTAGTCTCCAACACTGATTTCGTTGCAGAGAGTTATTTTTCCAGTTCTCTAATTTTCTTTGACATGTCAGACAAAGCTTGGTTCTTAGACATTAATTGGAAGGCTTGGTTCTCTAAGGCAGATGCTGTCCTCTGTTCCTCCACAAGAACCCGATCTGCTCTTCCTCATCCCCGAGGATCTCTTTCTCGTCCTCGAGGAGATGTGGAAGTGCCACACCTACTCAATGTGTCCAACTCTTGCCTCAATTTGGCATTCTCAACCTCTAAAAATGAAAATCCCTCGTCAGTCACTGGGATTATAGCTGTTGAAGAAGAGGCTACAAACTTCAAATGTGCTAGCTCTTTCTTCAAATCGTTATTCTCTTGCTCCAGCAGCTCGAAAATCTGTCTACATGCTTCAACTTCACCCTTTAGGGTTCTCTCCCTGACATCGTACCCAGCAAGAAGCTTCTCGTTGCCCTTCTCGGCAGAAAGCTGCTGATACCTCTTCTCATACCCCTCATGCAACAGGGCAGTTGATTCCTTGTACTGATTCTGAAGCTCTTCTAGGGTACATTGAAGATCCTCGATCATTTCGTAGTAAGCCACATTATTGGCCACAGCTCGGTCAAGTAAACACTTCAGGTACTGATATGCCTCCACTGCTTGGTCTGAAGCATCTCGACCAAGAATATCTAAAATTTGGGATTTGTCCAAGTCAATGTGGCCAACCTTAAAATATTCATTATATTGTCAAAGCAGAGCTGTGTCATGGGCAGACAACAATTCCATTCTAGCCATAAACTAGTCAAGAAGAGAAGTCAAGAGTTAATAAAAAAGCAGACAGAACATCAACAACATAAAGGAACAAAAAAGATGATTTTTTATTACATCATAGAAAGGAGTACAATGTTCAGAGTACAGAGTACAAGTGAAAAAAGAAAAAGAAATACCGAACAACTTCACACCTTTTCCTTGTCTCCCAAGACTTTCTCGGGAGGCTGGGATGAGGAGCTTGGTTGCTCGGTTGGAAAAATGAGTTGGTCGGCTAGAGCTGGAACTTGTTCGGGAGGAGCAGGCAGAGATGAAAGCTCCTCGTCGGTAGGATGAGTAAGGATTGGATCACCCACTGCCATTGAAGATTCTTCGGAGGCATCTTCGTCCTCTTCTTCATCTTCAATATTTGGGGGAGGACTAGGGAGATGCTGTTGAAACAGTTCTGAGTCCTCATTAATCTTTAATTCTTGTAGGGCAGCCACTCAACCATCTCGGAAGTATTTCAAACTCCCATACTGCACCTGGGTCATCATTGCTGCTACCCCCCTGTTCCACCCTTTGTCCCAACCAGTGCGAAAAGATTTTTTCACCGCCACTTTTCTTTTTATTTTCTCCGAGGAGAGCTTCTCGGATAGAAGATCCTCGGTGGCCGTCAACTTATCTCCACATCCTCCTTCTGGAGATTCACTTCTCGCAGAAGGGACAATTCTTCTTCTGCCATTTTCATCTTGTTTTCAAGCTCCCCAAAACTCTTGAGCTTCTCGTCATACTTCTTTTTCTCTCCCTCCAAACCTTTCACTTTATTTTCCAACTGCACTTTCTCCGCCTCAACTGTAGCCAATTTCTTCTCCCAATCAGCCCTATCCTCGTCATACTTTTGACGGGAATCCTTCAAAGACTGGGCTAAACCTAGTAAAGAATCCTCCAATACAGACGAGGAGCTAGAAGCCTTGATCGCTTCATCCTTCTTCACAATGGTGTTAAAGCAAATCACCAGCTGAAAAAAGGAGATAATGATAAGTCAACATAGAGATATATGTATTGATGGAAGGAAAGAAAATTTAGAATGAGATAAACTTACTAAAGCAATGTGACGAGTAGCCAGGGATGTAAGCATATCCCTTGACATATTCTCCTCAATTCCTCGGACCTCAGGAATAATCCAAGTCTTTACCGAGCTCATCGCAGAGCTCGGGGGAATAATAGTTGGGACACCAGCTCCACTAACTTAGAGCTGGGGAATGGTTTCAGCCAAATTGACCGAGGATGATTTCTTCAGTCTCCTCAGTGGCATTTCAACAGTTTCAACCAAAGAAGAGCTTTTGGTTGGGGAGATGGTGATCACTTCCACAGGTGCATCCTTCTTGTTAGGAGCCACTGGGGGCTTCTCGACAGCTTTTTGAGGTGAAACATCTGTCTTCTTTGTCCCCTTTTGGACATCAGTTTTGTTTCTTTTTCCATCTCCAGCTGAGGTAGTCTCCTCAAAGATAGCAGGAACCCTTCTTTTGCCCATTTTTTTACTCAAAGGAATATGAGAGTCTGGTGAAGAATCCTCAGGAGCTGGCGCTGGTTCACCAGTGCTGATTACAGGGCGAGCAGTGAAAGAGGTTGTATATCTCCTATACTGCAACAAATATGAAGCAGACCTGATGTGCTCGTCTGCAACTTTCTGATGCAAACTCCAGATAAGTTTCAAATGCTTGATATTAACTTCAGCTTCTTTTGGAGTTTTTCTCTTACTGTCAACTGCGAACAAATACATAGTGAAATATCAGTCACACATTTTATCAAACATAATGAAATCATAATTTCAAAAATAAAATAAAATGAAAATAACCTATCCCATTGCCATATGGAGGGCATCTGGGACCTTTATATACTTCATCTCCAATCAAAGGGGCATGTTGCCAATTTTTGATAACTACCCCATGTTCAAAATAATCCCTACTGGCATCAGGGAGGTTGACTACTAAAGCCCTATTCAAAAATCTAGTTTTTAAATAAAAAATATTATCTAGAACAACCCATCTATAACAATACATAATTTCAGGAATTCCTATACGGGTTCCGTGAGTTTGATTTAACCTATACACCCCATTAACTATTCTCCATGTGTTGGGGGCTATTTTTGCAGGAACAACATCGAAATAATGACAGAACTCTAAGCACAAAGGGTTTGGTGGAAAAGAAAATCCACATTCAGAAATAAAGAGGCTGGGGAACCAATGTCCCTCAGCCAAACGAAAATAATTTGAAGGCTCAGAAAGATCCTCCAGAGTTACCCAAGATGGAATAGAAAAATCAGAACGGAATTTCTCAAGAGATTCAATAACATAAACCATGGCGAATAAAAGAAATGAAGAAGAAGGAAGAAGAAGATCTTACAGGATAAAAGGAGATCTGTTGACAACGAACGAAGAAAAGGATAAACGCACAAGAGAGAGAAAGACTATGGAAAACTCGAAAGTAGAAATTGGAAAAGGTAGAAGACAATGGGATTGCCTATGAAGCTTAAATACTTTGCCTTGGGAAACGGAAAGAAATGATTACAAAAAAGAAACTATTACGCTACCGGTGGCTAGAAGGACAAAAAGTGCGCGAAGATCGAAGCGATTATAAAAATTCAAAAAGGTGGATTCTGCGAATTTGGAAGGACATTCGAATACGGAGAAAATGCTCCTAAAAACCAGGAAGGTCATTTAATATTGCCATATACCGAGAAAGAATGTTCCATATTCCTCAAAGTTCGAAATATGAAACATTTGGGGCTTATGTTGATACCAAAATTAGTATGTTGATATAGACGAATAATAAGAAGACACGTGTCGATCTACATGGCACAATAGAAATGAGGAAGTTTATTTCCCCGACCAAGTCATACTCACTCCGAGCAGCAAGTGTACTCCGAGGAACTCCTGAACGACGAGCAACTAAGGCGGTCCGAGCTGCATCTCGGCCACAACATTGATTGCCAGATAATCAACAGTTCAACTATTCATTGAATGCTTATCATACACACGTATACTCTTAAAGGGCATTAATTGTTTACCCCTTCACATGTACAGCCTAAGGGCTATAAATACATTGTATCACCCTCATTCAAAGGGACTGGATTTTCTTGATAGAATTACATATCGAGAACTCCAAAACACTTGGCAATAACAGAAAACAGTGGACGTAGGCCATTCTTATAAGGCTGAACCACTTTAAAATTCTGTCTCATTTATATTTATCTGTGATTAAATAATTAGAAGCAATCTAATTTTTTACATCAACAGTATGTGTTACGGAATGCGGTACTGTTCAGGAGACCTACTAAGTCCCTTGCCTCACAGTCTAGCATTTTCTTCTTTCTCCTTAGCCCATTTGTGCCACCTAATCTCATGTGCTAATGCTCTATCACGCCATTGTGGGCTTGAGTAAACTGAAGATGGTGGTAAGTCATTAGGAATTGTTTAGAGGTTCGAGTTGTATAACTGTTGTCCCATTTATGCTAAAATATTCCACCTCGACTTTCCACGATAAAGGAAGCAATTCAGATGCCGAAGATGGGCATTATGTATCGTAGGTATGTGGAGCCTCCCATCTATCTCTGGGGCAGTGGGTATCTGAAAAATATGATGGTACAATTGAGGCAAAACCCACCCCATCATGGTTGTGCCATGGAAATAAGGGAGGTAGTATAGGTCCCTTACTAATATCTCTATAGAAGGTACTCCATTCCTGCTGCGATGTTGGTGTCACGAAAGTCATTATAGGTTGCCAATTGACAATGTGTTGCATAAAATTTTGTGAGGTAACAAATTCCATTGGGTATGGTAGTTTTCTTAAAATAGCTATTTGATTTGTCAATTGGCGGTAACAGTAATCTTCGAGATACCATGTGCCACCCAATTCCAGATCAAGTATCATGTAATGACATTAAGCTAAATCATGTGCAACTCGTGCGACATCAAACTCATTCTATGGAAATTGAACAAATGGTTTCCACATGAATGATTGGGGAGATACCATTTCGAGTTTCTCCTGCATCACCGACTCTTTAGACATTATTAGACCCAAAATGCCCCCCCCCCCCCATTTCCTGAATACCCATCGTAAAATAAGAGTCCATCTTTTCGCTTCTTCGTCATGCAAAATGGGTGACATTGCTTGCAAATACACATAACCATAATACTACAGTTTTAAATAATGTTTAATTATTTATTAATCTTTAGTAACCAACTATACATAAGAAAATAATTTGACAAATGTGTATAATTAAAATTGGTTAAATATTTACCTCTATTACTTGTAAAAAATAATCCATTATTTTTTTTGGCATTCGTAGTACATGCATCCAGGGCGTAATACACTCGGGCGAGAATAGTCGATCCCCAATCCTTCACAGCCATGCCATTTATGTCATCTAAATATGTGTCCCAATCAATAAAAACCGTATTATGGCTAGCGGGGGAGAAATTGAGCTCAATACATAGAGAATAATTGCGTGCTCTATTTGATCAACGGTCACTACTCTTGCCTCGGGGGCTTAGTTTTTCCAATGTAACATATAAGCTTTTAGCGTGCCACGGGAAATATTTTGTTCTTTATGATGGGGATTGCCAATCCCAGGAAAATATGGTTATAGTATTGTTTCAACGTTAAAATTGATGTGGGGAATAGGGGAAAATTTGGCCTCGTTTAAATTGGGATTCCTAAAGAAAACATTTAGTAAATAGTGATTGGAATTATGAAAAAAATAAATTGACAGGTATACATAAGTATAATGCCATAATTTTTAAATTAATACCAGTGATATGCAGGAAATGAAATGGGGTAATTCCCAACTCCACGTACGTAGGTGAAATGTGTGAGTTGTCTCCACCACCATGTAATAAGGGCACTAATCACTTGATTATTTGAATTGGGAAAATTCTATGAAAACAAATTACTCAACTCAAAATTGTCTATGACCTCTAGCAATTCGAGAATGTCGAAAAAAGCGGCATAAACTTTCGTAGGCTCTTGGTTGCTTCCTTGCATTGTCAATTGACTATCGATGAAATGTACGTTTGGATCAATTTTTGCATCTCATGTATGACGAGTATCGTCATACAATCTTGTCAAATTTTGATAAGCATTGGGATGGTTAGGTTTCGGAGGATGATTTATATATGGTTTTGTCTATTTCGAACACCATTTCCTTTGAAGTGAAAACATGGGGTAAAATTAAAAAAAATCACTACAAAAAATAAATATTTCAAAAGTGGAAGAATATTTGGTTATTTCTTTTTTTGGACAATTTTGTGTGAAAGTTGGAAGAAACATGGTTTAAAGAAGAGTGTTTTCGTTTGTACGAAGTTTTGAGCAATTTTGGGTATAAACTGTTGTGGGAAAATGGGTTAAATGTGTAATTTATAGGACTCAGGTGAAATGGTAACATCTATTATCACTATAAAATGCAAAACAAGGCATTTATATCTCCTTCTCAATTAAGCCATCCACGTAGGCATGTGAAAATCTATTTCTCTCTCCTCTCATTTCTTATTTTCAAACGCATCATTTTAAATGCTTTTTACCTAAACAGCTATCCACGTGACCAAACAAGAAAACTCCAAAAAACCATAAAGAGCTTTCCACATAGGCAAACAATAAAACTACAAAAAACTGTAAATCTGTTCCTCTACCCAAGCTCGGCTCTGTTTTCATGAACCACCAAAACGAGGTTCTTCCCTTATATTTCAAGACCATTTACTCCCTTTCAGCCCTTTGATTGTCCAAAAAAACTCTTCCTATCTCTCTCTTAAGCGTATTAAACATCTCTCCCCTCTCTATTTCTCCTTCCCTTTCATTTATCTACCTCTTCCAATCTCTATCTTCATATATCTCATATTACAAGCTTAAAAATATCATAAAGGTGAGTCCGTGTATTTGCCTTTGTGGCAGCTTCAGTTCTACACTGATTTTTTTGAAAATATTATCAAAATGAGGTATGCAAAATTCCCATTCATCCTTCAGATAATCCATTTCGAATGACTGGGAAATCTTATTTTAGAAATTGTTCGTTTGTTCCTTTTATAATTTTATAATTATTTGTTTCTACATTAATGATTTGTTACGTCTCCTTGAATTTGGTTAATTTTTTCTGTTTATAACATGAATTTGTTACATCTTAGATATAACCTTTTGTGTATTAGGACTGTTCATGTTCATAAGATGGTTTGGTTGTGTAATTGGGGACAATGAATATTTTTGGTCTAAATGTATATTTTGCCTCTATATATTGTTAATGTTTATTTTGTTTTATTTTTTTAGATCTGTTATAAGAATAGTTGTAAGAAAATGTGGTTGGACCATATGCTTTAAATAATTTGGGAAAAAAATGGTCTTTATCCATACGCATTGTTTTGTAGATGTAATTCACTCGATTTGTCCATGTGTGTGATTTTGGCACCCATACGGAAAATATGTAAGGTTTGTGCAACGCTTCAACAAAGTGATATTCCAATCGAGTTGTTCCCTGTCTCTAAAAGATAAATTCAACACATTGTGTTGTAAATTCATCATCTTTAGTTCTTACAAAATTTGATTTATTGATTGATTTATATTATCTTATTTGTAATAAGATTGCAATTTCTGAACGTTTCTACCACCAATATTACCATGGTGATACTTGTGTAATGCTCTAGAAATGAAGGTTTTATGAACTTCATAATGGCTTTACAATTTTGATTATTAACACTTTATCTTTTTTCTCACAAAATATTAAGCACTTTTTTGCGTCTATAAGTTTTTAGGATTTACGAAGGAATTGACATTGCGGTCGGTGGAGTCAAGTTTCCTAGGAAGTAACAAACAAGAAATTTAATAGTGTTCAAAGTTGTAGGTTACGAGGTGCTGTAGACAGAGTATGTATTGAAAGGTGGTTTTTTTTTGGTTAGTTTTCTACTTTTTGGGATATTTATATCCCATTCCCGATGAACAACTATTAAGAATATATGGTATGGTTGATTTTCTCCATAAATGAAATCAAGTTGTGTGAGAGGCATCGATTTATATTTAAATATTTTGCTATTTTCGGACACTTTTAATGTGTATGACATGACAAAGTTGTTGGGTGGATGTAGAAAAATCAAACAAATCGTGGAATGGCAAACCATTTTTCAAATACTATAATTGCTGATGTAAAAAATTAGATTACTCTAATTATTATATCACAGATAAATAAATGTGACAAAGAATTTTAAATTGGTTCAGCCTTCTATGAATGGCCTACGTCCATTGTTATGTTATTGCTGAGTGTTTGGGAATTCTCGATTATAAGTTCTATCAAGAAATTCTGGTCCTCCTTGAATGAGGGTCATACAAGGTATTTATAGCCCTTAGGCTGTACATGAAAGGGTGATACATTAAATGATATACATATGAAAAGGTAACTCATTTAATGCTCTTCAAGCGTGTGCGTTAAGATGATAAGCATTCAATGAATAGTTGAACTGTTGATTATCTGGCAATCAATGCTGTGGTCGAGATGCAGCTCGAACGACCTTAGTTGCTCGTCGTTCAAGAGTTCCTCGGAGAGCTGGTGTTCCTTGGAGAGCTGGAGTTCCTCAGAGTATACTTGTTGCTCGGAGTGAGTCTGACTTGGTCGGGGAAATAGACTTCCTCGTTGCTATTGTGCCACGTAGATCGACACGTGTCGTCTTGTGATTCGTCTATATCAGCATACTAATTTTGGTATCAACAGAAGCCCCCAATGTTTCATATTTCGAACTTTGAGGAGTATGGAACATTCTTTCTCGGTATATGGCAATATTAAATGACCTTCCTGGGTTTTAGGAGCATTTTCTTCGTATTTGAATTTCCTTCTAAATTCCCAGAATCCGCCTTTTCGCATTTTTATAAGCGCTTCGATCTTCGTGCACTTTTTGTCCTTTTAGCCGCCGGTAGAGTAATAGTTTTCTTTTTGTAATCATTTCTTTTGCCGTTTCCCAAGGCAAAGTATTTAAGCTTCAGAGGCAATCCCATCGTCTTCTACCTTTTTCAATTTCTGCTTTCGAGTTTTCTATAGCTTTTCTCTCTCTTGTGCGTTCATCCCTTTCTTCGTTTGTTTGCCAACAGATCTCCTTTTTCCTGTAAGATTTTCTTCCTTCTTCTTCATTTCTTTTTATTCACCATGGTTTATATTATCGAATCTCTTGAGAAATTCCATTTTGACTTTTCTATTCCTTCTTGGGTAACTTTGGAGAATCTTTCTGAGCCTTCAAATTATTTTAATTTGGCTGAGGGACATTGGATCCCTAGCCTCTTTATTGCTGAATGTGGATTTTCTTTTCCACCAAACCCTTTGTGTTTAGAGTTCTGTCAGTATTTCGATGTTGTACCTGTAAAACTAGCCCCCAATACATGGAGAATAGTTAATGGGGTGTATAGGTTAAATCAAACTCATGGAACTCGTATAGGAATTCCTGAGATTATGTACTGTTATAGATGAGCTGTTTTAGACAACGTTTTTTATTTAAAAACTAGATTTCTGAATAGGTCCTTAGTAGTCAACCTCCCTGATGCAAATAGGGATTATTTTGAACACGGGGTAGTTATCAAAAATTGGCAACATACCCCTTTGGTTGGAGATGAAGTATATTAAGGTCCCAGATGCCCCCCATATGGCAATGGGATAGGTTATTTTCATCTTATTTTATTTTTGAAATTACGATTTCATTGTGTTTGACAAAATGTATGACTGATATTTCACTATGTATTTATTTGCAGTTGACAGTAAGAGAAAAACTCAAAAAGAATCAGAAGTAAATATTAAACATTTGAAACATATTTGGAATTTGCATCGAAGAGTTACAGATGAGCACATCAGGTCTGCTTCATATTTGTTGTAGTATAGGAGTTATACTGCATCCTTTACTGCTCGTCCTGTGGTCAGTACCAGTGAACCAGCATCAATTTCTGAGGATTCTTCTCCAGAATCTCACATTCCTTTAAGTCAGAAGATGGGAAAAAGAAGAGTTCCTTCTATCTTCGAAGAGACTTCTTTTGCTGGAGATGGAAAAAGAAACAAGAATGACGTCCTAAAGGGGACAAAGAAAGTAGATGCTGCCCCTTCTGTTGCTCCTCAGAAGGCTGCCGAGAAGCCCCCAGTGGCTTCTAACAAGAAGGATGTACCAGCCGGAGTGATCTCCCAAACCAAAAGTTCCTCTTTGGTTGAAACTGTTGAAGTTCCACTGAGGAGATTGAAGAAATCTTCCTCGGTCAGTTTTTCTGAAACCATTCCTCAGCTCCAAGCTAGTGGAGCTGGTGTTCCAACCATTATTCCCTCGAGTTCTGCAATGAGCTCGGTAAAGACTTGGACTATTCCTGAAGTCCGAGGAATTGAGGAGAACATGTCTAGGGATATGATGACATCCCTAGCTACTCGTCACATTGCTTCAGTAAGTTTCTCTTATCCTGAATTTTTCTTTCTTTCAGTCAATATATGTATCTCGGCACTGACTTATCATTACCTTCTTCTTTTTCCAGCTGGTGAGTTGCTTTAACACCATAGTGAAGAAAGATGAAGCACTCAAAGCTTCTAGCTCCTCGTCTGGAGTGGAGGATGCTTTTCTGGGTTTGGCCCAGTCTTTGAAGGATTCCCGTCAAAAATATGACGAGGATAAGGGTGAATGGGAGAAGAAGTTAGCTGCATCTGAGGCAGAAAAGGTGCAGGTGGGAAACAAAGTAAAAGACTTGGAGAGAGAGAATAAGAAATATACCGAGAAGCTCACAAACTTTGGGGAGCTTGAAAATAAGTTGAAATCGACTGAGGAAGAGCTAACCCTTCTGCGAGAAGTAAATCGCCAGAAGGAGGAGGTGGAGGCCAAGTTGAAAGCCTCCGAGGATCTTCTATCTGAGAAACTCTCCTCGGAGAAAATGAAAAGGAAAGTGGCTGTAAAGAAATCTTTTCGTACCGGTTGGGATAAAGGATGGGACAGGGGGTAGCAGCAATGATGACCCAGGTCAAGTATGGGAGTTTGAAATACTTCCGAGATGGTTGGGTTGCTGCCCTGCAAGAATTGAAAGTTAGCGAAGACTCTGAGCTATTTCAACAACATCTTCCTGGTCCTCCTCCTAGAATTGAAGATGAGGAAGAAGACGAAGCTGCATCCGAGGAGTCTTCAATGACAGTGGGTGATTAAGTCCTTGCTTCCCAACCTATTCAGACAGTTACCGAGGGGATTTCATCTTTGCCTTCTCCTCCTGAACAAGTTCCAACTCCAGCGGACCAAATTATTGTTCCCACCGAGCAACCGAGCTCCTCATCCCAGCCTCCCGAAAAAGTCTTGGGAGACAAGGAAAAGGTGTGAAGTTGTTCGGTATTCTCTTTCTATTTTTCTTCTTTTTCAGGTGTAACCCACGTCTTTGTAACTTTGCCTTATGATCTAATAAAATTTGAGTTCTTTTCTTCCATATGATTGTCTCTTTTCTATCTGCACTCTGTCTTGATCTTCTTTTTGATGATTACTTTTTCTTTCTCTGTTAGTTTCTGGCCAGGATGGATTTGTTGTCTGCTAATGACACAAAGCTGATGCATTAATGTCATGAATATTATAAGGCTGGTCACACAAACCTAAGTGAATCAGAAGTTGCTGACATCCTTGGTCATGATGCTTCAGAGCAGGCAGTCGAAGCTTATCGGTACCTGAAGGACTTACTTGATCGATCTGCGGCCAATAACGTGGCTTACTATGAAATGATCGAGGAGCTTAAATATACTTTAGAAGATCTTCAGACTCAGTACAAGGAATCAACTTCCCTTTTGCACTAGGGGTATGAAAAGAGGTATCAACAGCTTTCTTTCGAGACAGGCCACAAAAAGATCCTTGCTGGGTATGATGTTAGGGAGAGAACCCTAAGGGGTGAAGTTGAAGCATGTAGACAGATTGCCGAGCTGCTGGAGCAAGAGAATAACAATTTGCAGAAAGAGCTAGCACAGTATAAGTCTGCAGCTTCTTCTTCAACAGCTGTAATCCCAGTGACTGATGAGGGATTTTCATTTTTAGAGGTTGAGAATGCCAAATTAAGGCAAGAGTTGGATACCTAGAGAAGGCCGGGTGCCTCTACGGCAACTCAGGGACGAGGAAGAGGTTCTCGTGGACGAGGAAGAGCTGCTCAGAATATTATCGAGGAACCAAGTTCTCGACCTGCTCGGGGAGGATCAAGAGCTCTTAGTCGTAATGTTGAAGAAGCTCGTACTCGATCAACATTGGAAACTCAAGCGTTCCAATTGAATGCAAAAGATCGGGCTTTGTCTGAAATGTCCAAGAAAATCCAAACTCTGGAGGATCAACTTGCTTCGACAAAGTCTGCTCTGGATAATAAGGATGTTTTTGCCAGAAACCTTCATGAGCAGTTAGAGAGAATAACTTTCCAATTCCATAAACAACCTCGTGAGTTCTGGATGGCAGGCTACAATGAGGCCCTTTGTCACTTGGATGCTCGCCTTGAAAATGCCAATAATTAAGGTTATAAACAGGGATGGTTGAACGCCCTGGGTGTATTAAAACTAGAGCAGGGCCATTATTTATGGGATTACCATGCTCCTGGGCTGATCGATCTCCCAAATCCACCATTCAAGCTTGATATGAGTTGGATCCCTGCTCGGGCCATCCCTCGTTGTTTGATCTCCCAGTATCTTTGTGATTATGCCCTTCATTCGCAGGTTGAATTATCTCGTCCGGAGCATTTACTGGATACACCTTCAATAATGAACGTCAGAATGTTGCGAGATCTTAACTTCATTAATTTTCCCCTTTGCTTAGAAGATCCTCCTGCTGGCGAGGAGCCTATTTCAAAAGCTGAAGGAAAAAAGCCAATAGAATAGGAAATTCTGATGTAATGATTAGTACACAATTTAATATCAGTGTAATAAACTTGTGTAATTCATTTTGACTTTAATGAAAGAATTTCATTTTTGTTTGCAAATTTGTATTACTCTTGTATTTGTCAAACACTTTATATTTGTACTTGCATAACAATATTGTGTGGTTCATCGACCAACTTAGTAAAAAATTACAAGTATTAGTAATGTTGCTCGATCACTTAATAATAAAGTAATGAGTATGAAAATGTTTAAAATCATGTCCAACCAACCAAGGTTGTTAAATCGTGCTCGTCGACCAATTATGGTTAGTGAGAGTTTATTCCCGACTAATCATACTTGGTAAATTTTTGTCTTTTTCATAAAATGTGTCCGACCAATCAAGGTCGATAAATTCTCCTCGTCGACCAACTACAATTAGTGGGTTTTTATCCCCGACCAACCATACTTGGTTCAGTTTGGAATATTTTGTTCTTCGAGGAACGTTTTGTAATAATCTTACCTCCCGACCAACATAAGTTGGTATTTGAGAGCATATCTTGCTTCCTAGCCAAACACGTTGGCATTTTTAGGAATGTTGTTCTCGCTCTTTTACCAACCGGAGTTGGTCTAAGTTCGAACTATCATGTCCACTTGCCCTTTTACCAAAATTGTTCTGAGCCAGTGTCAGCCTCCTAACCAAAGGAGTATGGTGTGTTCTCGTCCTTTTACCAACCGGAGTTGGTCTGGGTTCGAACTATCATGTCCACTTGCCCTTTTACCAAAATTGGTCTGAGCCAGTGTCAGCCTCCTAACCAAAGGAGTATGGTGTGTTCTCGTCCTTTTACCAACCGGAGTTGGTCTGGGTTTGAACTATCTTGTCCACTGACTCTTTTACCAATCGGAGTTGGTCTGAGCTAGTGTACGCCTCCTAACCAAAGGAGTATAGTTTGTTCTCGCCCTTTTACCAACTGGAGTTGATATGGGTTTGAACTAACATGTCCACTAACTCTTTTACCAACCGGAGTTGGTCTGAGCTAGTGTACGCCTCCTAACCAAAGGAGTATAGTTTGTTCTCGCCCTTTTACCAACCAGAGTTGATCTGGGTTTGAACTATCATGTTGCTTTTATTGCTGAACAGCGTAGTGTTGCACACTAGTATTCCCCGAAAAACTTTCAATAAAAGAAAGAAAATGGTCGAACCATCATCGTTTTATTCATATTGATGGAACTGCTTTACATTATACATCACTGATAATACTTGCGTAGGTGTTCAGCATTCCATGCATTCTTAAATTCCTCTCCTTCTAGAGTTGCTATTCGGTAGGTTCCTGGTCGAAAAACTTCTGTAACTCGGTAAGGTCCATGCCAATTTGCCTCCAACTTATTGTGCTTCTAAATGACCTTCTTTAGCACGTAATCTCCTTCTTTTAAGTCGCATTTCTTCACCTTCTTATTTTAGAACAGGGATGTTCGTTGTTGATAAGCAACATTCCTAATGGCTGCCTCTTCTCTAACCTCCTCGAGCATGTTCAAATTTAATCTCCTCATCAAGTCGCTGACTGGGGAATTGAAATTTAGCACTCTGTGTGTTGGAAGACCCAACTCGGCAGGTATTACGACCTCACTTCCAAATGCCAGCATATATGGTGATTTTCCAGTTGCTGCTCGGGGGGTTGTTCGGTAAGCCCACAATACTGACTGTAGCTCATTAATCCAGTTAGCTTTAGCCTCACTTAGCCTCTTCTTTAAACCATTTAGTAATGTTCTGTTCGTCACTTCAGTCTGTCCATTGCTTTGAGGATGGCCTGGTGCTGAATGAATCTTCAAAATGTTTGACTGATGACAATAGGCGGCAAACTCCTCGTTATCGAATTGTGTTCCATGGTCTGTGATGAAAGAATGAGGGAGACCATATCGGCAGATTATGTTCTTCCAAACGAACTGGTATACCTTCTCGTATGTCATATCAATCAGAGGCGCAGCTTCTACCCACTTAGTAAAATAATCCACTGCGACGACGAGGTACTTGAATCTTCCTCGGGTCGTTGGTAGTGGTCCAACCAAATCCATTCCCCACATGGCAAATGGCCAAGGGGAAGTTATGGGTGTCAATAATGCTTGTGGAGTTCGTCGGATGGAGGAAAAACGTTGGCATTTATCACATCTCTTAGCATAGGCTATACAATCAGCCCTCATCGTTGGCCAGTAATATCCCTGCATCATCACTCTTTGTAAAAGCGTTCGACCTGCTACATGTGCTCCACAAGACCCTTCATTGATCTCTTCAATCAATTCCTTCACCTCGGAGGTATGTACACATCTCTGAAAACCTACCATAATTCCTCGTCTATACAAAACACCATTAGTGAGTACATACCGAGCAGCTTTAAACTTCAATTTCTTTGTAGAGAGCTTATCCTCTGGCAATTTTCCCTCCTCAATATATGCCCTGATGGGATCCATCCAAGATGGTCCTGAATCAAGGGTAATAACATTCTTTGTCAAGTCTTCATCTATGCTTCGGCTTTCTAATACTTCAATTGGTATCGTTCTTCGCAGCTCGGTACGAGTAGCTGATGCTAGTCGGGCCAGTGCATCTGCTTGTGTATTTTCCAGTCTTGGTATTCTGATCAACTGAATGGCATCAAATTATGCCAATAATTCCATCACCTTTGCATGATACCTGACCATTAATTCTACTTTAACAACATATATTCCTATCATCTGATTCACAATTAATTGAGAATCACTGAATACCATCACTTGTTGCGCTTCCATAATCTTTGCTAAATTAAGACCTGCTATCATCGCCTCATATTTTGCCTCATTATTGGAAGCTTTGAATTGGAATCGCAGGGCGTATTCCACATCGATCTCGTCTGGAGTGCTCAGAACTATTCCCGCACCATATCTTGCAGTGCAAGATGAGCCATCTACATATAACCTCCATATAGGTAACTCGTCTTCAAATTTCTTATCTGACAAAGTTCCTCGGTGAAATATTTGTTATTTCCTTTCATCCTCCCCTGATATTTCTCGCTCCTCGTCGATCATCTCTTCTCGTCCTTTTACCAACCGAAGTTGGTCTGGGCTCGAATTTGATGATCCTTCAATATCCACAAGACCTTTTACCAACCGGAGTTGGTCTGGGCTTGTGTTTGATGATCCTATAACATCCACAGGTTGATCAGCGAGCAACTTTTGTTCCTCGGGGGTATCAGGATATGTAAACTCTGCGATAAAATCTGCTACAACCTGCCCTTTTAATAATGATCTGGGTTCATACACAATATCATATTCTTCGAGCTCTATTGCCTAGTACATCAGCCTTCCTGATTTTTCTAGCTTATGAAGGGCTTGTCTTAATGGCATGTCGGTATATACGACGATGGTATGGGCCTGGAAATATGGCCTCATTCTTCTACTTGCTTCAATTAGTGCTAATGCCAATTTTTCCAGCTTTGGGTACCTGACCTCTGCACCTCGGAAAGCCTTACTTGTGTAATAAATTGGTTTCTGGACTCCATTTTCCAATCTGATCAATGTCGAGCTGACTGCATTCTCTGATACTGCCAGGTATAAGTATAACTTTTCTCCCATTACTGGCCTGGATAACAGTAGAGGTGCTCCCAAATATTTCTTCAAGTCTTGAAAGGCTTTTTCACATTCATCATTCCACTCGAAAGTTTTTCGAAGTGTTTTGAAGAATGGGAGGCATCTATCAGTTGCTCGGTATACAAATCTGTTGAGCGCTATAACTCGTCCTGTAAGACTCTGTACCTCTTTCTTCGTCGTTGGAGATCGCAACCCTAAAAGAGCTTTAATCTTTTCTGGATTCGCCTCAATGCCTCGTTGGTTGACGATGTACCCGAGGAACATTCCTTCTCGTACTCCAAATGTGCACTTCATCGGGTTGAGCTTCATCTAGTATTTATCCAGTTGATCAAAGGTCTGGCCTAAGTTAACTAGATGATCAGCAGCTTTCTTGCTCTTTGTCAGCATATCATCGACATAGACTTCCATATTGCAATTGATTTGTTCGGCAAAAACCTTGTTCATCAGCCGCTGGTATGTCGCTCTTGCATTTTTCAAACCAAAAGGCATAACATTATAACAATAAGTTCCCCTAGGGGTAATAAAAGAAGTGATTTCCCTGTCTTCAGGTTTCATTTTGATCTGGTTGTAGCCAGAGTAAGCGTCCATGAAGCTGAGTAGCTCGTGTCCCGAGGTAGCATCCACTAGTTGATCAATTCTGGGCAATGGAAAGTGATCCTTTGGGCATGCCTTGTTGAGATCGGTGAAATCAACACACATTCTCCATTTATTATTTTTCTTCTTTACCATCACCACATTTGCTAACCAGTCTGTATATTTCACATCTTCAATGAATTGGGCTTTCTGTAGCTTCTCGACCTCCTCTTGTATAGCTTGATTCTTCTCGGGACTAAATACTCTTCTTCTCTGCTTGACAAGTTTGATCTCCTTATTCACATTAAGCTCATGACATAAGAAGTTCGGATCTATTCCTGGCATGTCTTCATGACTCTATGCAAAAGTTTTCTTTCTGTTTCTCAAAAAAGTTATCAACTCCTATTTTATTGAAACATCATTATTTTTCTTCTTTAGCATCACCACATTTGCTAACCAGTCTGGATATTTCACATCTTCAATGAATTGGGCTTTCTAGAGGTTCTCGACCTCCTCTTGTATAGCTTGATTCTTCTCGGGACTAAATACTCTTCTTCTCTGCTTTACAGGTTTGATCTCCTTATTCGCATTAAGCTCATGACATAAGAAGTTCGGATCTATTCCTGGCATGTCTTCATGACTCTATGCAAAAGTTTTCTTTTTGTTTCTCAAAAAAGTTATCAACTCCTGTTTTATTGAAACATCCAACGATGAACCTATCTGGGTTACTCGTTCGGGGTGCTCGTCGTCCAGAATAACATTTTCTGTAGATTCCACCACCTGTCCTTTTACAAGTTGGGATTCATCTCTGGGATCAAGTGTTTCAATTTATGTACCTTCCTCCACCTGGTAGGTAGTAGTCTTTTTCCTTGACTCCTCAAGCTCCTCTTGCTCGGTAGACGAATAATAGCATTCCCGAGCTACTTTTTGATCACCTTTCACAACTCTTACTCCGAAATTTGTTGGGAATTTTAAGCATTGATGTACTGTAGATGGGACTGCTTCGAACTTCTTCAAACCAACTCTTCCCATGATGATGTTGTAAGCTGATTGCACATTATTATCCATCACAAAGAAGCGTATTCTTTCTGTTCGACAAGCAGGCCAAGTTCCAATGAATATATCCAACTTGATCGTCCCAAGTGGAAAAACTTTCTCGCCAGCAAAACCCAGGAGAGGTCTATGATAAGGTTCCAATTGAGATAATTTCAAATTTAAACTGTCAAAGCATGAGTAGTACATGATGTCCGCCGAACTACCATTATCTACCAAAACCCTTGAAATCACTACTTCTTTCATCCTCATTTTGATCACCAAAGGGTCGTCGTGAGGGTAAAGAACACCTGCCAGGTCGTTTTTTGAAAAGCCAATGACCAGTTTCTCTTTGTTTATCTTCCCCGGGCGATCCTCTTCAGCCAAATTTATTCGCTAAATATATGAACAAGCTTGAGCCTCTCCAAGGTAAGCCTTTCTTTCTGCAGTAAGGTCTCCTCCTCCTGCATCTCCTCCTGTAATGACATTACAATCAAATGACCCAAAACGTATGGAAAATACCTCTCGTTCTGGCTGCCTTGGTTTCTTGGGAAGATCGGGGTCATCATCTGGATCATCTTCATGGTCTCTCTTCTTCTTATCCTCTGCTCGACGAGGAGATCTGGATCTTTCTCTAGTTCGGTCATTATTTCTTCTTTCGCCTCCCCGATCAACATACTTTGCTAGTTTCCCTCTTCGGATGAGTGTTTCAATCTCGTTCTGAAGAGCTATGCAATTTTTGGTCATATGGCCGTGATCCTTATGGAACTCGCAATATTTCTCCATATTCCTCGTGTCAGGGTCTGATTTCAGTTTCTTTGGCCACTTTACTTCCTCGTTATTCTTGATTTCTTCCAGGACATGATTAATACCCATTTTCAAAGAAGTATAATTATCGAATTTCTTCAGGACTTCCCATGACGACTTATTATTCTTGGAATGCTTGTTACCACCATTGCCCTTATGCTCTTTCTTCTTAGATTTGTCGACTTCCACCTTGGTTTCTTTATCAATATTCTTCTTCACAGCCATAGCCTCCTCGACATTCATGATTTTGGCCGCTTTTGCCATCAACTCTGACATAGTTGTAGGTGGATCTTTGGGCAAAGTGTAATACAACTTGTTAGGAAACAACCCACTCATTAAGGCGGTGATTTCGGTCTTTTCTTCATAATCTATGACTTCCAGTTTCTCGTTATTGAAACGAGTTATGTAATCTCTAGTACTCTCACCAGATTTTTGTCTAACACTTAACAAGTGTGCTACTTGTTTTACTGGCTTTGCTCCAAAACAGAAATTTCCAATGAACAACTCGGCCAACTGAAAGAAAGTTAAAATCTTACCCCGAGGAAGATTGTTGTACCATATCTGAGCAGATCCAGTAAGAGTTCCTGAGAATGCTCTGCATCTCATCTCGTCAGGGACGGCATAGATGTCGACAGCAGCTTGATATTGCTCTATGTGAAGAACAGGATCTGTCTTTCCATCATATTTGGGGGTTACTACGGGTGCTTTAAACTTTGATGGTGTAGGAAAATCCACAATAGCCTTGACAAAAGGTGTCCCTTGAACAAAGGTTCATTGTAGGGGATTATTTGCCTTAACCATTTCTCCCAATCTATCCTCCAACCGTTGAATGGAACCTTTCCATGCATCATTTACTTCGGGTCTATTAGTTCGAGCAATTGATTGTTCTGAAGTGGCTTCTTGAGATCTATCTTGACGAGCAACTGGTCGTGATTGCGCTGATCCTTCTCTTAGATCTGATGGTTATCGAAAACTCCTCGACATGGTCTTGGGTGGACTCCTATTCCTCCTAGGGCCTAACCGGCTGAAAGGAGATACCCTGCTCAACCTTTCCAAGGCACTGGGTCTCTCTGGAGAGAGAGTGATACGTTGCTCAGTATCTGTATCCCTTATTGATGAAGTTGGCCCCGGTTGATAAGAGAAATCATCAGATTCCTCATTACGATACGCATCTGTACGTCTGGATCGTGAAGAAAGTAAATAGGTTTATCTCTGACCACTTCGCTGTCCCGAATGTGCAGGTGCACCGCCATGAAGGGTTTGTATGAGTTGCCGCATTGTATCTTGCATGGTGGTTTGTCCTTGAGCCAGATTCGTCATAATTCCAGCCAGATCTGGAGGTGCATAAGGATTTGGAAGATTTCCAGCATTTCCAGCGTTTCGATTGCTAGATTCCGGATTATCTTCCATTGACGATGAATGATTTTTGGTGAAAAACGATAATAACAATCGATTTCCCACAGACGGTACCAATCTGTTGATGTAAAAAATTAGATTACTCTAATTATTTAATCACAGATAAATAAATGAGACAAATAATTTTAAAGTGGTTCAGCCTTATATGAATGGCCTACGTCCACTGTTATGTTATTGCTGAGTGTTTGGAAATTCCGGTCCTCCTTGAATGAGGGTCATACAAGGTATTTATAGCCCTTAGGCTGTACATGAAAGGGTGATACATTAAATGACATACATATGAAAAGGTAACTCATTTAATGCTCTTCAAGCGTGTGCGTCAAGATGATAAGCATTCAATGAATAGTTGAACTGTTGATTATTTGGCAAACAATGTTGTGGTCGAGATGCAGCTCGAACCGCCTTAGTTGCTCGTCGTTCAAGAGTTCCTCGGAGAGCTGGTGTTCCTCGGAGAGCTGGAGTTCCTCGGAGTATACTTGTTGCTCGGAGTGAGTCTGACTTGGTCGGGGAAATAGACTTCCTCATTGCTATTGTGCCACGTAGATTGACACGTGTCGTCTTGTGATTTGTCTATATCAGCATACTAATTTTGGTATCAACAATAATACTGGAAGATTTCCTAAATATTATGAAGATCACAAGAAATGTTGTTCATGTCAACAATTATTTTAATGGTTTACTTTTTAATGTTCTAATGTTTAAATGTTTGGAATCAACGACGGTTGATGAAATTGGAATCGACGACGCAAAAGCTAGGGTTTTGCTGTCAAATTTGTGATTAACGTCACTGGTTTTATCTCTTTCTTCATCGTCTTTGTTTATGAATTGGGTGGTCAGTGGTATGCCTACCTTCATGGTTGTGTAGGACTTAAAAACCAGTTATCTATTTAAATAAACTATCTATTAGTCTTTTTCCCCAAATTCTGAGATTCAGATTATAGAGATTCATGTTATTTAAGAACTTTCAGTTTATGAAAATGACAGATTTTTTCTTTTTGACACATTTAGCCTTACTTTCTTACCTATAATATGCATTTGGAACTTAGAAATTTTAGATCTGTTGCTTTGGATTAAGGGGATTCAAGCTTTGTAATTTATGATTTTTTGGGATTTCAACTCTGTTTGCGGTTTTCATCAAAATTTATTCCTTAAGAGTGAACCTAATTGTTTTGGATGATTGGGTCAAATTATCATCGGAAAAAGGGGAATCTCTAAGTGCATTTGGTGATTGTAACATCAGTATATTAGTGGGGTCAGTGAACATTTATTCTCTTTTGATTACAAATGGAGGTTACATATGCTAAGTTGTTTACTCTTTCCTTTTCTTTTTATAGCAGTTGTTTGTTTCTCATTTAGTTTGGTGTCATTATGACTTTTCAACAACAACACTAGCGTAAATGTTGGTTTCAATATACTAACTTAATTTTAGTCTTTCTAAATATGTCTTTCACCATTCATGACATTTTGAGAGATATTTGATAGCAAGATGATGGAGTTGGTTCATTTGATAGTGCGATAATGAAGTGGGTTCATGACAGAAAATTTCAGTACAATTCACGGCTTAGCTAAGCTCTTGAGTTGGTTCAAGTTGGCACTGTACCGGGTGTGTATTAGCCATACTGACTGTGGAATCATATATATTTTAAGCCTGCATTTTTTGTTTAATGGCACTGTACCGGGTGGGTATTAGCCATACTGACTGTGGGATCATATATATTTTTATAAAATTTGAACCTTGCACTTAGCTTTTTCTTCTTTACTTATTTGATTAAGAATTTTTTGATTTATAAATTGTTTATTTTGTAGGTTAGTGTTGTTTAATTTAGAATTTGGGATTTTTAAAACTTCGTTTCTCTCATTAGGTGTTCGTAATAACTCATGATGCGTATTCTAAACGTTTGATTATTCAATGCGTAATTCTTCATATTTCTCTCTCTCTCTCTCTCTCTCTCTCTCTCTATATATATATATATATATATATATATATATATATATATATATATAACATTCTTTATTTACAGTTTTCGAAAAATAAATTTTATTTACTGTTTTTTAGTAACTTATTTTTTATTTGATTTAACTTCTTTTTTTACAAAAATAGTTTTTATATACTTGATTTATAATATCCACCCAAAAACTTTTTTTATTACTTTTTTCCCTAAAAAAATGCGGTAATTTTTTTTTTTTGTGTTTTCAGAATTTTTAAATGATATTTTTTCTTTTAAAATATTTTGCTATAATTTTAAATATCTTTTTTATATTATTTTCAGATTTATCAGAGGTTTTTTTCAATATATTTATTACTTTCTAAATGTTTTCACTATTATTTTAATTTTTTTTTAAGTTTTACCTATTTTTATAAGTTTTTTAATTTATATTTATTTTCTTTAATTTCATATTTCAAAAATATTTATATAATTTGCAAAAATTTTAAACTATTTTTCTATAATTTTCAAATTTTAAAATATGTTTCATTTTTGTTTTTTATACTTTTATATTTTTTTGAATTAAAATGGGTGAAAGATGGACTTTAATGAAAATATTGATAGCAACTAATAGATTTTACTAACGTTGAGGGGCAACCACAAATATTAAAAAAGTGAGGTATAAACACAAATATTGTTATAAATGTAGGATGACAAGTTAAATAAAGAACTATTTTTCATAAATCTGATTTTTATTTTTACCTATATTTATTTTTCTTAAGTGTAATCTTTTACTTCACTCTTTTTAGATTTGGGAATAATAATCAATGAACATAAAAATGTTCAATATAGATTTTACGTTTTAAGCATGTATCTATGTATATGACATAGCTATATATTTAAGTAGTGAATAATTTTTGCAGGCTTATTACATTTGATTCTAAGCGGAGAAGAAAATTAGTTTGAAAACTACGTTGGAGGATTTGAAATTTGACTTGCCATAAGAATATTTTTTGAAGTTTCAATTTTTTAGTTTAACTCTCAATGGACAATTTTTTTGGGGATACTTTGATTTAATATTGAATGACCATTTTGATTGTCTACTGATATGAATTTGAGTTCTACCATTTATAAGAAGTTAGATATGATATTGAGATAGTTTTAATTGTGAGATTATATCCCATTTTTTTGTGAGAGTCGTTTTTTCTTTTCTTATGATAGTCCGTTTTTTTTATTAAATTTATAAAATATTGATGTCCATATTTCAAGTCAATTGTTGTTAAACACTTTTTTTAACTCAAACATTAGATCTGCTGCCATTAATGCCCTTACTCGCGCATCGCGCGAGTTTACACCTAGTTTCTACGATAACTAACACTTTAACAGGCAGAATTAGGAGTAAGTGCTAAGCGGTGATCTTTCACCCGCTCGAGGTGGGGCCCTCAATTAGGGCGGTGCTCTTTCTCCCCACCCATTCTCTTTTTTGCATTACCCACTGTGGTTTTGACAATTCAACCCGCAATGTATACATCCCATTGTGGGTGGCCTTGGCAATGTTTTCGTTTATATCATTGAAGACTTTTAGAAGGCATTGGGGAAAGAATGAGGCAAAAACCTATTTTCTTATCTAAACTTTCATGTAAGAAAGACATTGGTTGAGGACATTAATGTCATTGTCAACCCATAAATCAATCTTATCGCTTAATTTCCTTTCATAAATCTTTATTTCCCCTCACATTAAATCTTAATTCTTACTTGTCTTCCTCACACACTAAAACACTTATATCTACACACACCACTGTGTTTTATTATACAGATTGAGTGTTCCATTCCATGTTTTTTCATTTTGAATGTAGGCCCTATTTTAAAAAATAGTTGGTATAGTCATTTTGACAAAAATAGCCCTCTAGAATCCACCTGATAAACTACGCCAAGAAGGCCCACGTATTTTTTTGTCATGTGTTTAATAGTTAATAGTGGGTTAAAATGACCGGTAGCTTACCCATTTCAAGAACCAAATTTTCTATTTTTTCACAAACTCCATACATCGATGTCAGTATGAAAATGAAGCAAACGTAATTTGAAGTTTTGTTTGGTATTTCACAGAGGCATATTACTATAAATGCACTATTACTTGATTTTGGAGAAGGAAAACATGGTATGGACTATAAAAGCATCTTGAAAAATCTTTGTTTTGTGTAAATTCACTAGTACCTATAATTTCAAATCCATATAATCTATGATAGTTTGGATAAGTAGAATCAAATCAGAGTTATTTAGCATACGCCTCTATCTGTACAAGCATTTATAGGTTTCTCTGAATATTTCATTAAAAAATTCTATTTCTCCTAAATATGTATGTCAATTTTTTTAGATTTAAATATAATATAGTTAGGGGTGTTGATTACATAAGTTTAAATTGCAGGTGATCATTGTGACTTGCAGAACAATGTCATAAGTTTCAACACACTGACGTAAGGTCCAATTCTTACTACAGTTTCTTATTGTCATCCTATTGCGCATATAATATGTTTGTGTTTTAAAAAAAAATAATGACGTAACGCAATCAATCGGGTCAATTCTATGAACAAATTGAATTTATTTAATTAGTTTTGGTAGTGACGTTATTAAACCTCAATTACATAACAATCGTTATAATTTTAAATAAGGATAAGTTTTCAGAATTATGGACGATTTGAATGCAAGGTGTTATATGTTTGTTCAATAATGCAGGAGCTTAAATATATTTCATGTTATGAGGTCATTAATTGCAGAAGTAAATTTTGAAATTCTACATGAACATTCCAATAAAGAAAAACATCAAAAGAAACTGTACTTCTTTGAGAAGACAACGGATCATAATTATTTTGAGGCTCCATGTTAAATGTTTATTATATGACATAGGAAATTAATTGACTAACTGTAGTGACAATGCGCGTAAGGTAAAAAACTAAGGAAGCTTTGAGTAAAACACTATTTTAGACAATTATTAGTGCATACACTGAAGGACTTGTAACAGATCAATTGTACAAGAAACAATTCAAACATAATTGTTGAATTCAGTGCACAACATGTGTCACAAATACTAGAAATACCACACCGAGGAGAATTGATCAAAATTCACAAAAGATAAATGCTTAAGGAGACATTTATCAAAAAAAAATTCAGCACGATGAATATATCTCAAAGAGAAAGGTTGAGTCTTCTTTGATAGGCGCACTTCGAGTAGAAATTGAGGATGATATAAATGATGTAGTCCTCTTTATAGAGTTGTACTTTTGTGTTTCATTCCTCTTCGGAAATGCTAGAAATTCTTTGGGATGTTTATTTGGAAAGTACATACATGATGTGAAGAATATAGGTAATTATAACTAGGCAAAAGCAATTCACATGTGGGTACTTGACTCAATTAGAAAGAGGATGCAGGAGAATAGCCCTTCCTCAGACACTGGTTGCGTTCTAGTGATTCTAGTAAAAAATTATTTTCATATTGCATGCAAGATTCAGGCTTCATTAATATAAGAGAAAAAAGTAAAAAAAAAAACATGAAGTAATTACATATCATGAGTTAAAAATTGAATCAAAAGTTACAACCACTATGAATAAGGCAACATAATGCATTCCATCCTAAACATGAAACAACATTTAAACAACGAAATAGCGTAGCTGGAGATTGAAAAGAAGTAGCACTTATAAAGCATTGAAACAAGCGTAGTATTTAATCGGCATGGAATGTTGTATTATATTGTAATATATGTTTGCCACACATCTAGCATTACGACAATACATGTTTAGTTTTTGTTTTATGAGGTTGTCAATGTAGTTCACCCAATCAAGGAACATTGGAGCCTGTCACAGATTCCTCCATTAGGACGTGTAGCGTCTGAACAGAAGATTCAAAATCACTAATCTCAATAAGTTACAGGTATGCCAAAATATTTGGGGAGATAATTCCATTTAAAAATCGTTGTCGTCGTAGTAGGAGTCCTTTGTGCAATTTTTTTTTTGATTTTTTTTGGCTTTTAGTTATATTTCTCAAAATTTTCTACTAACATATCCCTTTCTCTTACTTGTTTTTATTAAGTTCCATCGGTATTTTACTTAGGATTTAAATACTCGAAATTGTATTCAAGAAAAAAGTTCTTAAAAAATGTTGAAAATTACGATATGCCTCGAGCTTTTCATATTATAGGATATCTATATTTTGCTCTCAAAGAGACATATGCTAGAAAAAGTATGTGGAGAAAATACTAAATTTAGACAACACTCTTAATTGGGGTGTTAACTAATGACTTTGTCTCATGGTTCTAAGATTACGTATGCGTGTGTAAAGAACGGGATATTATAGGAAGTATCAAACTTTATAAAGGTGACATATGAATGTAATTCAAACAATTAGATATGTAAATCGAAGGTTGGGGGGTTATGGGATTAAAAACGAAAATAAAAAAGAGGGTAGATTTTAACAAACTCAAGGTTTAAAACATTGACTATATCCAAAACACATATTTTACTTCCTCGCTTACAGCTTCTCTTTATTGATTGGTGAGACCAGAAATACCTCCTTGTATGATTAGTAGTTTGGGGAAAATGTCGGATATTCTTTTTTATGTGAGAACCCCATAGGATGACGACTTTGTATAAGAGGTGAGAAGAAGACCGGATCAGAGGTGTACGACTACAATAGGTGAAGAAGAAAAAGAGAAGGGCTTTATGATGTTGTAATCTCATTGTTAGACACACCAACAATGAATAAGCCAGAAGTAACATCACTCCTAACACCCAACATTGGTTTCAATCATCGAACCATAGAGGGATCAAGCAACGAATATAATGAAGATGAAGCCGTAAATTTATCTGGAGGTTTAGATGATTATGATATAGGGACCCTCACTTCAAATTAAGAAATTATGGAAATGGAAAGGAGGGATTACGAGTTGTATGGAACACAACTCAAAACGGCTGAATATATAGATTGCTTAGAGGAAGGTAATGACAAAAATACCTGAATCAAGAATTGAGGTAATGGAAGCTGAGATGGAGAGCGAGAATAAACAAAATTCATCGATGGAACAATAACTGATTGAACATATGGAGAAAAAGGTTGATTGCTGAGGTTAACCGATCAAATGTGCTTATTGCGTAACTAACTGACATTGTCAATATCCATAGCCTGCTTCAAACTAAATTTGAGCAGAAAAAAGCTGTCAACTAAAATGTACTCTGATAAATTTGGAAGAAAAAATTAGTATTTTAAATGAACAGCTCAAGCATTTAGGACAACCAAAAAGACCATATAGATTATAGGGGAGAAAGAAGAGAGTATTTATCATCTTAAATCCGTCTAAAATGGAGTAAAGACAGAGATGGATCAGCTTCGCATGAATCTAGATGAAACACAAAAAGGCACATAAAATACAATCAGAGTTTGTGGAAAAAAACTTAGCCTCTGAAGTCATAGTTCTAAAAATAAATTTAAAAATAGAACAACTGGCTAAGGATGCAAAACATATGAGAGAAACTGTGGAGGAGAAGAATAAATTAACAGCTAAGTGCATGAAGGAACTTCATCGGCTACGGATGAAATTGTATTGCAATGATAATGAAAATCAAGAACTCCGATGGAGAATCATCACAATAAGTGACATGGTGGAGCAGTTAGGGGGCGACCTTAACTGCCCGAATATGGGAACCTTTCGTAGTAAAACTAGCAAGACAAGAAAATCAACCCAAAAATCAGAATACTCATATCAGCCTCAACAAGAAAAGAGAAAAAAACAGCATATGGAATCGTCGATAGCGTTAGCAGAAATCAATAGGATCATCATAAATACTCGTCAGTTGCATCAATACCGGGTGAATGGATTGAAAACAATTGAAACACAATGTGCAATCCACTAAAAGTTTGAGAAAGATTTTGTAACCACCTGTGATTTTTAAACCCATTTTCAATAAATTAACTCGGATTATAAAAAAAAAGTTTTTTTAATCAATTTAATTTTGGTATGTAAAAATGTTGGTTCTTATAAATAAAAAGGAGGTTTTAAGGGGAATTTAAATTGGCATTAAAATTTTCAAATTATTACTTTTTGTATAAAAATTAGGGGAGGCTCCGATCTAAGGAGCAAAAAATAAATAAATAAAAATATTCGAACTTTCAATCGAGCTGAAATTTTTTGTGCAGCTTCATCTCACCTTAAGCTACTCCTCCTCCATATTTTAGTCAATTCCAACGGTCCGATCATCCGTAATAAATCTTTTTTATGTTTGTGCTTGAGAAGGACTCAAATTTTTTTTGGTATATAAACATAAAGTGATGGGTTTAGGACTTTTAAAATACATTTAAGCGTTCTCAAAAATCAGTAGCGTCCTTTATATTCATCTTATGTCATCTTCAAAAACCCTAGCCCCATTTTATCAAGATTTTAGTCCAGGATTTGAAGGGTTATTTAGTGTTTTCTTGAGTTTGGGCTAAAACGAGTTTTGATTGTTTTTGCGAGAGAAACGCAGTGGTCTGATAAGAATTTTAAGGCAAAATCTTATGAGTTTCTTGTGATGATTTTAAGTTACAGGGTTTACGCAATATTCTTCTTGCATCTCTCGAGAGTAGTCCTTTTGTTTCTCATTTATTTATACTCATATTGTTGTTATCATGACGATTATTGGAATCTAAAATATTGATTCGATTGAGATATTGTATATGTTGATGCGCATGGTGTCATGAAATTTTTATATGGCACGGAGAATGGTCACCCACCAAAAGTTTAAAAATCCAACAGACAAGATAACGCTTTACGAGGATCAGCTGAGGTGAGGTGATGTGAGGTGAGGTGAGGTGACCTATTGATGTGTTATTGAAAAATTAAATTTGTATAATGCTCAGATGTCGCATTGAACTTGAATTCAGATTTGTATTGTTTAATTTATTCACCGTTATTATTTTGAGCATCTATTCTTGTCACATTGTGTACTACCCCATATTTTTCTTTTAATGGCATGTTAGCGTGGATTTGGACGCAAGGGATTTTTGAAGGATTTTAGAATACGACGTTTGGAGGATTTTATTTTTGTATAGCTTGGCAATGTAATTTATTTGGAGAGGTTAGTATTATTTTTGAGTGAAATTTAATTGCAATTATTTTGGAAGTGGGAATTTTGGATTCATTATATTTATTTTGTGGAATATAGATGCTCATTACTAATCGTTGAGGATTTTGTTTAGTTTTAATCATAGTAGCGCCTCGCTATTTTCTTGGGGTGTTACAAATGGTATCAGAGCTTAGGTATACGACAAATCTCGAGTCTTTGGGTTCGGGACTAGCATGCGGGTTAGATGTGGTTCGTTGGAGATAGGAAATTTTTGTTGAGGACGTAGTAGGCATCGAGGTTAGGATTAGTAATCTTGATGTGTGGATAATTAGAATTGATTTGAAGACTTTAGTGTTGTGATGATTTTTCAGAGATGGAATCGAGTAGTGATTCGTGAGAGAGCACATAGGGAAACATGCAGATATGATTGGGTGTATGGATGCCCAATCGTGATTTTCATGGATAGCTATTTGTGCACCGTATTTTATCTTGAGCGTTAGGCTTCTTTGAATTTCGATTACGAAATTCTTGTGCTAGTGGGGAAGTATGTAACAACCCGTGATTTTTAAACCGATTTTAATTAAATTAACTCAAATTTTGAAAAAATAAAATTTTGGGATCTATTTAATTTTGGTATGTAAAAATGTTGGTTCTTATATATGAAGAGAAGGTTTTAAGTGGAATTTTAATTGGGATTAAAATTTAGAAATTATAAGTTTTTGTATAAAAATCGGGGGAGGATTCGACCTAAGGAGCAAAAAAAATATTTGGTCGTCCGATCGAGCATAATTTTTTTATGCAGCTTCATCTCGTCTTTACCTATGACGCCTCCAAATTTTAGTCAATTCCAACGGTCCGATCATCCGTAATAATTCTTTTTTTGTTTGTGTTTGAGTAGGACTCAAATTCTTTTTGGTATATGAACATAAAGTGATTGGTTTAGGACTTTTAAAATACATTTAAGCGTTCTCAAAAATCAGTAGCGTCCTCTATATTCATCTTATGTCATCTACAAAACGCTAGCCCCGTTTTATCAACATTTTAGTCCAAGATTTGAAGGGTTATTTAGTGTTTTCTCGAGTTTGGGCTAAAACGAGTTTTGATTCTTTTTTCAAGAGAAACGCAGTGGTCTGATCAGAATTATAAGGCAAAATCTTATGAGTTTCTTGTGATGATTTTAAGTTACAGGGTTTACGCAATATTCTCCTTGCATCTCTCGAGAGTAGTCCTTTTGTTTCTCATTTATTTATACTCATATTGTTGTTATCATGACGTTTATTGGAATCTAAAATATTGATTCGATTGAGATATTGTATTTGTTGATGCACATGGTGTCATAAAATTTTTATATGGCACGGAGAATGGTCACCCACCAAAAGTTTAAAAGTCCAATAGCCAAGATGACGCTTTACGAGGATCAGCTGAGGTGAGGTGAGGTGACCTATTGATGTGTTATTGAAAAATTAAATTTGTATAATGCTCGGATGCCGCATTGAACTTGAATTCAGATTTGTATTGTTTAATTTATTCACCGTTATTATTTTGAGCATCTATTCGTGTCACATTGTGTACTACCCCGTATTTTTCTTTTAATTGCATGTTAGCGTGGATTTGGACGCAAGGGATTTTTGAAGGATTTTAGAATACGACGTTTGGAGGATTTTATGCTGTATAGCTTCGCAATGTAATTTATTTGGAGAGGTTAGTATTATTTTTGAGTGAAATTTAATTGCAATTATTTTGGAAGTGGGAATTTTCGATTCATTATATTTATTTTGTGGAATATAGATGCTCATTACTAATCGTTGAGGATTTTGTTTAGTTTTAATCATAGTAGTGCCTCGCTATTTTCTTGGGGTGTTACAAATGGTATCAGAGCTTAAGTATACGACAAATCTCGAGTCTTTGGGTTTGGGACTAGCATGCGGGTTAGATGTGGTTCGTTGGAGATAGGAATTTTTTGTTGAGGACGTAGTAGGCATCGAGGTTAGGATTAGTAATCTTGATGTGAGGATAATTAGAATTGATTTGAAGACTTTAGTGTTGTGATGATTTTTTAGAGATGGAATCGAGTAGTGATTCGTGAGAGAGCACATAGGAAAACATGCAGATAGCATTGGGTGTATGGATGCCTAATCGTGATTTTCATGGATAGGCATTTATGCACCGTATTTTATCTTGAGCGTTAGGCTTCACTGAATTTCGAGTACGAAATTCTTGTACTAGTGGGGAAGTATGTAACAACCCGTGATCTTTAAACAGATTTTAATTAAATTAACTCAAATTTTGAAAAAATAAAATTTTGGGATCTATTTAATTTTGGTATGTAAAAATGTTGGTTCTTATATATGAAGAGAAGGTTTTAAGTGGAATTTTAATTGGGATTAAAATTTAGAAATTATAAGTTTTTGTATAAAAATCGGGGGAGGATTCGACCTAAGGAGCAAAAAAAATATTTGGTCGTCCGATCGAGCAGAATTTTTTTATGCAGCTTCACCTCGTCTTTACCTATGATGCCTCCAAATTTTAGTCAATTCCAACGGTCCGATCATCCGTAATAATTCTTTTTTTGTTTGTGTTTGAGTAGGACTCAAATTCTTTTTGGTATATAAACATAAAGTGATGGATTTAGGACCTTTAAAATACATTTAATCGTTCTCAAAAATTAGTAGCGTCCTCTATATTCATCTTATGTAATCTACAAAACCCTAGCCCCGTTTTATCAACATTTTAGTCCAAGATTTGAAGGGTTATTTAGTGTTTTCTCAAGTTTGGGCTAAAACGAGTTTTGATTGTTTTTGCGAGAGAAACGCAGTGGTCTGATCAGAATTTTAAGGCAAAATCTTATGAGTTTCTTGTGATGATTTTAAGTTACAGGGTTTCCGCAATATTCTCCTTGCATCTCTCGAGAGTAGTCCTTTTGTTTCTCATTTATTTATACTCATATTGTTGTTATCATGACGTTTATTGGAATCTAAAATATTTATTCGATTGAGATATTGTATTTGTTGATACACATGGTGTCATGAAATTTTTATATGGCACGGAGAATGGTCACCCGCCAAAAGTTTAAAAGTTCAATAGCCAAGATGACGCTTTACGAAGATTAGGTGAGGTGAGGCTCGGTGACCTATTGATTTGTTATTGAAAAATTAAATATGTATAATGCTCGGATGCCACATTGAACTTGAATTCAGATTCGTATTGTTTCATTTGTTCACCGTTATTGTTTTGAGCATCTATTCTTATCACATTTTGTACTACCCCGTAATTTTCCTTTAGGGGCAGGTTAGCGTGGATTTGGACGCTATGTATTTTTGGAGGATTTTAAAATAAGCCGCTTGGAGGATTTTATTTTTGTATAGCTTTGTAGTGTAATTTATTTAGAGAGTTTAGTATAATTTTCGAGTGAAATTTAATTTTAATTATTTTGGAAGTGTCAATTTTGGATTCATTATATTTATTTTGTTGAATATATATGCTCTATATTAATTGTTGAGGATTTAGTTTAGTTTTAATCGTAGTAACGCCTTGCGATTTTCTTGGGGTGTTACAAATGGTTTCAGAGATTAGGTATATGACAACTCTCAGATGTTTAGGTTTGGGTATGCGGGTTAGATGTGGTTCGTTGGAGATATGGAGTTTTTATTAAGGATGTGGTAGGAATCGAGGTTAGGATTAGTAATCTCTATGTGAGGATGATTAGAATTGATTTGAGGACTTTAGTTTTGTGATGATTTTTTAGAGATAAAATCGAGTAGTGCTTCATGAGAGAGCGTATGGGGATACATGCAGGTAGGAATGGGTGTATGGACACCTAATCGTGATTTCTATGGATAGGCATTTATGCACCGTAATTTATCTTGAGCATTAGACTTCGTCGAATTTCAAGTATGAAATTCCTGTGCTAGTGGGGAAGTATCCGTGAGTTTTAAACCGGTTTTAATTAAATTAACTACAATTTCAAAAAAATAAAATTTTGGGATCAATTTAATGTTGGTATGTAAAAATGTCGGTTCTTATATATAGAAAGAAGGTTTTAAGGGGAATTGTAATTGGTATTAAAATTTTGAAATTATAAATTTTTGTATAAAAATTGGGGGATGATCCGACCTAAGGAGTAAAGGAACATATTCGATTGTCCGTTGAAATTGATATTTTTTGTCCAGCTCCATCTTGCCTTAAGCTACTCCTCTATATTTTAGCCAATTCCAACGGTACGATTGTCCGTAATAAATCTTTTAGTGTTTGTGTTTGAGTAGGAGTCAAATTCTTTTTGTTATACAAATATAAAGTAACGGGTTTAGGACTTTTAAAACATATTTTAGACTTCTCAAAAATCAGTAGCCTCTTCAATTTTCATCTTCTTCCAATTACAAAACCCTAGCCCAATTTTATCAAGATTTCAGTCCAAGATTTGGGCTAGAATGAGTTTTGATTGTTTTTACGAGAGGAAAGCATTGGTGTTATCAGAATTTTAAGGTAGCATCTTATGAATTTCTTGTGATGATTTTAAGGTACGGGGTTTACGCAATATGCTCCTTGAATCTCTCTAGAGTAGTCGTTTTCTTCCTCATTTATTTGTACTCTTATTGTTGATATCATGACGTTTATTGGAATCTAAACTATTAATTTGATTGAGATATTATATTTGTTGATAGGCATGGTGTCATGAAAATTTTTTATGGCACGGAGAATGGTTATCTTCCAATAGCCCAAAAGTCCAATAGCCAGGATGAAGCTTTACGAAGCTTAGGTGCGGTGAAGTGCGGCCCGGTGACCTATCAATGTGTTATTATAAAATTAAATTGGTATAATGTCTAGATGTCGCATTGAATTTGAATTTAGAATTGTATTGTTGCATTTATTAACCGTTATTGTTTTGAGCATGTATTCTTATAATATTGTGTACTTCCTGTATTTTTCTTTTACTGACAGGTTAGCGTGGATTTGGACGCTATGGATTTTTTGAGGATTTTAGAATACGAAGCTTGGATGATTTTATTTTTGTATAGCTTAGCATTGTAATTTATTCGGAGAGATTTGTAAAATTTTCGAGTGAAATTTAATTGTAATTATTTTGGAAGTGTCAATTTTGGATTCATTATATTTATTGTGTGTAATATAGATGCTCTATACTAATTATTGAGGATTTAATTTAGTTTTAATCGTAGTAATGCCTCGCGATTTCCTTGGGCTGATACGGATGGTTTCAGAGCTTAGATATACGACAACCCTTGGATGTTTAGGTTTGGGTCTAACATGCGCGTTAGATGCGGTTCGTTGGAGATAGGGAGTTTTTATTGAGGACGTGGTAGGAATCAGGTTAGGATTAGTAATCTCTATGTGAGGATGATTAGAATTGATTTGATTACTTTAGTGTTGTGATGATTTTTGAGATATAAAATCGACTAGTGCTTCGTGAGAGAGCGTATGGGGATACATGCAGGTAGGATTGGGTGTATGGACACCTAATCGTGATTTTTATGGGTAGGCATTTATGCACCGTAATTTATCTTGAGCATTAGATTTCGTCGAATTTCAAGTATGAAATTCCTGTGGTAGTGGGGAAGTATCCGTGATTCTTAAACCAGTTTTAATTAAATTAACTCGAATTTCAAAAAAATAAAATTTTTGGAACAATTTAATTTTGGTATGTAAAAATGTCGGTTCTTATATGCAAAAAGAAGGTTTTAAGGGGAATTGTAATTGGTATTAAAATTTTCAAATTATATATTTTCTATAAAAATTGGGGAGGATCCGAACTAAGGAGTAAAAGAAATTATTCGATCGTCCGTTGGAATTGATTTTTATTGTGCATCTTCATCTCGCCTTAAGATAATCCTTTATATTTTAGCCAATTTCAACGGTCCGATCGTCTGTAATAAATCTTTTAGTGTTTGTGTTTGAGTATAAGTCAAATTCTTTTTGTTATACAAATATAAAGTAACCGGTTTAGGACTTTTAAAATATATTTTAGACTTCTCAAAAATCAGTAGCCTCTTCAATTATTATCTTCTTCCAATTACAAAACCCTAGCCCAATTTTATCAAGATTTCAGTCTAAGATTTGAAGGGTTATTTAGTGTTTTCTCAAATTTGGGCTAGAACAAGTTTTGATTGTTTTTACAAGAGGAACGCAGTGGTGTTATTAGAATTTTAAGGCAGCATCTTATGAGTTTCTTATGATGATTTTAAGGTACAGGGTTTACGCAATCTGCTCCTTGAATCTCTCAAGATTAATCGTTTCGTTCCTCATTTATTTGTACTCATATTGTTGATATCATGACGTTTATTGGAATCTAAAATATTAATTTGATTGAGATATTGTATTTGTTGATAGTCATGGTGTCATGAATTTTTTTTATGGCACGGAGAGTGGTTACCTGCATATAGCCCAAAAGTCCAATAGCCAGGATGAAGCTTTTACGAAGCTTAGGTGCGGTGAGGTGCGGCCTGGTGACCTATTAATGTGTTATAAAATTAAATTGGTATAATGTCTAGATGTCGCATTGAATTTGAATTTAGATTTGTATTGTTGCATTTATTCACCGTTATTGTTTTGAGCATGTATTCTTGTCATATTGTGTACTTCCCGTATTTTTCTTTTAGTGACAGGTTAGCGTGGATTTGGACGCTATGGATTTTTAAAGGATTTTAGAATACGAAACTTGGATGATTTTATTTTTGTATAGCTTCACATTGTAATTTATTCGGAGAGCTTTGTATAATTTTCGAGTGAAATTTAATTGTAATTATTTTGGAAGTGTCAATTTTTGATTCATTATATTTATTTTGTGGAATATAGATGCTATATACTAATTGTTGAGGATTTAATTTAGTTTTAATCGTAGTAATGCCTCGCGATTTCCTTGGGGTGTTACAGATGGTTTCAGATCTTAGGTATATGAAAACCCTCGGATGTTTAGGTTTAGGTCTAGCATACGGGTTAGAGTTGGTTCGTTGGAGATAGGGAGTTTTTATTGAGGGCGTGGAAGGAATCCAGGTTAGGATTAGTAATCTCTATGTGAGGATGATTAGAATTGATTTGAGGACTTTAGTGTTGTGATGAGTTTTGAGAGATATAATCGAGTAGTGCTTCGTGAGAGAGCATATGGGGATACGTGCAGGTAGGATTTATGTGTAAGGGCACCTAATTGTAGTTTTTATCGGTAGGAATTTATGCACCTTATATTATCTTGAGCATTAGGCTTCATCGACTTTCAGGTACGAAATTCCTGTGCTAGTGGGGAAGTATGTGATAACCCATAATTTTTAAATCGGTTTTGATTAAATTAACTCGAATTTCAAAAAAATAAAATTTTGGGATCGATTTAATTTTGGTATGTAAAAATGTTGGTTCTTATATATAAAAAGAAGGTTTTAAGGGGAATTTTAATTGGGACTAAAATTTGGAAATTATAAGTTTTTGTATAAAAATCGAGGGAGGATCCGGCTTAAGGAGCAAAAAAAAATATTCGACCATATAATCGAGCTAAAAGTTTTTGTGCATCTTCATTTTAACCTTAAGATACTCTTCCTTAATATTTTATCCAATTCCAATAGTCTGATCGTCCGTAATAAATCTTTTAGTGTTCGTGTTTCAGTAGGAGTCAAATTCTTTTTGGTATATAAACATGAAGTGACGGGTTTGGGACTTTTAAAAAATATTTAAGCCTTCTCAAAAGCCTCCTCTTTTTTTATCGTCTTCCATTTATAAAACCCTAGCCCTATTTTATAAAGATTTCAGTCCAAGATTTGAAAGGTTATTTTGTGTTTTCTCGAGTTTGGGCTAGAAAGAGTTTTGATTGCTTTTGCGAGAGGAATGCAGTGGTGTGATCAAAATTTTAAGGAAGAATCTTATGATTTTCTTGTGATGATTTTAAGGTACGGGATTCACGCAATATGCTCCTTAAACCTCTCGAGAGTAGTCATTTTGTTCCATATTTATTTGTACTCATATTGTTGATATCATGATATTTATTGGAATCTAAAATATTGATTTGATTGAGATATTGTATTTGTTGATGGGCATGGTGTCATGAAATTTTTATATGGCTCGGAGAATGGTTAGCCGCAAATAGTTCAAAAGTCCAATAGCCAGGATGAGGCTTTGTGAAGCTTAGGTGAGGTGAGGCCTGGTAACCTATTAATGTCTTATTAAACAATTAAATTGGTATAATGCCTAGATGTCGCATTGAACTTGAATTCAGATTTGTATTGTTGCATTTATTCACCGTTATTGTTTTGAGCATTTATTCTTGTCATATTGTGTACTTCTGCGTATTTTTCTTTTAGCGGCAGGTTAGCGTGAATTTGTACGCTATGGACTTTTTGAGGATTTTATTTTTATATAAATTAGAAGTGTAATTTATTTGGAGAGCTTAGTATTATTTTCGAGTTAAATTTAATTGTATTTATTTTGGAAGTATAAATTTTGGATTCATTATATTTTTTTTGTGTAATATAGATGCTCTATACTAATTGTTGAGGATTTAGTTTATTTTTAATCGTAGTAGCGCCTCGTGATTTCCTTAGGGTTTTACAGATTTGTGACCCGCTCGAGGCAAAGCTCGTTCCCTTATTGGACAGCAAGACACAATAAAAATTATAAGCATATTATGATATAACACAATATGGGTAAGATTAACGCTTTCTTTATTACTAATTTAATTTAAATTTGAAATCATAGTACATTCACAAATAACAACTTATTGTTTACATGTAAACATCATAGTATCGGCATGGCTGTTTGACCTTGACTGATATCTATCCACGACATTTTAGACCTACTTTGGTAAGAGCCAATTTCAAAAAATGTGAGTATACGTTTCATACAGATAGATTCGAGCACTTAAACATGAGATTTGAATACTTGTTGCGCACACATTATATATGTTCGACTACTGAATTTACAAATTTAAATGTAATCTAATATTGTGGGAGTAACTGATTTGGCATCCTATAATATGCAATTAATCTAATTAGAAGCATCCAAACTTTGAAAGATAAATTTTTTTCATATTCTCTTGCAACTTCTAAATGTAATTTTAACATGTTAAGTTAGGATGGCCACCTACTAGTTTCACTAAATGACATCCCTACCACTTCAAAAAAATTGCGTAATAGCTTCCTTACTATAATAGGTGCTACAATGTTGTATGCTGCTCCAATGAAATATGCATCACAATATAATATGTTACTGTAATAGCTTATGTAAATAAGACATCATTTGGGCTAAGAGGCATATTCTCCAATGTTGTAAATTTTATTAGAGAGAAATCACAACCATTTTATTTAGATAGAAGTCCCATGTAGAGTTTGTTATACCAATAAGGGAACACGTTTGCATGTTTAATAAATTGCAACTTCCTTCAATAACAAAGGAATTACAACCCACTTTTCCCCACAACAAATAGTAGTGTTTTACTTAACTATTAAAAGTGGGACTTACAACAAAACATAAAGAACATGGGATGAATAACCTCAATATCAGTACACTAATTAAAGCATAATGGTAAGTTCTTGACAAGCACAAAAAAAATAATTAATGTACACCTATTTCCATGTCAAAAGTTGCAGTACAAAGTTAGATCCAACTTCATTAAGGTATATTCTTTCATCTTAAACAATTTGTAATCCAAAGTAATTCTAGTCTCCATCAGAAATTAAACAATATGTATGTCCAATAAAAAATAACAAATATGGGATCACCATTCACTTGTGACTTAATATAAAAACTAGACATTCACTTAGAGAGGATAATCCCAATATAATATTATATCTAAAAGTTATGAAGTTGACTCAGGCATAAACATCAGGCGAATCATAGAATATCACCATCTAAATAAGGATGCTGGTAAGGGAACTTTTCATTTTTAATTTTGGCACTTCTTAAGAGGTTAAAATATATTTACTCGGATAATTAATAAGGGAACTTTCCCCATTAACCCAAACTTTTCCTCTCTCAACCTCCTGCAAATCAATGGAGAAATTGAATTTTGAGCCAAGATGGGTTAGAGGGACTTATGGACAAATTGTGTTTTTTTTTGTTAAGTCAGTTGAACAGCTTTTGTAAATCCTCTCAAGCAGAGGCTTTAGAGAACGAAATTTGGACTCTTAAATCTCTTTCTTAGTAAATCTTTGTGTTTTGCTATTAAGTCTGTTGAATGTTGAACAAAGCTTGTGTTTTTGTTGTTACTAATTTAGGAAGTGCCCTTATTAATTAGTTGAGTAAATAGATTTTAACTTCTTAAGATGTGCCAAAATTAAAAATGGAAGTGCCCTTACTAGCACCCTTACGTAAAAGTTTGTCTTGTAATTTATTCTCATCAATTATCGCTTAGTTCATATAGATATAAATTCCTTCTCTACTAATCATTTTCAATTCATGTTCCTTACTCTCAACGATTAGGAACAACCCTTTAAACAAGTTCTGAGATGAAAATAAATCATAATTAAATCAGTCATTCATCGATTCCAAATGAAACAGATTCCCATACAGGAGAAGATATTAAGACGAATAGAAAATAATAAAGCTTTTCAAAAGTAAAACACTAATACAAGCATGTTTAACTGAGCTCCTCCCCACAATTCGGGAAAAATACTTTTAGTGCCACCAAGTGATTCTTCTAAAGGCCTTGAAGCTCTCCAACTGCGAGGAGTTCTCAAGTAAGAAAATTTGGCGAGTTTACAACAATAATAATATAGTTTATGCCAGGGTTCTAAAAAACGCGAGCGTGACCTAGGCTTCGACGCTAAGCTTTAAACCTTAGAAGCCTAGGTAGGCCTTAGGTATAAAAAAGTGTGAAAAGGCGTTTAGACCTTTTTAATATATTTTAATATTTTTTAACTATAATTACGCTATTAAAAATTCTAAAATGGTACATACCATAAAATATATCTGAATATATGGAAACAAAAATATTATTTTTTTAAATAATAAGAAAAAACAAAAAAAAAATGGAAAAAAAGTGCATTTTTTTGGACGAGAGGCATAGAGGTTTGAAATACCATTTATCTTTTGATTGTTTTGAATGAGATATTGGTCCGATTTTTTTTAAAAAAGTCTTTAAAAGGCTATATCATTTCATTAAAGAATTTTTGTTTTAAAAAAAAGTGTTCCTTAAGCCTTTTGGCGCTTCTCTCAAGCCTTAAGCCTAGGTGTGCCTAGGCAGAGCCTAGACGGGCTTTTAGAACACTAGTTTATGTACTCATATATATATGTTATGCATTATGGCTGAATTTTTTAAAGATCATTGGGATATGGTTGGATCTTCCCTTATACAAGCCATTCAATCTTTTTTTACACTGGGTATTTACTAAAAGAGCTTAATAAAACATTTCTAATCTTTATTCCCAAGATGGATCATCCAACCAAAACTTCTCAATCTAAACCTATTAGCTTATGCAATATATTTTATAAATTTATTTCAACTTTGATAATTAATCAGATAATGCCTTTTCTGGCCAAAATTATTTCCCCTTTTCAAAATGTTCTTGTGCTAGGTAGGCATATTCAAGATAATATTCTAATCACTCATGAGTTGTTTCATTCTATGAGGGGCTTTAAATCCAAACAAGGGAGTTTGGCTCTTAAATTGGATCTCTCTAAAGACTATGACAAATTAGAGTGGCCTTTTATAATTGGACACTTACACAACATGGGTTCCTAATCACTGGATTAATCGTATTATGTTCAATGTGACTACCCCTTCTCTTTCCACTATTATTAATGGCCAAACGGGTCAATATTTGAACTCCTCTTGAGGCATTCGCCAGGGAGACCCCCCGTCCCCTTATTTGTTTATTCTTTCTCTTGACGTATTTATTCTTAGTCTTAATAAAGCTAATTTGGCCCTCCTATTCCTATACTAGCTTTTGATAATGATTATATTATTTTTCTACAAGCAAGTTTTAAGAATGTGGCGAATTTGAATATGTTACTTGATAATTTCTGTTATGCCTCGGTTTGAAATATTAACAAAGACAAATCAACTCTTTTATTTTCTCCTAAGATGGATAAGCATACTAAGAGAAGTATTAAAGGCATGCTTCAGATTCCTAAATTTTCATCTCATGAAAAATAATTGGGGGTACCCCGTATAAATGGTAAAGTTACTCAGCAATTGTTCTGGGATTTGATTATTAGTCTCGATAAAGAGGTCCCCCTTTGGTATAATATTTTTTTATCATACTTAAGTAGAGTACTTATTATCAATTATGTGACGGTTACGCTACCTGTTTATGTCATTTCTTCCTTGCAACTACCAAAAACATTAATTAACGAACTTTTGACCACTATTAAACAATTTTTATAGAGACCGAGTCAATCCTCTGATAAAAAAGCTCATATTTCCTGTCATTTTATGGAAATGCTAAAATTCCAAGGTGGGTTTGGCATTAAAATGATGCATATTTTGAATAAAGCGTTTATGATCAAATTAGGGTGGAAACTTTTAACAAAACCTTTTTCATTATGGGCGCAAGTTATGAAACATTAATAATATCATGTTACAAATTTGTTTAATGTTCATATTAAAACTCGTAACTTTTGGGCTTAAAATAGTAATTATAGAGGCCTAGCTCATCTTCATAAAGGATTCAGGTGGTCTTTACATGGAGGAAGGCTAGTTTTGGCATGATAGCTGGTGTATGAATATGACCCTAGATAAGTATCTTAATGTTTTACATTGTGATAAACATATTAAAGTTTCCCACTTTCGAGTGCCTTGGACAGAAGATTAGGATATTCCAAAACTTTTACAAGATCTTCCTGCGCACCTTATCCCCACTAGTTTAGGTATACCTTGGCATAAATAGAATAATCAAGATGTTGAGTTTTGGAGCCCCAATACAACAGGGTTTTTTAATACCAAATCGACGTACAATTGGCTACTTCAAAAGCACACTCATATTACTTGTCCCTTATTACCTCTGGTAATTAAAATATAAAAACAAAGTTAATCTCTTTTATTAGTTTTTTCCCACTATGAATGTTTTATATCCCAAGCACATCACGACAAATGATAAATGTAAGATATGTCAGCAGGTGGATTCTAATTTCCATTATATCACCCCTTGTCCTATGTTGAATAATACAGTGAAGGGAATTGGATTGAATCCCTGGACTCCGAACAATCAGTTCCTTCTAAACCTTAATAAAACTTCTATAAATGATAATAACGTTACGTTTAATACTCCTAAGGATATGTTTGCTTGTAGTCATGTATGGCATATGCGTAACGATGGTATTTTTAACAATTTTTTGCTTCGGCTATCTCTCTTAAAACACCATGTTAGCGACGATTGCCCTAATTATAAGATGTATGTACAAGCCCAATCCAGGAAAAAGGGGCCCAATCTGTGGATGGAAATGAGATGGTTTCCATCGGATAAAACCAGGTATAAATTTAATTCAAATGGCTCATCCCAATCTAAAACATAGGTAGCTAGCATTAGCGGTGTCCTTAGGGACAATAAAGGCACCTTTCAATGGGCTTATGCGAAACATATTGGGCATAATTCTAATTCGATGGCAGAAATGTGGGCTATCAAAACAGGTTTAAATATTTCTTATACAAAGGGTATTTGTAGCATACATATAGAATTGGATTCTATAATAACTTTGTAATCGTTGTGCAAGGCCCGATGTTCCACCCAACATCTCTAGGAACTGCTACAGGACTGCCATAGAGTGTCTCTACACTTTTCGCAGGTGTGGGACTATTTTGAATACCCGGAGGCTAATGGATTTGTTGATATTTTGGCGAAGTTAGGGGCAAGGAATCCTTTTATGAATGTTGTTTTTGATGTACCGCCTTGGTCCCAACCTCTTTTGTTAGATATAGTCGATAGTGTGATGCCCCAGTTAGTGGATAAACATATAGCTTGTAATCACGTGCTTATCTAATATAATAGTTTCATTTGTTAAAAAAACCTAGTTAATAAATAATGTTTGCTAATGCGTATTATACTATGATCTCAATGCAAGCATTATACAACACAATGCCAATACCTAATGTTCTAGGAAAGAGGCATATTATTCCTATTGCTTGCAAAAAATGCCACTTCATTTTGTTAACGCTCATATTGAATGTCTAAACGATTTAAGATTCGTTTCACTTATTACTGATGAACTAATTTCTTAATTAGAGGGTTGTAGTGCATCACCGGTGTTGAAGACTACAACTACTGTTATAACATAAAATAACACGGTTAAGTGGACCAATAAAAAATGAAACATGTCATAATACTTAGTGGGCTCAGAAATATAAACAACCAGTAATGTTAATATACACCCGTAAGGATCTTAACAGTCATCATGCTCATGTACGTGGATAAAAACACAACTGCTAATTGTGATGTAAAGGTGTAAATACCTAATGTATAAAGATATTCCACCTCTTCATCTTCCTACTACTATAAATAGCTCACTAACTCTCTCAACTAATGGCAACTAAAAAATAGGTTATCCTAAATCCTAGAGAGTTCTTGAGAGCCTTGTAATAAAACTCTAATACCTAGTGACATTGTACCCATGGATATAGGCATCTTACTGGGCTAAAACACGTAAAAATCCTTGGTCTTTTTCTTTGTGTCTCATATCTCGAGATAATATCTTTCTTACCTTATCTGTGTTTGATAATAATTAGTGTAAATAATCTAATACTCATCCTATTTATCATATCAATTTTAGACACCAATAACGAGATTTTGTTGCCGATGGATATGCCGATTCAGCTGAAAAATACTGGGGGTAAATATGTTCACATTCTGCATGACTTCATGCTCTACTTCAAAGGAAGGGTAAATTATATTTTAAAATACAAAATCCAAAATTAAAAATGAGAAAGAAATATTTGGATGTCATGATTTTCCTTTTTTTTATTTGAAAACCATTTTTCTTTCACGGTAATAAATAGTTAATTTATTAAGGCTTTTTACTAAGCACAATACAGTTCAACAAAAAAAAGAAAATTTTACTCTTAGATAGTACACGGAATCAAAGAAATTTCAAGTAAAACCTGTATCAATGATGCCTTATTTAAGGTTAAAATGAAAGAAACACTCTAAAATATTACTTTGACTGCAAATACCCCTTATACTATGAAAGAGTTTCATATACCCCCTCAGGTGTTACTAAAAAATGTCACTTAAAACCTTTATTACATATTAGGGAAAATTTCAAACAATCGAAACGGTTCAAGTAGTTATTTGCAAAATTAATAATTTAGAGATCCTTTTGCAAAGTAAATTATAATTCAGAGGTTTCTCTTAATTTATCGGCTTTTTAATGAATTGTTAGGGACAAGTATAAGCAACAGAAGTATTCACTTATACTTCAAACACTCCAAAATACAAGTTACAAGAGAGAGTCGAAAGATATATATTGGTATGGACTTCAAAACTTATTACCAGAAGTTATAACGACGGGATATTCAATTATTGTCCCCAACACCATGAAGAGAAGGCCATTCATCATGGCAAAAAATTCCATTTTGCTACTTGTATAGGCTAAACTGCCAAAACCAAGAAACATTCGTCATACGTTTCCTAATGCGAATACCTATGAATGATCAAACTGTCATACATCCATGTCATTCTGAAATAAAGTGGAGAAAAATTTGTTTTTCTTTCTACTTGTGGGCATAAATTATTATCAAAAGCATTACAAAAATTTTACTTGATCGAACAAAAAAAATTGAGAAAATATAGTATTTAAGAATAAGGCACGAGGACAGAAAATTCATGGTATTAAAAATGTTTAAACTTTAATGAATCCCAATAGATATAAATGTATTCATTACATTTACATAAACGCGTATAGGTGTTGGGAATGTGTGTGAGAGTTTAGAAACTACCTCAGCAGTAGCATATGTTGATTCGTGCGTTAGGAGAAATTGTACCATATTTGGAGGGTACCATGTGTCTGTGCTCAACACAAATAAGAACACGATATTTATACACAAGATTTTCAATTGTGTATAAATATTGTGCCCTTATTTATGTTGAGCACAAATAGGTGACACCCTCCACACATGATAATATTTCTCATGCATAAGACTGCAATGAGGTTACATAACAACGTATTTTTAGCCATGCCATCATAGTTTTTACTGTTGTAATTGTGTTTATAAGAGTATACTACATATTAGGGGTGCACAACGAAACCGGAAATCCGATAAACCGAACCAAACCGACTGCATTGGTTCGGTTTGGATCGGTTTTTTTGCTCAATGGTTCGGTTCCGGTTTGAAAAAAAATAAAACCGATACATCGGTTCGGTTCTCGGTTCCAGGGTAAAAAAACCCAATCCGATCCGAAAACCGATCCGATCCGATCCGAACCAATCCGGGACCGAACCGATTTATAATTACATATATATATTTATTTAATATATTTAACACTTGTAATTTATATTTTTGTGATTATTTGAGTTTCTAACTTAAGTTATTGAGGTCAAAATTAATTTTGACCTTAAAAAAGTTAGTTATGAAACACATTAATCTTAAAAAAAATTAGTTATGAAATATGATTTTGGAACCGAAAACCGATCCGATCTGATCCGGGAACCGCTGGTTCGGTTTGGTTCGGTTCTGTATAAATGTCGGTTCGGTTCCGGTTCCAAAAATTTGGAACCGATCCAGGTCGGTTCGGTTCTCGGATTAGTACCAAAACCGATCCAAACCGAACCGTGTGCACCCCTACTACATATACACCATGGAATTGTGGTTGACCATTGACCAAAATACAAAGAATTACATCTACTTTATCAAACATGTCTTCAACTATCAAAGGTTTTCCACTGTAATATGCCGCCCACATATAGTAATCGTAGTCTGATGTCTGACTATTTTATTATACACCGCATTACTTATCACATGGTATTGTATGATGTCGTGGATCTATATCTAAAAAATGTTATGAAATCATACCTAATAAAAACGTTTCATCTTATCATTTTCATTGCAAATGATTGACTCTTAGTGTATAATACTGTCACACCAGTTTAAGAACATGGGTAGTCGTAATAACATATATCAACCTACATTTATAGGGATAGTTTGACCTTAAATCTCTGATATTTTGTGCAACCTGCAATAATAGCCATCATATATAGAGTGCCGGAAATGGTGAGGATGATAAACGAAGAAGTGACGAAGGAATTTTTGTTTGACATTAATGGAAAACATTAAAGAAAATCATCGCATATTCATTCCTATGCACCACCACAACAACATTGACTTCAAGTTTCTTTACCTTGACAAATGTTAATGAATGTGACTATATTACAACCCTAATTTAAAATTTACAGGCAGAGGCCGTGATCACTACTACGACGAGGAAAGGCAAACGATACACTATAATTAGTGAATTTTATTATGGCCCTTACAAGGTTAGAGGCTTGTATTTATACCAAGGAGGAAATACAATGAGGGGCCAAATTATTCTTATGGTCAATTATAAAAATAACACACACATAACATAAACATTCCAACAATACCCTCAAGATGGAGAGTAAATATTGACCAAGCCAAGCTTTCCAATAGAAGTACAAAGAAAAAAGGGACTAACATGTTTGGTAAGAACATCTACAACATGTTACAAAAAAATGATGGAGTGATGATCTCGTGAAAAAACTTATCTTTGAGAAAATGAACTTCTATCTCAATATGATTTATCCTCTGATTAAGAACTGGATCAATAGCAAGTTGAATAGCTGACTTATTATTATAATAAAGAATAGAAGGAGTTTTCTCAGCAAATCCCAACTTTCCAAGAATAGAACGAAGCTATATAATCTCAGACGTGCCCAAGGTCATGGCCCTATATTCCGCCTCTACAGAGGAATGAGAAACGACATCTTGCTTTTTAATCTTTCAGGAGATGAGATACTTACCACAAAAGTTATAACAACCAGTAGTAGAGCGATCATCACAAGCTCCTTCATAATTTGAATCATTGTAGCTCTGCAATACTCAAGGCTGAGGACCTGCTTTATAAAATAACCCAAGTCCAAAAGAAGATTTAAGATATGAAAAAGGCGATATACTACATCCAAATTAGACGGACATGGTTTGTGCAAAAACTTATTAATTCTTCTAATAAAAAATGATATATCCGGTATGGTATTAGCTAAATAAATTAGATACCCACCAAATGTCTATATATAGATAGATCTTTCACAGGTTTAATACTGTCATCCACAATCTTTAAATTAGGAATCATAGGAGATGAATTTGGTTTACACCCACTCATCCATGTATACTCAAGAAGATCCAAAACATACATTCTCTATGAGAGAGAAATCCCATGATGAAACTTGGACACTTCAATGCCCATGAAATATCAAAGTTAACTAGGGTCTTTCACATTGAACGACTTTCCTAAATCAGCCTTAAATTGTGTAATTCTAAAAGAGCCATCTCCTGTAATAATATATCATCAACATACATAAGTAAGATCACACACTTTCTGTAATACCCCGTAATTTTATTGATATTTATTTATGGGATTAATTAAATGAGTATTAATTGGAAATTAATTCGGATATAAATACTAGCGAGAAGTGAGTTGGTATTTGATTATGATGCATAAATATGGTAATATAAGACTATTGAAAATATTAATATTGACGCGAGACTGAAATACGATAATTTGAGAAATTTAGTTGGGACGCGCGTGTCAGTCGCGTCAGGAATGTAATTATTTGAATTAAAAAGTGAATTTTAGTTTTATTAACCGAATGGTCATTTTGAGTGCGCCAACGTATCCGGAAGGTCGAAATAGTCGAAAAACAATAGCCGTGGGTTTAGTTTGGGTCCCGGAGCATTTTTGGGCCATACCGGCAACCTAGAGGGGTATTTTGGTAATTTTAAAAATATGGAAATTAAAACCCATGAATTTAAAGGTTTATTTTATACTACTTAATAACCCACTAAGCCCATTATCAGCATTAGATGAGTTAAAGGGCTACGGGAGTTATAGGAGAGTTTGAAGAGTTCCAAAAGAAACCTCCAACCACAATCTTCAACCTTGGGAGAAAATCTGTAGAGAAAGGGGAAGAAATCAACCTTCATCCACCAACATCAATTCCGAAGATCAATATAAGGTAAGTGATTTGATATTTTTAGTGCATTGAATATGTCTTCCATGTTTAGTGTAGGAATTATCTTATATTGAAATTTTTGAAAAAAACCCATGAAATTGTTGGAGAAACTTTGAATTTGGGTTAGGATTTGCATGTAGATTGATGATGGACTAATTTAGTATTTGAAGAGTTATATATGATGATTTAAAAACGGATTTATGATGAGTAATTGGGCATAATAAAATTTTGGGTTCATGTTCATAGGGTTTGGGATATACTTGGAGATTTATGTAAATTCCATGTTGATTTGTAAGATTTGACCCCTAAAATATGTTAAGGGGTGATCTAGGATGATTAGAAATGGTGTATAAAAGTTAAAACATAAATTGGATGGTCTTAGGGTGGATTTAGAGAAGAGAAGAATGAAGAAAAATGGACTTGGGAATTTCTGGGTCGAAACTGCCATCTCGTTAGAAGACCTGCCCAGGTCGTTCGAACGACCTCGTTCGAACGAACTTCTAACGAGATGACAGTATGACTTTTAATGAGTTGGTAGTTCATTCAAAGCCTTTCATTCGAACGACACTCGTTCGAACGACCTCGTTCGAACGAGATTTCTAATGAGTTGACAGAATGGCCTTTTTGGCCTGAATTTATTTCTAGTATCTCGTAGACTTATTTAAATGGTGAGATAAACTTCCCTTATTAACTAGTGGGTATAGTTGGGAGATTGGGGTACATTTAAGAGTAAAACTTAGAATCTTGTAGTAAACCGGATGACATTTGTGGATTGGGAAGTGTATAACTAATCACGACGTGAGAAGAGTTGATAACTGAAATACATATAAACCGGGGACTTGTGAGTTGTATAATACTAAATGTTGGTACAAGAACGAGAAGTATACCACTAAAAAAATATTGTGATATCTAGGATGTGCGAAGGCTTAGTATATGTAGTTATCTGTGTATAATATACCTACCGTACTTGCTATCATGGGAGGTCGGCGTTCGATCAGGGCCATCTAATCTTTGTGTGCCTATGGGGAGATTTAGATTGGTACCTCGAGGACATAGGTTAGAGAAGGACTTATTGAGAAGTTAATAAGTTTGCTGATCATGGGAGCGTAGGTATGTGCGTGACCCATGTGATGTGAACTATGTTCGCCTCCATTGTTTGTGATTGTTGTTTAATGAAACGATTCCTGAGAGATTCGGAATATGTGGTCCTTATGTACGTGATATACCGGGATTGGATAGCAGAGTATATGTGCACCGCATCTTAACCTCGAGGTGCCAGTATTGTATATTTATGATGAGAATAATATACTATTAATTGAAATGTATTGTCTTGAATAATTGTGAGTATAAATAATAGCAACGGTTTGTAAAGTGAAAATGAAAGATCTCTAGTAATTAGTAGTACTAACATGGGAAACTGTGTAGCAGGGCATAACACTCTGAAATAGAAGATGTTGGGAATTTAAATTGGATATCGTATAGTAATGTTAGATTTTGTAACGGACTAGTTAGATATGGAAATAACTATTATGGGTACGGGTACGATAGGAGTGCACAATTAGTTGAGAGGTGAGGAACTCATGTGAGTGCACACACTATCATGTACTTTATATTCATTGTTTAATGATATTAAACACTTGCAAAATTTTAAATTATTTTCACAATCGGGCTCTGACCCGTTTGCTTTCAAATCTATTTTTATAAAAACCTTTTAGGTGCTCAGCCACAAGGACACCATGCATAGGAGTTCTATTCAGGTAACGTGTTGTAGCTGCTGTGGAAGTTACATGACCTTGACAGTAGAAGCCTCCATTTTCGATCTTGACTCTATTATCAGATTTTTCTCATTTGTTGGGCATGTCTCCCCATTCCTTTTAGAGACATCTTACTTTTTCAGTTATTTCAGACTTTGGGTTGTAATTAATTTAGTGATGCAGACTTGGTATTTATTTATTTATTTATTTCAGTATTCGAATTGTTGTGAGGAGTATTTCCTCCAGATTCATTATTATTTTATGGTTATTCTATTGTGACTATGTTATGGTGGTTATGTTAGCATTTCATAATTTACTTGTCAGATGTTAATCGAATTTAATTAAAATTGACAACTCACTTTTTAAATATTAGGTGGCTAGTAATTGTTAAAATGTTTTCGACAGTGATGCTATGAACTGAACCAACTTGGAATTTTGTATTAATTTAATAAAGGAGTAGCTACCCGGTATTTTAATTAGTCGGGTTGTCACACTTTCCATATGAATCTCGTCTAATGAAACAAGTATGATAAAAAGGCACCAGATAAATCCGATTCCAATGATAGCCTCACTGAATCTAGAGAACCAGGCTCTGGGTGACTGTTTCAGTCCATATAGATATTTTCAAAGGCGAAAAATTTTCCCAGCATACTCCTCCTCACCACGAAAGTTGGGTGGAGGATCTATGCAGATGACCTTATCAAGGTCTCCATGAAGAAAAGAATTTGTGAAATAAACATGGTGGAGAAACTACGAGGGAAAAAATACCAAGGATATCTATAAGCGAACATTGTTGAATTTGGAAAACTGGAGCAAAGGTAGAACTAACATCTTTTCTCTAAATCTGAGTAAAGCCCTTCGAACAAGGCGGGCCTTATCGTCTCCACTATCCCATCAGTTAAGAATTTGAGTGTATAGACCCACCTACAACCATCTATCTTAGCCCCGTTAGTTGAAAGAACCATATCCCATGTATAATTATATTGTAAAGTATTGATCTCACAATACATAGCTATAGCCCAATGTGAAGCCTCGAAAGGTTAAAAAAAAGCCCTTGAGATCTGAGTGGAGGAAGTAGTCATAATAAAAGCGAGATAAGAACCTAGCAAAATCTCATAAAAAATAAACTTTGAGATAGGATGTTTTGTAGATTAATCATGACCATATCAAATGGGATCTCTATGCTCCCGAAGGGGGTACCGAGGCTCAGGGTCTGGAGTAACTACGTCATCATCAACAAGCTCATCAATAGTCTCAAAAATATATTCAGCAACATGTTCAATTGAATTAGGAGTGTTACTTAGGGAGGACAAGATAATGACAGGAGATATATATGAGCGTGAGCAATGGGAATACATCTAGAAAGTTTGATTAGCTCGAGAGACATGATTAGTATAATCAAACACAGGTACATGGTAAACAATAGGTGAGTCTTTAGGAGGGGGAGTATAAAAATGCACATAAGTAGAGTCACATAGCATTTACAATATTTGATTCCGTACGTGTTGAAATATTTATGTTATGTATATGTTATTTATGTACTTAACCATAAGGGTAATTTTATCACCAAATGTATTTCCTCAGTATAAAGAAAAGCCTTTAAACTTGTTGGGGCCATAATAAAATTCACTAACTCTAGTTGTTATCAATGCTGAAAAATTAAAAAGGTGGAGAACTTTCTCTTAGTCCTTTATTCCTCAATCGTAACCTTCTTCTTCCTCAATCGAACACCCAACCACCCCTACTACCACCACCAGTGCAAACCCTAGGGTTGCACAGTCCCCTTGTGGTCTCATTTAAAAGTTCCCCTCCCCTTAAGGTTTGAGTTCAAGGTTCAAGGTACCTAGGGTATGATGTTTTGAGTGGGTTTCTACATTTTTAAACTGATTTATCTTGACTAAAGAGACTCTTATTATCTACCTATGATGTGGTAGAATGTCGGTACTATATTACATCGTTTGGAGCACTAAAGTTTTCTGGGTATTTGAAGTTCTTTCTTCATTGATTGTATGGAAAAGGTATACTTCACTCATTTTTTGTCTCTTGCGATCTAGAGATTTATTTGTTGCTGCTTTGTTAATTATTAGTGTCCACTTGACAGTTATTTATGGACTGTTTTTTGGGATCTCCTATTTGTTACTATATTGGTGGATTTCTTTCAGTAATTTTTATTACTTGTGAGTTTATAATTGTTGGTGTTATTGTTGATTTGGTACATAATGTCTGACGGGTGAATTGTCAAAGTAAATAACCCATCATCTAATTTGATGACCATTCACCATTTACCCTCACAGAAAGTCACAACTCAATTATTTAATGGCTGGAATGTTTCATCGTGGCCTAGATAATTTCCTTTATTCTGTGGTACATAAGAAAAAAGTTATTGGATTCTTAGGAAGATCCCAATGCCGAATGAATCTAATCCAACATTCAATAAGTGGTTTGTTACCAATTGTGCTATTCTGGGATAGATGTTCAACTCTATTAAGACAATTGTTGATGATATTTTTTAGTTTTATGAGTATGTTCCTCTCATATGGATGGGTATGACTTTTGTGTACTCTCATTCACATAATAAGGTTCGTTTATTTGAAGTTTATAAGGATATATCGCATACTTGTCAAGTCAATGATTCATTTCTGGCATTTTATAGCTATCTAACTCAGATATGGGTGGAATATGCTTCATATTATTCTTTAGTGTACATAGTGGTTCTTACCGTGCATGTTGAAAATTATTTATAGCTCGAGAAGAAAAGCAAAAGGTTATCGATTCTTGATGGGTCAAAAGGATACTTTTGATCTTCCTCGAACACATATTTTGAACACTTTACCCCTTCCTCCACTAGGTTAAATATATGAGAAGCATGAGCGGTGCCTCAAGCTTACATCCTCATCTTTGATGGTTCCCGAGTTTCCTTTTACAGCTGATCAGATGGCTTTTATACCCAATATAAGGAATCATTTTTGGTTTATTCTTTTTCTTCTCCGTCTTAGGGTAAATGTCGTAAAAATAATAAGATGGTTTGTGAGCATTATTGTAGAGAGGGGCACGTTATGATCACTTTCTTTAAATTTTATCCTGAGTTGATAAATTAGAAAGGTAGAAATCGTATAACTGTCGTTGTCGATGGTCTCATTGATTCTCATATCTCTACTCCTGATGATCTAAATTCCAGGATTGAGCAATACGTTAGTTCAAAGATGAATCGAATTCTCCATTTTTTGAGTAATCATCAAGCTCTTTCTAGTAGGCTTACTACTATAACTGCATCATCTTTACGTACTCCTTGAGCATACCATGCTCACATAGCTAAAACTTCAAGTACTCGGGTTATGGATCATGGTTCTAGTGATCATATTGTGGGTCAGAAAGATATTTTTATTTCATCTGCCCAACCGTTTCATAAACCTGTTCACCTTGCTGATGGGACTTCTACTCCCATTCTATACAAAGGCGATATATGTCTCTCTACAGACATTACTTTACACTTAGTTATACTTGTGCCTAATCTTGGTATGAACTTGTTATTTGTTAATTGTTTGTAAGAAGTTTTAACTATACTTTTATTTTCTTGTTTGATTGGTGTTATCTTCAAGATTCACGTACTAGGAGGATTTTTGGTAGGAGATATGAGCACGATGGGCTCCACTACTTTGGGGATCCTCCACAAGTTCCACCTTTTGCTTCCATTTTTCATGCTAGTATGTTACCTAATTCAGGAGGTTATGTTTTTTTTACTTTTCGAACATTAAATATATGGCATGATGGTTTAAGACATGTCATTTTCAATATCTCTGTATTTTGTTCCCCTACTTCATTAAAGCTTGCAGTTCTTGAAAATATTAATGTGTTGTTTGCTCTTTATCTAATCATATTAGAACTAATCATATCCCTCGCATACATCAGACCCCTTGTGTTTAAAAAAAATACACTCTGATGTTTGGGGCCCTTTCCCTATTACAACTATTTTTGGACATCAATATTATATCACTTTTATTAATGACTACTTGAGGTGTATCTGGGTTTATTTCCTCTGGAAAAAAATATAATGTGCTACCTATTTTTACACAGTTCTTATAACTTTTCAATACTCAATTTAATGTTATCATTAAAGGGATTTGATCTGATAAATGCTAAAACGTACATCTCATATGAGTTTGTCTTTCGTCTTAACCAACCGGGTATTCTTCAGTAACTCACTAGTATGACACCCCGTAAAATTTAATAATAGATTGATCAGGTCTAATACCAAAAAATATGGGAATAAAAAACAACTAGTGACATTCTTAGCATAACGAAATAAATGAAACGAACAAGTACAATAAATTCATAATGAACTATTAAGTGGAACAACACTTACTCTTATACCATATAACTGACGATACAAAAATGACAACAATTGTATCTCTTATATTAATTTTACTTGACTCTAAATACAAGTACCCCATGTACACAAGCCGACCTAAAAAATAAATAAATAGAAATAAGGGAGTGAGCACGTAGTCTCAACACCTACACTATATAATGTCATCAATGGAGAGTAGCTAAAAATCGAATTAGGAATGAGGTTGCACTGATGACCTGTAACCTGGAAAATGTTAAAGGGAGACATTAACACTTAGTTCAAGTAATATAATTATATAATTGACTTTGTACCAAAATATGACTAGGCATCTTCATCCAGTCTTTTAGTTTTTTTTTATAGTTAACCCAACCCAAACAACCTACATATCACAAGCCTTTACTACCGATCCCAATATATTCCCCATGATTAAGTCTTTTACATCATTATCAAATTCAAGTACAATTTCACATTTATTCTTATTATATTCATCATGGTAAAATATCCAAAGAAACTATTTAGAATAATATCATCTATATCTACACAATTATCATCATAAGACAGTACGGCCAGAAACATAAACATACGACATATATGGAAATTATATACCTCAATACATGCTCTACAACTACATAACATAATGTCATCACAGTCCAAATCGTGTACCGCAAGTAAGGCTCTTTATTAACATATTCGTAGTCTCATAAGGGTAATACTTTCTCAGTTCTAATATCCTTTTAGTTAAACAAATTATTACCAAACTACCATAAAGAATCAAGCACATCTAGTTATCGTATAACATGGATATAACTACCTATACATATACTATCACCATCGCAAAGCTACCCCCCCCCCCCCCCCCCCACACACACACACACAATACTACCCACAAGAAATAACTTATCATCCATTATGCATTTTACATAGTATTGGGTTAATAATAATTGTCTACATTCTTAGACCACATGGATTTATTCTCACTTAATTTATATATATATATTATATATATCCTTATATATATATATATATATATATACTTATATATATACGTCACACAAAGACATCTACCTTTAGTGTCCCATTCGTGCTCTATCGGTAAGTTCAGAGGAGTTCCTCATCCAAAAGGACATCACAAAATACATACAAGAGGGGCGGTCCCTACGCAGTACACCATAGCATGGTCCATACCCGCGACGGTCGCAATGGCTCCCATCCTCTACACTTACCTACTCATAAGTGGCGCTTCCACGTAGAACCTAAAATAATGACCTACAAAATGCCTAGCCCATTTGTGCTGACGCTTGCTATGGTTCTGAGATGTATGCAACCCCAATCGATAGGCTGTTCACAAAAATGGATATGTTTACACCGATAATAAATACATAATTTAAGACATAAAATATATAGTTAATTATCCCAAATGAGTCTCACAAATCTCCAAATAATATCCTTACTAAATTCAACTCTTAGTTTATTTCACCTCTAAGCCATGAGTACATCTATATCTTTGTACATATACACCAAATCATAATGTGCATATATATTTATTTCCTCATTTAATCCCTAAGTAAATCACACATCCAATAATTTCTCAATCATATAGTTAATTCTTGCGTATATGATTCCGGGTTTAACTTCAAACATATTTACCTAATTAATGTCTGGAATTCTCCCCACTGAGTCACTCTACCTAATGAGATAAGAATCACAAATTAGACTTGTTAACACAATCTTTAAATTACGGTTCAAACCTAAGAAAAATGGAAAAGTCGATCGATTTTCAACAAATTGGTAGAAATTTCATCCCCATGTGGTGTTTAGAAAATAATTATAAAATATTCATCAAAACTCCAAAACTTACGAAACTAGTGGCTACGTGTTCTTAACTCAATTTTCCTTGGAATTTATTTTTCAACAAATGACAAATTCATAGATATACTATTCCAACAAAGTCTCAGATTCACTTCAGAACTTTTCAGATCATCCAGTATTCATTACAACTCCAAAAATTATGAAACCACTTCTCACGCATTCTTAAATTAATTTAATCAGGACCCTCGTTTTTTTATAAATCTATATTCCCAAGTGTACCATATAAAAAATAGCATTTCCTCCATAATATTTTACACAATCTAAACCTCAATTAACGACCCTTTAATTAACTATCCACCATTGTTACACCCCTATTAGTATTTTTCATGTCCCCATACCACCCCAAAATTTATATTTTGGATATGTCTTGGTCCTAATACTAATGTTAACCATTCTACAATAATTTTAGATTCTTCTAATACACGATTTAAACATTTATCTCTAATTATCATCTCAAAAACCAATCAAGAACTTTACTTAGTGTCCATTCATAATTCAGCACCAAATTCATTTTTTAACACAAAATTTATAAGGGATTCTTAACCTTCAATCATAAAATTATTATGGCTATAATATCAATTTGACAATTTCTACTCTAACTTACGAAAATCGTCCCAATTTCATAACAAAATCTATATTAAGATTATTTTAACATAAAATTAAGAATCCAATTAATAATATCATCATAATACAACTTCAATTATAGTCTTATACTAAATAGACTTGCATAAATTTGAGTGGGTTAAATCCATATGCCAAGGTCCCCATTTCTTCTTCTTCTCCTCTTCATCTTCTCTCCTTGACTTTTGAAATCCCCCTCTCCTCTTAGCATATTCATCTTGCCTCTATAGTTGTCTTCTAATATTAAATATATGGTTTAACCCAAGCCTTACACACCTTTCATAAAGTTCACCACGAAATCAAGCCTTGGGTCCATATGGACCCTAACCAAATATGCCTAAAACTAATTCTAGATAGCCTAAAGTCTAACCCAAGCCATATATCAACCTATGAGGATTAATACCCAACATTTTAATGTGCAAATGGACATTTTACCCCTCCCAAAAGTCCTCTACACATAACTATATTAATTATTTACTTTTGTTAAATGATTATTACTATGTCTTAACATACTTCCAATTACACACATAAATTACTAACATCACCAGTCACTGTATATAAATTTAAATCATAAATTCCAAATAATACACCTAAATTAATGAGATCACTAGTCAGTGCAGATAAATAAATCAATATCAATTTAAATCACAATTTAATTCATCTACGATTTAATTCACTTAAAATTATGGAGGTATTACATTCTTCCCCCTAATAAAGGAATTACATCCTCGAAATTCGCTAACTCATAATGCCAAAAGTCAATTCACACTAATAGCATAGGATTATACACAACTAATCCATAACTATCCCCACGAGATAAAAAAAAAGGTTCACATATGTCTGCCATAGTGTCCAATGACTCGAGCACCCATACACCCTCTACCACGTGAACAGGTGCACAAACATCACATATGCAATACACATATACATACCAAACTCAACCACATATATATGCCATGAATATAAAGTAAATGTATACTCTAATACCTTGCTAACCACGACTAAACTCTTCTTGAAATTGTTCCACTTATTCAATTACTGGTGCAAACATCCCTAATTGCTCTCAACGCTGCACTCTTTAGCCCCGCTGGACTAAAATCATATAATATCTCGCCACTCAATGCGTTATATCTTCACACACATAATGCCTAGCGTATTAAACCAACGTCCTAGATCCCAAATGTCTCTCAACTCCCAACACTTACTAGGCTTTATGCGTGGGACATCTCACAAGTGAAATACAAACAATAAACCCTCCCGAGACACGATTTTATAGCTCAGTCGGTTATCAAGATCCGTTGGCCCAACACCAAATATGAAAAAATGCACTAACCAAAAAAATCTTAACTTGTGATAATTCCAACAAAAGGCTCATTCCTTATAAGAGTGATACCAAACCCTTTTAAGTCATTTTATCCAATAATGCTAAAACATCATGATTTTCTTAAACATACGGTAGGACACCTTCTGCCCATCTTAAATCTAATAGAGTGCTTTGTCAGTCCTAAGCCTTTAAAAATCTAATTACCAATAAGGGTCGGCTATCACTAGTCGCCCTAATAATCTCATCTTGCTAACACCATACGTGATCATTCATAACTTCATGTAATCGAGGTTGTCACTAGACATAAAGTTCCCAAAATAATCGAAAACGATTACCATAAAAATACTCTCATCACTTCTATCCTTTCATACTAAGATCAATCCATTATTGGCTAACCATACCACGTATCCATCCTATAAAGTATGCTACCACCGTCATATAAACCGTGTAAGTATTTCGATCTCATAAATTATTATATCCCTAATCTACTAAATACATCAATATCGAATCTAAAACCCTCACATTGTTGCACCTACGCATTCCAGATCATGAGAAACCTATGGATATAATCCCAGTGCTAGTATTAACTCCCACTACATAGAATAATCCAAACCTCAACCAAATAATCCCTGGTTATACACTACCATACCCATAATCTACATTCAAGCACATGTCAAGCATGTTGCCACACATCACATGTTCAAAAATCATAATCATAATTTATTTAGGAGTTCTTTTTATCATCTCAACTCACTATTTTGTAACATCATCTTCCCATTCCCCCAAGTTGTCTATAATATGGTCACTCTCAGTCTTACCTTCTGTAGAGGGGGCTTGAAGGTAATCCTGATATTAGAGATAATCCCCCATTAACAACAGTGTTTGGGATTAAAGAAAATCAGTGGGGAAACTCAACGAGGCATCTCAAGCGTGGCAACTTAGTAAGGCAGCTCAAGTGTGGCAGCTCAGCGTGGAAGCTCAAGCGAGGCAGCTTAGCGTGGCAGCTCATACTTTATCTTGTAATGTTAGTCACATTGTATCTTTATTTATATTGACTGTGGGCTATAACGATTATAATGATGTAACGAGTATAATGATTTTTAGTGTGAGGTCGAACGGTACTCGCGAGAGACCATACTTGGCAGGGCCTATGAGAGCTTTCCTGCTTTATCGAATGACCTCACCGTGGGAACTTTAGAGGGGCTTGATTTGGAGGATTGAGAAGTGAGGCACCATTGGGGATTGTCCTGACCATCTTAGCTACACCTAGTAAAACACCAAATGACCCTGATTGTGGAACCTGGGGCGGAGCAACCTTGAGTTCCATTGGGCATTGAGTTATGGATCAAACAACCCTTTACTTAATGTCACATCTACTGTAGGTGATATCACTATCCAGTTAGACAATACCAAATCCGCACTTGAGCAAACCAGTGTGGTATTTGGGGCTATCAGATAGTTGGTGAGCCACCATTGTGATGAGAGCCACCCGAGACACAGTGGTTAGGGAAAAGGCATGTCTTGGCATTTAATATTTATGACGTGGAGATAATTAGGGCATCAGGCATTTAATGTTTGTGACATAAATTATGAGGGATGTCTTTCACAGTTATTAATGAATAAGTTACCTCGGGAGTGGTGTGTGGGCTATTTAAAGACCCCAAGCACCTCTGGGTAGAGGATGTTCTTTTTTGAGAATTCAGAAGTCATTACTAGAGAGAATAGAGAGAGATTTATTACAAACCAAAGAGTTTACTCACCCACCATTATCATTTATTACGAAGGTTTAATACTTGATAGAGATCATTGAAGGTGGTTGGGGTGTTTGGCTATCTGCCAAGGTGTATCTAGGGTTATTTTCTCTCTACCTCTAAGCGAGTTACTTATAAGTTCATTATTATCTCATGAGTTACACATGAGATACTTGTGAGTTCAAAATGAGTTTATCTTCATTACGTTGTGTTTGCGTGTCCTGCATTTAGTCAATAGTGTTACTGGTTAACTTATCATTACTATACTCAAAAGGGGTTACGCCTCCATCTAATCTAAACTACCCTCTTACATTTGCCGGATCCATTGGGGAGGCATTCTACTAAGCAAGGAGTATGGCGCAGGATAACATTAATCGAAGACTTAACTTTGATGAGATTTAACACAATGAAGAATAGGCAGCGAGAGAGCTTGAGGCTTCAAGGGATGGAGCCCCTCGACTAGAGGTACCTCAAGTTTAAACGACGACAAGTGTCCCAGGGGTGACACAAGCTTCTACGCGTGCTGGGTTGGGACCAGCCCAAGTGGCACTCCTCATGAATAAATTTTATGAGTTTTTGCAAACTCCCGTAGCTTCAATGGTGTTGGGAAGATTTGAAACCAAATCCTTCGTGACACCAGAGGCAACCACAACGGCCCCACCAAGTGCAGTTCTAATAGGAACAGTTCCACCAAGTATACCCCCTATTATAAATCAAACGGTGGGAACTCCAGGAGTATCAACCGTTCCAACTGTGATGATTTCTCCAGCTGCAATGGGCACTCCGCCTATGGTCCCTCTGGTCATTGCTTCAACGGCATCAGCTATGGAAGAAATGAGGAAAGAGATGCGAAAAGAGATGCTGAAATTCCTGCAAGCTTCCTCTCAATCGGATGGCGAGGTATCTTCGATTTATAATGAAATTCGGACGCCTTAACCCCAGGAGTACAGCGATTAGCCCTACCCAAAAGATTATATTCCTCATATCTTTGAAAAATATACAGGAAAGGGTGGGAACCCGAAAGAGCACATTAAACGCTTTATGGAATATTTGGTGGCGCACTCCAATAACAAGAAGATCAGGTTGAGGAAATTTTCTAAATCCTTAACCAATAAGGCCTATACCTGGTATTCTCACTTAACTCCTAAGAGCGTTTCCACGTGGGAGGAGATGCACATTTTGTTCGTCCAGAAATTCTTTCTGGCGGAATATAAGTTCACCTTGACCCAACCGGGGAGAGAGAAGCAACAACCAGGGGAAGATGTAGTGGCATACGTTCGAAAGTTTAGGGAAAGGTCCCTCGATGTGAGGGAGGAGGACAGAGAATCCAAACTGTTGCAGATCTCTGCGGAAGGACTGCTTTCTGATTACATCAGCCATCTTATTACCGAGATGCGCGAGGAGACTTTTGTGGCATTCCTAAAAGTAGCAAGGAATATCTCATTGGTTGTACGACTAAACCCAATGGTGGTGCCCATGATGTTAAGGCAACTGATATAATCTGTGGGAGGGAGGTTTCAACCCCCACGGGTGGGATATACCAAAGGAACAGATGGGGGCAAAGTAGCGAAGAGGGATAACAAGAGGAAGTTTAGGAGTGACAGGGAGGATCCACCACCGTTTCCTTGTACAGTAGAAGAGGCTGTCATCTGTTACAATGCCATGGTCCAAAGAGGAATGATGTATGAACCGAAGGGCATCCCCATTGGGGAACCAGACATTGCAACCAGGGCGAATCCTAAATATTGCCATATTCATCAAAAGATCCAACATCTAATGGAGAGATATTTCACGCTAAGAAGAATCATCGACAAGTATGTGAAGGCAGGAACATTGCAAATCCCTTCGCAAAATGTTAACAATAACCTACTCCCAGTACATGGGTCAAATCTTGTGGTGGACTACGACGAGGAGGCAGAAAGAAAAGAAAGGGGGCTAACGACGGAGCCGAAGGAGTTTCAAGAATCTTTTAAAGATTGCACTAGGGGAATGACTAACGTAGTTTTAGCTTATGATGAATAAAGTGCTAAAGATGTTGAGGATGTATATAGAATTGAAGCTGAGGAAGTAGACCAATCATTAGAATATTGTGCAGTTTTAAAATCCCAAAAGTTTGCCTGGTTCTTCGACCAAGTGGGGATACCAAAGGATAGTAGATTGGAGATAACCCAGGCAATCCTTGATATTGCGACGAAGAATACAGTCCCTTCGCTGAGATGGAAGGGACCCATGGATAGTTAGGTAAAGAGGTTTCTATTTAAGATAACTTTCAGCGCTACAGATAGGGTCATAAGGTTCCCTCATAATTGGCCATTGTATGTGATTGTCAGTATCAATGGAGTTAGGTTTGCAAGGTCTCTTATGGATAGGGGAGCCTCCATTAATATCATGCTAATTAAATATTTCCATACAGCTAATATTCTGAAGGAGAGGTTAGTCCCCATGCCTTTGGTGATTTCAGGTTATGACAACTATTCTTCCAAGTCCATTAGTTATGTGAACGTTGGGATCGTAATGGGAAATCTGAGTTCCCACATCAAATTCCATGTGATAAAGAGTGCAACTTCCTACCATCTATTGATATGAAGGGTGTGAACGCACAACCAAGGGCTAGTTCCTTCGACGTATCACCAATGCGCCAAGACAAATATCAAGGGAGCAGAGGTGACCATTAAAGCTATGAAGAGATCCTTCGCTATCGAAGAAACTCACCTGGTAGATGTAGCCTTTTACATAGAACTGGAGGAGAATGTCAAAGTCTGAACGAGAAGAATGGAGCGAGCATGGGTTCCCTCAATCAGAGAAAAGATGGGGTCCTTGAATGAGAAAAATAATAAAGTTGCAAGCAGTAAAGGAGTAATGGCAGAAGAAGTGCACCAGGTGGCCTTTTGGCCCCAAAACATCTCAAAGAAGCTCAAAGATAAGATGAGTCCTAGAGTGGATTAATGGAGCATGAGGTCCAACGACAAAGCGTACTGAGATGATTTTTAAGAGGAAGAGTTGCTGAGGCTTCTAGATAAAAGACGAGGAAGGCAGTTGCAACTACCAGTAGGCAGTGCAAGGAAGTTATTATCGAAGAGGGAAAAGTGGTGTTTCATTTATAATGGTGTGAACGGGCAGCTAAAAAAGCTGATAATGAGGTTGACCCGACATATGAGTGTTTTTTGGCGGATCAACGAGGGCAATGTATGGTGATAGACGAATCTAATATACAGGAGTTTATGGAATATGTCGTCGAGGAACCAGACTAGAAGGCAGATCAATCAAAGCCATGGGAACAAGAGTTGGAGTAGTTGAACCTGGCGAAAGAAGGGTAGGATCCAAGGCCTATTTTTATCATAAAGGACCTCACTAAGGAGAAATAAGGGTCCTTGGTTGAGTTGATTCAGGAGTTCATAGACGTCTTTGCGTGGAAGTACATGGAGATAGAAGGGATAGATGAGGAAGTAAGCTGCTGCAAGTTGAATGTGATGCCTTCAGCCATTTCGATGAAGCAAGCAATGAGAACGTACAAGCCTGAGATAGACTTGAAGATTAAGGAAGAGGTCCAACGCTTATTGACAACAGGGTTCATCAAATCGATACAACACCCACTCTAGCTGTCTAACATTGTCCCGGTGGGAAAGAAAGACAAAAATCAAATAAGGATCTGTGTGGATTTCAGAGACTTAAATAGGGATTACCCTAAAGCCGAGTTCCCCCTGTCCTCCATCGATAGCTAGATAGATGCAACGGCTGGACAGGAAATGCACATCTTCATGGATGGGTATGTAGGGTATAACCAGATCAAGATGAACCCCGCAGATGATGAGAAGAGGACGTTTACAACCCCATTGGGCAACTTTATGTACAAAGTGATGCTGTTTGGGATCAAGAACTCTGGGGCTACTTACCAAAGAACAATGATGGCCATTTTTCACGAATTCTTTCACAAATTTGTGGAATTCTATGGGGACGATTTGGTCATCAAATCGAGGAAAGAGGAGTCCTATCTGGGCTATTTGAGGAAGGTATTTGCCCGAAGCAGGAAGTATAAGATAAAAATGAACCCACTGAAGTTCGTCTTTGGAGGAACAAGTAGAAAGTTTCTAGCTTTTGTGGTTGATCGACAAGGGGTGAAGATGTAACAGGAAAAATAGCGAGCGATCTTGGAGATGCCAAGTCCAAGAATGGCGAAGGAGCTGAAGATTTTCCTCGGTAAAGTTTCCTACCTTCAGAGATTTTTGTCTAGATTAGACGAAATAACGCACCCACTGATGCAGATTTTGTGAAAGAACATAAAATTCAAGTGGGAGGAGGTTCACTAGGAGTCTTTCACTGAGCTGAAGAAGCTGCTCATTTCATCACAGACCATGGTTCCCCCAATGGTAGGAATACCATTACAGCTATACCTCACATCCACCACGAGGTCCATTGGAGCTCTATTAGCACAGGAGATTGATGGGCAAGAATGAACAGTATACTACCTCAGCAGAATCATACATGGGCCAGAGGTCAGCTATAGTAGCTTGGAAAGGCATTATTTAGCCTTAGTCTTTGTAGCACAAAAACTTAGACATTATATGCTATCCTGTACAGTTCATATTGTAACCAGATGTGATCCTATTAATTTTTTACTGGTAAAAACTATATTGATTGGTAGGGTAGCTAGGTGGTTCTTCATCCTCTTATAATATGACTTGAAGTGTGTGGTCCCTCGCGTAATTAAGAGCCAGGCATACGCAAACCTCTTGGCAATCTTCCTATTTGGGACCCTTGAACCGCCTAGAAAAAGTATTCCAAGAGATGACTTGAAGGCCAATTACTTGGATGCAAGTGATGAAGAATGGACTATGCAGTTTGATGGATCTTCGACAGAAAAGAAAGGAGGAGCATATGTTATTCTTTCAAGAGGAATGGAGGAGATTTGTCTTTCCTACAGGTTAGATTTCCCTTGTTCCAATAATGAAGCAGAGTATGAGGCGTTGGTACTGGGATTACTGAAGACACTTCGAAGGGGAATTCGTTCACTTTGCATCAAGGGTGATTAAAACTTGGTGATTCAAAAAGTGAATGGAGAATATGCGTTAAAACACCTGAGTCTGACACCATAAAGAATAATCATTCAGAGGCTTCTCAGCCAGTTCCATCGGACTAAGATCAAGAGACATCCCTGAATGATGAATCACCATCTAGACGCCCATGTCACCATTGCTCAAAAGATGGTCATGAGAGATCATACAACTACATTTGTGATCCAACGAAGAATAGCTCCCTTGGTGGTACAATCAATTATGCTGATAGAGGAGGACGCTGACTAGAGGGGAGAAATTAGAAAATAATTGGAGTCTGGGGAAGGAGCGATGGAACTGAGGGAATTAGCTCAATACTTTACAAATCAGGGAAACCTTTATTTCAAAAATGCAGGACTATGGTTATCAAGAGGCATCGGCCCAGAAGAAGCAGAGCAAAGGTTGAAGAAAACACATGAAGAGCATTGTGAAACAACTGAGATACCTCTTTATAGGAGAATTCAAAGGGAGGGATATTTCTGGCCTAGAATGAAACAAGACGCAGCAGGGCTATAAGGGAAGTGCGATAAGTGCCAACTATTCTTCGAGGCAGCAGAATGTCATTTTGTTGAAGCTCAATCAGACTCGAGGCAGACCTATATTTCTTCATTAAAGACGGAGTTATCCCAATAGAGAAAATTGATGCGATGGGACTTAAGCGAAGGGTCCCAAGGTTCTACGTTCAGGAGGTGCAGATTTATCAAAAGGGCTACTTCAACAGGCCATTGCATTACATTATAAAGGAAGAGGCAGTCGAAGTCCTCAAATAAGCGCACGATCCAGCTCACATAAGAGGGGCCAAGTTTTATGACCAGTTGATGGCGTTGGGGTATTATTGGCCAATAATGGAGAAAGACTCTGCTGAGTTCGTTCGAAAATATAAGGCTTGCCAACTTCATGGAAATATGATCCATGCCCCATCGGTGGATATCCACTCCCTGGCGACGCCTTATCCTTTTCACACTTGGGCATTTGACCTAATAGGGGCAATACACCCTTCTTCGAGGGTGAAAATCTAGATATTAGTAGCAATTGAGTGCTTTATAAAATGGGCTAAAGCGATACCACTAAGAAGGGCAACAACAGGGATAGTGAGCAACTTCATCATAGAATACATCATTTGTCATTTTAGGATTCTAAAGGATATTCTCTCCGATAACGGAACCCCCTGCGTCAATTCAGAGGTAACTATTCTCACAGACAAGTATTCCATTGTTCATTATACTTCAACGGTGGTATACCCAAAGGGAAACGGTCAAGCAGAAGCAATAAACAAAACCTTGGTTAATATTTTGACCAAAATGATGGAGGATTTCCCAGGATCGTGGGATGATAAGATACCAGTTGTATTGTGGGCCTATCGAACAACCAAGGGGAAGCCCACAGGGTATACTATGTTCTCCCGTGTTTATGGGGATGAGGCGATTCTCCCAGTAGAGTTGGAAGTTCCATCTGCTCGATATGCCTTGCGAAGTAGCATGCTCCCTCAGAACAAACATGTGCAGTTGGAAGCATTGGACAAACAGAGAGATAATGCGATGCAACACTTTCAAATGTATATTAAACAGCTCTCAAGGGCATATGATAACTTGGTGAGACCAAGGAAGTTCATGGAGGGATACCTCGTTTTGAAGGCAGCAGTGAAGCACATCAGGGGGCTTCCTCTACCTAAGTTTACAGTGAATTGGGAGGGACTTTTTATTGTAAAAGAAGCTCATGATTCAGGTTATTACTTAATTTTTAAGATGGAAGAAGACAAGCCATTCAAAATTAACAATAAATGGTTGAAAGTATATCATGTGTAAGAAATTAAGTTTAGACCATGGTTGTATCTAGCTGTTGTTATGAATATACAAGTCAATTTTTATTGCAAATCGAGTGGACATAAAAGAATTGTACAACTTTATATTGTATGCAAAAAATGACAGCATAAAGAAATGGCATGGGAAAAAATACATATTTTCTATTCATTCACAAACTTTGGGGCATTACAAACAAAGGAAAATGAATAAAAAAGTTCATTGGGCTAAGAGGAACCATAGGTTAGGAGCAGAGAAAAAATCTTCGAGTAGACCTGAAGAAGCTACTAGGCAAGACTGTTGGGTGATAAAAAAAAACCTCCAATCTCGTTTGCACTTATGTATGCTCGATAAGGAGTTTCTCTCCTTTCTTCTTCGCCAGACGTAGAGCTTCTTTGATGTCCTCTACCTCCTTGTTGGCAGCTTCAAGTAGAGATGCTAGCTCAGCCAACTTCACTTCCTCATCCCGTTAATCCTCCCGATGTTTATGTAGTAGTTCCCTCTGACTATCCAGTCATTGGCTCTTCATAGTATTTAAGTGCGCAACCATACAATCAAAACGGAAGCCATATCAACCCAACTCCCTCAGATAGCTAAAGAATTGGTTGAGGAGAAGTCTGGTAACGTTAGTGGTAAAAGTGTTGACGATATCAGTAACAACGATCGCCATGACCTGAAGCCTATAGCTCATTATGAGGATGTTAGAACGCAGATAATCCATAGTGAAAGTCTAATGATGATGGCTTGCAAGCTGCTCATTTACTAAATAATGCCTGGCAGACATTTGAGGAGAACACTGAAGGACCATGAGGCAAAAGTCATGAGGAGCTATGTTGGGCAGAGGAAACTCACAACCACATTCGCTATCAGCAGCACCGGTCATGGAACCTTGGTCGTCGTGACTAAAACCTTCTGAAATAACGAGTTCCCGATGGGGTGAAGCGATGGGCGAAAAAACTGGTGGAGATTTCTCTCCCGTCGAAAAAGATTCACGTGCAACCTGAGAACAGGTAGAAGAAACAATGAGTTAAGTGAAAAATCTTAGCAAGTATTTTCATTGTTAAGTCACCGTTATAGGTGGAGTTCGCGAAAAATGTTAGCAAGTGTTTTCATTGTTAAGTCACCGTTATAGGTGGAGTTTTTAAAAAATCATAGCAAGTGTTTTCATTGTTAAGTCACCGTTATAGGTGGAGTTTATAAAAAATCTTAACAAGTGTTTTCATTATTAAGTCACCGTTAAAAGTGGAGTTTGAGAAAAATCTTAACAAGTTTTTTCATTGTTAAGTCATTGTTATGGGTGGAGTTTGTAAAAAATCTTAACAAGTGTTTTCATTGTTAAGTCACCGTTATAGGTGGAGTTTACAAAAAATTTTAGCAAGTGTTTTCATTGTTAAGTCACCGTTATAGGTGGAGTTTGTGAAAAATCTTAACAAGTGTTTTCATTATTAAGTCACCGTTATAGGTGGATTTTGTGAAAAATCTTAACAAGTGTTTTCATTGTTAAGTCACTATTATAGGTGGAGTTTGCGAAAATTCTTAACAAGCATTTTCGTCATTAAATCACCGTTATAGGTGGAGTTTGCGAAAAGTTTGAGAAATGAGACTCTTCTAGATTGTACATTATCAAGAATAAAAGGAAAATAATGAGAAACGAAGAGAAACTAGCATAGTACCTCAGTAGTGGCTGGAGCAAGAACGGGAGTCACCAAGGAGGCTATAACGGAGGGAACTGTTGGGGGAAGGCTTACTTCCTCAGAAGCCTCAATGTCCGGTAATGCTCATTCGCCAGTAAAATGTACCAAGGCCAACATATGAGTCTCACTTGAAGAGGACGTTCGACCTCTAAGTGATGTGCCAATGTTGCTGGATGCAAAAGAACCACCACGCTGGGCAGAAACATCAACCTTGGCCTTGGGAATACGTAGACCACCAAAAGAAGAGGGTGCGGTAAGATCTAGAGAAAACTACAAAAATGAAGTTAAGTGTTAGAAAAGGGGAATAAGTACAAAAGAAGTGAGAAATACCTCTAAGTGTTAATTACCTCATTTATGGTACCGAATAGGGAAACTGCAGTTAGGGGTCTCGTCAACATAGAGGGAAGAAGAATGTTATCTAACAAAGATTCCATTTTGACCTAAGGCATCCCAGCATATTAAAGTTCAGCATGTTAAACAAAAAAATGGGTGGAAGAGAGAAAACACGACACACTTAACAAGTGATTGATAATGTGTTACCTTGGGGGAACTTTTTGCAGCTAGAACGAGGGGAAGAAGAACCTCGGACTGAGGTGATAATTCAGAAGAGGCTAGGGGAGTTGTCTCTAGTTGAGAAGAGATTCCCACAGACTCAATGGAATCACCCCCCGCAGCAGCATCCTTCGCACGTTATGAGGCCGGACGACGGGAGTAAGTAAGACCGATCATAGGGGAATGGGGAGGAGTTACATCGGTCTGAGAGGAACCAAAACATCCCCACACGAAAGGGCTCACAACGGGGTTGGGTCTTTCTTCTTCAACATCCTGCACCAAAGTTGTTAAGAGTTAAACAAATGCATCTTGCCTTAGAAAAATGGGAGTAAGAACAACAACACATGCATACCTCGGATCCAGAGGGAGAATGGGAGGATATAACCACTGGCGAAGGAGGAGAGGAGGCAGTAACAAAGGGAGTTGGGAGGAGATGTAAATCTGGAACTCATTTCCTCTGGGACTTGGTACCGAGAGTCTTCTTCCTCGCACCCGCAAAACCAGTACTTCGAGGAACCTTTTAATCCTTCTTTCTCTTTGACACTGGTTCTGTCGGATCAACCAAGATAGTGGGGAAGGCAGTAGAAGGAGGAACGACGGGAGCGCGTCATTTAAACTCAACATTTATTCGTTCCACCTTAGCCTGAACTTTCCTTCTCAACTCCTCACTCATTTCTGCAGACATTGGAGGAGGAACGGAGGCGATGTGGAATGCCTCCCAAGGAGTTTGAGACTTAGAGTTTGAGGAAGTCCCACTCTTGGACGTCCTAGTTTTTTTTGTTGGTGGCTGGTAGGAACCTTCGTCAGAAGCTTCTTTGGTTGTAGGGGCAGGCTGTTTGGTGGTTGCAACGATCTTAGGTTTGGGTGTGGTAGTAGGGATCATTGGTCATTAAGGGGGTAGCTCGAGGGGACGATCTTTAACAATTTTACTCAGAGGGAACATAACTCCAAGAATAGAGTTGCCTTTGAGGCCCAATTTTAAAGCAGAGAAAGAAAGAACTGGGGGATGCTGGGGGGACTTCGTATGAACTCATGAATCATGGCGAGTTGCATCAAACAGAATTTGGTGGCATAAGAAGTAGATACGTCCCCTTTCCTAGTAGCACTGGGAGGGTGACTCGACCATCCATAATAGAGGTCACGCCAAGTACCGCTGCATAAAGGTAGAAGGTGTAAGCCTCGATAAAAGTAGCCCTCTTATTCGTTTACTGAAACACAGGTCGAGGAGCCCCCTAATCACACCCAAACTTCCTTCTACACCTATTGGGGTTATAAGGTTCAGAAGTATATCCCCATTCAGTGAAGGAAAGAATAAACTCAAGAGGGAACAAAAGTACCACAGTCTACAAAGGATCTTCTACAACTGGAATAAAGGTGACCGTTGTAGGTGTAGAAGCAAAAAAATTCCAAGTATGGGCAAAGGTAGATTCTCTGTACGGCCTCATGACAAAGGAATTGAAATGGTCAAAAACTCACATTATTTCCTTTCGACTCTATTTTTTATGGAAGCATAAGAGGAGTGGGGGTTTAATGCCTTAGCTCACGGGATAAAAGACAGACTTGGAAGCAATGGCAGGAAAATAGGTACAGAGGAAACCCGTTAAGATAATGGTATTAGCAAAATTGGCCAAGTTGTAACGACCAAGGGACCGTGCCATGTTAAGATGGGTTTGATCCAGCCAAGTATAAGGGGACCCCAAAGCAATGGCGACTAGAGGAAGGTTGAAACTCCTAGACAAATGGATAGAAATGTTTATAATGTCCCTCCTGGGTTGGTCGTTGGGTTTCCCAATCAAGAAGAAACGCGAAAGTAACACAAGAATATAGGTTGGTAGTTTCAAAGATATACCTTTACCTTGGCCTGGACAGCAGTGACGTCCTTCACAGTAAAAGCTTCAAAAAAATAGCTGACAAGGGGAGTAAAAGTAGCCTTGTTGGAAGATCTAGTGCAATGGCGGAAAATTCGATCTGGCTCATCTCGGTCAGCAGTCTCTTCAGCATCTAAGTCCTCATCATGATAAGTAAACTCACCCATGGTCTCGAACCCAAGTATCTCACAAACATCCTCAAACGAAATGGTGAACTCCCCCCAAAGAGCGAAGAATGTGTGAGTTGTATCATTCCATCTGGAAACTAAAACTTGGAGTGCAACATTGTGCTTAGGAAAAGTGAACTCCCTAAACCAGCTGGCTCAGTGAAGACCAACCTTGGCAAGAGTTGCAGCTTGAGATATCTGCATATGTGCATGCCAGGAAGCAAAATGAGTTGGCGATCCCCCAGGTGCTTTAAAATCGATCTAGGACTAAGGGAAGTCATCACGATCCAACCGGAAGCATAGAGTCCCCTCTGGAGGAAGAAAGCCCCACTTTGATGAATGTTCTTCTTCATCACCCAGCAGTAAAGGATCGTACCTAGCAGAAAAATGGAAGGTCTTTCATGCATCAAAAAACTCATCATCCTTGCTAAAGATAGGTTATCGACGGTAAAAACTCAGCTACTCTTGACGAGCAACATCCAAAGTGGTGGCACTAGTGGTGGCAGCAGGGGTGGCAGGTGGAGTATTAGTGGCAGATGTAGTAGGATTGCTTTATAAGGCCATTAAAGATGACAGTGGAGTATAAAGAAAAACTTAGAAAATGCACCAGAGAAGTAACAATGGAGTGGCTAAAAAGAGAGGATGATTGAAGAGGAAAGGAATGAGGAGAAAATCTTGGCAACAATGGAGTTTTGGTAGAGTTTCTCTCTCTAGAGTAGACAAAAGTTTGAAGAAGAGGAAGAAAAGATAAGTGTTTTGAAACATAGACATTTGAATTCTTTTAACCCGTCTTTTGAGTTTCCTACCACCACACGTGCAAATCCGCCTACAATCATTTCAAACAGACACGTGGCAATTCGAAAAGTGTCCTGATAGTTGAAAAAACAGCGCCACGTCATTAATGAAGTGACACATGGGGAATATAAAGGGTTTCCTTCCTAGGCAAGTTTGAGTTTTGGTGCCAGAATTTTTATTAAACATATCCCATAACTCCCAACGATGAAGTTGTCCCAATGGTTCAAAAAACCTACAATGTTCCCTCGCCATAAGTCCAAACGTTGTTTAATTATGACTCAGCTACATCGAGAGATTTTTTTCTTTTTTGAACATGGCAAAACGTTAAAAGGGAGAATTTCACAAGTCTCAACGATAGGGGCAGTCCTAACGAAAAACTCACTGCCTACAACTATACTCCACAATGGCACAAACGAGAGAATTTCACTTCCCCAAAGTCAAAACGAGTATTTGAGAAAGTTAGTAGGTGTATCGGGAGAACATCAAATAGTCAAGCTAGAAAGGTTGAAACTCAGTAACATAAAAAAGTTATGATGTCCCTTTGCCAAAGCGCCAGTACATCGCATCTCTTCGGCATAGGTACACCGAGGAGAATTTTACTTGTCCTAGAGGAGTTAATCTTAGTTGGTTGCAATGAAGGAAAAGATGCTAGAATTTTTCACACAGAGAAGGTTCATCGGATTGAGAAGTTTTCGTGCAGACATTTTTTTTTCCACAACAAATCTCTCCACGAAGGGGAAAATGTAGAGGGGGCTTGAAGGTAATCCTACGATTAGAAATAATCCCCCATTAACAAAAGTGTTTGGGATTAAGGCAGCTCAACGAGGCAGCTCAAGCGTGGCAGCTCACCAAGGCAACTCAAGCGTCGCAGCTCAAGCAAGGCAGCTTAGCGTGGCAGCTCATACTTTAGCTTGTTCTGTTAGTCACATTGTATCTTTATTTATATTAACTGTGGGCTATATCAATTGTAATGATGTAACGAGTATAATAATTTTTAGTGTGAGGTCGAACGGTACTCATGAGAGACCATGCTTAGAAGGGCCTAGGAGAGCTTTCATGCTCTATCGAATGACCTCGTCGTGGGAACTTTAGAGGGACATCGTTTGAATGATTGATAAGTGAGGCACCATTGGGCCTTATCATGACCATCTTAGTTATACCTGGTAAAACACCAAAAGGCCCTGAGCGTGGAACCCGGGGAGGAGCAGCCTTGAGTTCCATTGGGCGTTGAGTTGTGGACCAAACAACCCTTTACTTAATGTCACGTCTACTATGGGTGATGTCACTAGCCAACTAAATAATGTCAAATCCGCACTTGAGTGAACCACCGTGGTATTTGGGGTTGTCCGACAATTGGTGAGCCATCTCTGTGACTATAACCACCTGACACACAGTGGTTAGGCAAAAGGCATGCCTTGACATTTAATGTTTATGACGTGGAGCTAACTAGGGCATCAGGCATATAATGTTTGTAACATAAAGTATAAGGGATATCTTTCACAGTTATTAATGACTGAGTTACCTCGGGAGTGGTGTGGGGGCCATTTAAGGACCCAACCACCTCTGGGGAGAGGATGTTCTTTTTTGAGAATTCAGAAGTCATTACTAGAGAGAATATACACCAGAGAGAGATTTACTACAATGCAGAGAGTTTACTCACCCACCATTATCATTTATTACGAAGCTTTAATACTTGACAAAGATCATTGAGGGTGGTTGGGGTGTTTGGCTACCTGTCAAGGTGTATCTAGGGTGATCATTTTCTCTCTCCCTCTAAGCGAGTTGCTTCTAAGTTCATTATTATCTCCTGAGTTACACACGAGAGACTTGTGAGTATAAATTGAGTTTATCTTCATTAAGTTGTGTTTGCATGTCCTACAATTAGTCAATAGTGTTGCTATTTAACTTATCATTACTATACTCAAAAGGGGTTTGTGACACCCCGCCTAATTAAATACCGGGCGATCACTCCTTTATTAAATTAAATCAAGGTGAGCAGTTGGTCCATTCTTAGCATCACTGTCGAAAAATAAATTTTTCCAATTTAACACCCTAATTAATTAAGCTAAGTGTCAAAACCATGTTCATACATACTTTCCAAATTTTATTTAAAGAAAAATCATTTATTTTATTAACAACATTCAATAAGTAAGAATCACACCACATTAAATTCTGCAACATAATCCAATTAATTTAATACATTCGTCAATCGAATGTCAACATACGAAATCTAAAGTCACACATCCAAACTGAATAAATCCCATAGTAACAATACTGGAAATAACTGAAATACAAATGTCCAATAACAACGGAATAATGGAAAGAGCTACGCATGCCCAAGTAGATGAAAGTACTAAGAGTGGATCCGAATGAACGAAGTCGTCTAATCAAGAGTCCTGCAACTTCCACCTAAGCTGCAGTGCGTTCCTTCCAAGAGATCCTAAGTAAGACGCCCCTTTGGCTGGGAACCTGTAATACATACATATATATACAAGAGAGAGAGAGAGAGAGAGAGAGAGAGAGAGAGAGAGAGAAACGGGTCAGAGCCCGATAGTGTATATGGTTTAAAATTTGTTTAGCAAGTATTTAAATTGATACAGGCCAATGCAATAACATATTAGCGCGTCACTCTCTTGAGGAATTCTCACCTCTCTTCTAATGTGCACACCTATCGCACTAACCTTCCCAACGGTTTGTCTTATCATTTATTGCACTAATCTTCCCAATGATTTAACTTATCTTAGCTTACTCGTAAGATTCCAAATTTAACGATTCAATTGTTTCGAAAAGGATATTTCAATTAGCAACCAAAGTTCTCATTTTTAACTTTATAAATCAATAAAGTTTTACAGTGTCATATTATACTTTCTCAAAACAAGTATTTACAATTTTAGTCGTCAACCATGTCCTACATGTCTCATCACAGTAGGCAGTTCCAGATTTCAGAATTTCATATATATACTAACTACTCATAAAATATATATATATCACAACAGCACCCCAAATAACAACTATGGTGCGGGTATACTCTACTATCCAATCCCCGTATCACTCGTACTAAGGGAATACAGATTCGGAATCACTCTCGAACTGTATCAACACATGCTCAAACACTATTGAGATAAAGTATAGATTCCAAGTCTCTCAGGACCGTCTGAACTATCACTGCGATAGCCTGTACCAAGGATACCTATACACAAACAAAATGAGGCGAAGCATAGATTCCAAGTCTCTAAGAGGAAAGCACATACTCGCATCTCTTAGGACCGTCTGAACTATCATTCCGATAGCTTGTACCAAGGATATCTATCTTATAGGGTACAAGTCAATATCCCCCATAAAGGTCCCATCGAGATAAGACTGTCCCAGCGCGGAAACCTCAGGGATAGCAAGTAGCGTGGGCATGATTTTCACACATAGATAGTATATGCATACACAATCATATAACTATACTAACATTACCTTTTCAATAATGGGTAAATTCTCAATTCCCATAATTACGACATTTGTATTTATTTCTCATTATTTAGTTATCACGTATAACCATTCACATCTTATTTTAATTTGAGGAACTTTTCCACTTACTACATCACGCTCACGGATTCTATCCTCCCAAGTATAAAATTCAGTAGGTATACACATTTGTCCCAAAGTAACTCTCTTACGTGTCTCTCTCTCTTTAACATATACTTACATTGTCCCTCATGTAAGATATCCCAAAAATATAGATTTCGCCTTACATTAAAGGATTTTGAATTTTATTTTCAAAGATGAGAATTTCAAATGGTTTCGAAATCGGAATTAAAATGGAGTTTTAATTGAATTTTTTTTTTAGAAGAGTCCTCAAAATATAAAACTCTCTAAGAGTCCTCAAAATATAAAACTCTCTAGTAAAAATAATATTTTTAGAAATTCGACCGTTCGATCAAGCTGAATTTTTGTCAGCAGTCCTGTCTCGCCGTTCGCTACAACATACTAAAATTTCAAGCGATTCCAATGGTCCGATCATCCGGAATAAAATTTTTAGTGTTTGTATCTAATTAGAACTCTTTTCTTAATCAAACTCTTAATCCTTTACATGACAAAGGGTTTCCAAAATATCATTTAAGTCATCACTACATGCAATTTCCTATCTCAAATTGGGTTTTTCTTCCATACAATTCATCCTAATCATTCCTAAACCAATATGAAAGATGCCTCAACGAAATAAGCAAGATAAACACTTGCCTGGAATTTTTAAAAATCTGGTTTGGTGCCGAAATTGGTGTGGTTTCGTTCCCCGTCTCGCGATCTACGCGTTGGTGGTGACGGCGGTGCAATCGGAGGTGTTCTTGGCCTAGAACTCCTTGGAGAGCTTCTCCTCTTCCTCTCCAATGGCCGTCATTTGTCTTTGGTTGTTCTAACCCTAGAAGACAACCTAGATATCTTATATAACCCTTTTAATTTTCGTAGGTTTAATTACCCATAATTGCGAAATGTCCAAAACGCCCTCCCGGGGTACTAATTGGGCCTAAAAACGCCCCGAGACCCAAACTAAACTCCCGGGTACACTTTTCTGACTATCTCGACCCTTTCGGACACGTTGGCGCACTCAAAATGACCATACGAACAACTTATAAAATATTCACTTATTAATCAACATTTAGTCCCGACACGACACAGGCGCGTCCCGACTTAAATTTCCATAATTGTCATTTTATTCACACGTGACAATATTATAACAATAAATCTCATATATTACTATACTCATCCAGTAATATTCAACAGATAACAAATTTCCAATAATTACTAACTCTCGTCACGCTAGTAAATATTTAAAGCAACATTCCGGATTAAAATTAAATTAATTTATCTCAATTAAGTTTAATAAATCCCATAATTTAAAAGCTATAAAAATACGGGGTATTACAGGGTTACGCCTCCATCTAATCTAAACTACCCTCTTACACCTTCGTAATCACAACCCTTAATAAAAATAAAGTTTGTCTTTGAGCCCTTTGGAACTTACATGTCCCTAAACCTTATTTATAACTAATACCTCGATAAAATATAAGCCTATAATGTGAAAGCAACTCCACCCTCATACAAATTTCTAATTGAGACATCTCAACTCGAACTAATAGGAAAATCAATAATCTCCTCTCTATTTCCACTCTCTCAAGTTTTATACGATTTATTTCTAACTTGTCTCTAACTCATATTCCATAACCATATAGTAACCCTATTACTAGGTCCAAATACTCTCACATTATCATCACCCTAATAACAAATATAAATAAACCTTGCTCAAATCCGAGTGTAACATTAACTCCACTCTTTAAGCCTAAATTTCCATCACTATCCCAATTATCGTAAACATAACCCAAAACTCCAATAGGATCCTCAAAAACTCAAATTCTTTAATGTCTCCAAAAATGGACTAAACATGAACACATTCAATAATCTTGTGTCTGAAAAAGTCTCTAAGTTGCACACTTTATTCCTAAACACTATAATATCCCATCTTCATCTTCATAGTGGTGGTGAATCCCCTTTTTCAACCACTTGTGTCACACTTGACCACTAACTCACAACGATCCTTATTCTCATGCCTTTCTAATCTCAAATACTCCTGAAGTCTTGCCAACGATCAAACGGCAACAAATGATGTCGACACAAATGCCCTTGTGACACTAGAGTACAAAATTCTATAATAGGATATAGACACATTAAAGAACGCTCAATAAAAAATTAGACGAATGCAACATAGATCTTAATAACACTGGAACCTAGATGCTCTGATACCAACTATGACACCTCGAAAATTTAATAATAGATCGATTAGATCTAATACCAAAAGTCACGGGATTAAAAAATATTTGGTAACATTCGTACCATAATGAAATAAATAAAACTGAACAAGTTCAATAAATAGATAATGAACTATAAAGTGGAACAACAAAAACTCTGATAGCATATAGCTGGCAATGCAAAAATTGTACCATCTATATCTCTTATATAAATTCAACTCTGAATAAGAGTACCCCATGTGCATAAGCCTACCCAACAAATAAATAAATAGAAAAAAGAGAGTGATAACGTAGGATCAAAACCTACATCTTATAGTGTCATCATTAGAGAGTAACTCAAAATCGGATTAGGAATAAGGTTGCACTGATGGCCTATAACCTGAAAATGTTAAGGGGAGACATTAACAACAAGTTTAAGTAGTATACCAATATAATTGAATTTGTACCACAATCAGGCTACGCATCTTCATGTAGTCTTATAGTTTTTTTTAAGTTAACCCAGTCCAAACATAACAAGCGTTTACTCCCAAGCCCAATGTGTTCCCCATGATTAAGTCTTTTACATCATTATCAAATTTCAAGTACAATTTCACATTTATTCTTATTATTTTCATTATGTTAAAGTATCCCAAGAAAGTATATATATCAATATCTTCTATATCTACATCATTATCATCATAATCCAGTACGATCAGAAACAAATACCATACTGCGTATAAGGAAATTATCTACCTCAATACATGCTCTACAATTACATAACATAATGTCGGCACATTCCAAATCTTGTACTGCAACTCTTTATTAACATATTCTTAGACTCATAAGGGTAATACTTTCTTAATTTTAATATCCTTATAATTAAATAATTATTATCCAACTGCCATAAAGAATCAAGCACAACTAGCTATCATATAACATGGATATAACTACCTATACGTATACTATCATCGTCCCAAAGCTAACCGCCACAATACTAAGCACAAGATATAACATATCGTCCATTATGAATTTTACCTAGTATTGGGGTCATTAATAATTGTCTACATCATTAGACTGAATGAGTTTATTATCAATTAATTTATATATTTATATATGTCCCTATATATATACGGCACACAAAGGCATGTCCTTATATATATACAATACACAAATGCATCTATCTTTAGTGTCCCGTTCGTGATCTATCGGTAAGTTAGGAAGAGTCCCTCATCCAAAATGACATCACAAAACACACACAAGTGGGGTGGTCCCTACACAATACACCATCGCACGGTCCGTACCCTCGACAGTGACAATAGATCTCAACCTCTAAACCTACCTCCTCGTAAGTGGAGCTGCAACATAAAACAAAAAATAAGGACCTACACAATGCCTAGCTGACTTGCGCCGACACGTTCTACGATCCCAGGACATACGCAACCCCAATCGATAGGCCGTCCACAAACATGGGTATGTTCACATAAATAATAAATACATATTTTAACACATTATATTTATAAGTAATTATCCGTATAATTACCCCTAATGAGTCTCATAAATATCCGTATAATATCCTTACTAAATTGAACTCTTAGTTCATTCTTCCTCTAAACCATGAGTACAACTATCTATTTCTACATATACACTAACTCATAACGTGAATATATATTTATTTCCCCATTTAACCACTAAGTAAATCATATATGTAATAATCTCTTAATAATATTGTTAAATCTTGCATCTATGATTCGGGATTTAACTCCTAACACATTTATGTAATTAATGTCCCAAATTCTCCCCACTGAGTCACTCTACCTAATGAGATAATAATCACAAATTAGGCTCATTAACAAAATCTTTAAATTACGATTCAAACCTAAGGAAAATGGGAAAGTCGATCGATTTTTAACAAGTTGGTAGAACTTTTAGCCCTATGCGCTGTAAGAAAATAATCATAAATGATTCATCGAAACTCTAAAAATTACGAAATCGGTTCCCACGCATTCTTAACTCAATTTAACTAGGATCTTTCTTCTTCACAAAAACAAATTCATAGACATAATATTCCAAAAATAACTTTAAAGTTTAAGATTCGCTTCAGAATTTTTCAGACATGCATGCTAGTTAGAAAATCATCAAATATGCACCATAACTAAAAAAATTACGAAACCACTTCCCACGCGTTCTCAAGTTAGTCTAATTAGGACTTTATTTTATCCAGAAAGCTTTATTTCGAGGTATACCATATAAAAAATAACCTCTAATTGACTGATTTCGTCCAAAAAAATTTTACACAATCTAAACCTCCATTAATGACCCCTTAATTAACAATCCACCATTATTGCACCCATATTCATATTTTCTAGGTCCCTAGATAGACCCAAACTTAACATTTTTTATATATCTTATTCCTAATACTAATGTTAAATATTCTACAATAATTTTAGGTTCTTACAATACAAGATTTAAACATTAATCTCTTATTATCATCTCAAGAACATATCAAGAACTATACTCAGGATCAATTCATAATTCGACCCCAAATTCAGTTTGTGTCACAAAATATATAAGGGATTCCTAACCTTCAATCATGAATTATTATGGCTATAATATCAATTTAATAATTTCTACTCTAATTCATGAAAATCCTCTCAATATCATAACAAAGTCTAATTAAGAATATTTTAATATGAAATTAAGAATCCAATTGATAATAGAATCATAATGCAACTTCAATTATAGTATTATACTAAACAATCTTGCCTCAATTTGAGTGGATAAACCCATTTACCAAGATTCCTATTTCTTCCTCTTCTCCTTTTCATCTTCTCTCCTTGAGTTTTGGAATTCACCTCTCCTTTTAGCATTCTCACCTTGGCTTTAAAGTTCCTTTCTAATATGAAATATATTATTCCACCTAAGCCTTACAACCCTTTTATAATGTTCACCACGAAATTAAGCCTTGGGCCCATATGGACCCTATCCCAATAAGCCTAAAACTAATTCCAAATAGCCAAAAGTCTAGCCCAAGCCAGATATCAACCTATAAGGCTTAAAGCCCAACATTTTAATTTGTAAACGAACATTCTACCCATCCCAAAAGCCATCTACAAATAACTAAATTAATTATTTACTTTTGTTAAATGATTATTATTGTGCCTTAACATAATTCCAATTACACATATAAATTAGTGACATCACGAGTCACTACATATAAATTTAAACCAAAAATTTAATGTAATACACCTAAATTAGTGAGATCACCAGTCATTTCACATAAATAAATCAATATCAATTTAAATCACAATTTAATTCATTCAAGATTTAATTCACTTAAAATTACGGGATATTATAACTTGTCCATATACTCTTGAAAAAAAAAAGTCTCATGGGAGTGTTTCATTATTTATTAAGGGGGGTGCCGGGACCTCTATAAGATGCGGGTTCTTGGAATACAGTTAGTAACAAAATAAGGGGTAACCCCTTATTAAGATCAAAATTAATGTTAAAGACA